>OX328124.1:16461668-16814177 GCA_946811695.1 Gonocerus acuteangulatus | reverse complement strand
TACATATATATATATATATATATATATATATATATATATATATATATTATATATATATATATATATATCAGCGCCGCCACATCTCAGATCCGAGCCCAGGACCAGATCACGGGCCCCCACTTCTCAGAGCCAGACTGAACATTCTAGTACTTTGCTAACGGACTTTGGACATTTTAAAATTATTTTCATCTTTTTTGAGTTTTGAGCGAAATGAGAATAAAAGCCGACAATCAGTGCAGCAAAGTTCACTTTCGGTACTTGTAGTTTTATTAAAACTCCTAATGAAATATACTATTCTGGGACTGCACTTGTTTTGTCGTTTATGTACATTAAAAAATATAGATCCAATTCAAATAAATATAGGCTACGCCCGTCTATATTTCTAAACCCCATTCCTTTTACAAGCTCATAACCTATACATTTTTCCCAACTAGGGCGCCCGGTCCCGGGACAATAGTACACGGCTGTCCCCCGACAGCCACATGGAATCGACAGCCATTTTGAATAATGTCTCAAATTTATTTGTTGATGTTCTTGATAATTAGAATAACTCGAAATCATTGATAACTTTACATCATTATATAATCATGTAAAGCAGTTTATTTCAATTTTATATCAAAAGTCACTGTCTAACTAAGGAGCGCTGGCCTATCTTTGATAATAGCTATCTACTCGCAGGCTGTGCTGCTGGCCTCTGTCGGCTGTTTTATGAATTGCTGTGGTGCTGGCCTCTGCCGGCTGCATAGACAGATATAAACAAAACGATTTTGACGAAACTGGGTATACAAGTATATCTTGATACGGGGAGAGTCATAGGGAGAAAGTAGGTGTAGCATGGCACACCGGGTAACAGTTAGTGTATATATATATATATTTATTTATTTTCATAAATATGGCAAAGGTCCAAATAATAGTACTCCAGATTCTTGCACTATTTTATTTTTGATACGCCCTACATGTTTCGTGGCCTTATGCCACCTCCTCAGGGGCCACTAAATCCCTATGTGTGGTCAGCTCTCCACCCATACTATAGGGTCATAGTATGAGTGGCGAGCTGACCACACATAGGGATTTAGTGGCCCCTGAGGAGGTGGCATAAGGCCACGAAACATGTAGGGCGTATCAAAAATAAAATAGTGCAAGAATCTGGAGTATTATTATTTGGACCTTTGCCATATTTATGAAAATAAATAAATGTACATAAATAAAGGTCACAAATCATGGAATTGAATATACATATATATTTGTTTGTTCGCGCTCCTGACGGCTCAAAAATGGTAATGGTCCGATTTTGATGAAATTTGGTACAAAAATCTTTCGTCTAATTTGAATGTTCATGTTCGTTAAGCAACAGAATCCGTCCACCGGAAGATGGCTTTTGGTGCTACATTTGAGCAAAAAAATCGTAAAGTTTACGTCTTTAAGTTCATATGCTTGCAAGTACTCTTTTTATAGGTTTCTTAACGTAGAAAAACGAATGAATCCATTTTGAAAGCGATATCTGTAGCTGTTGAGATACACTGAAACATCTACTTTTCCAAACTAATTTTCAGTTTGGCTATTCAGAAACGATTGGTTCAGTTGAAACTTGTTTCAGGCGTTTGATATTTATCTAATCTAAGATAGATAAATTGTGGTTCTGTTTGGAGTTAAGGAAGTACTAGAAATAAAATATTTCATCAAAAGGCATGAAAAGTTTTGGGATTTTCGTATATTATCTAAAATATTTCGAAATCGGTTGGTAAATCTTGGTAAGTGGAAGACGACCATTCGAAAGCCTACTAAATTCCCTATAAAAAAGGTACAGATGTAATTTTCGATGGGGCGATGTCCATCCGAGAAGTAATTGCTTAAAACTTAAATATTGTTAGTTTTGTTCTTTTCAACGGGGTTTTGTCACTGTTTACCTAAGGTTTTAATTGGTTATTTTTTTAATTGCATTTAATAGTAAAATTAGTATTTTAATAAAATAAGAAACGTATTGGTAATAGTGTTTCCCACGGCAAACGTTGACAATGTAGGAGGAGTCATTTCCGCTTAGAATAATATCAGTTTCCTGTTGTGGTGCCTTAAATCTTCCTTCTCTTTGAGATAACATTTTATATTTTTCACGAAAGGTGAAAACCTACCAATAACTATTTCTACTCCTTTGCTAATGAAACTAAGGATATGAACGGAACCGCGCTAAGATGACTCAGTTCCTGCGAGTCGGACTTTGTTTTTGTTTGTGATTACAACAGAAAAATGTTGTGGTTACGAGTGTAAATTTTTTTTATTATTTAATTTTATTTATTTTTTTTATTTATTTTATTTATTAATTTATTTATTTATTTTTTACGGCACATCGACAAATCTTGGCCTTTAGTGTCGTACGAGTGTAATTATTACAGATGTTATTACAATTGTTATCGTATTTACTCTTGTAATTACAAGCTTAAGTATGATTATGCCCAACGCAGTTTGTAGGACATTCTATTTTAGACAAATTGAAAAATATTTTTCTTTTTTTTGTCCTGTAATATGTCAATACTTCGAGTTGTTTCACCACAGTTCTGGAGCTGTTAATTAAAATGGTCCAACGGCCATAGCCACGTTGAATGCACCGGTTCCCGTAGATCACCGAAGTTAAGCAACGTCGGGCGTGGTCAGTACCTGAATGGGTGACCGACCACGTGCTGTTGGCATTAGATAAGGGTGGTAACCTGTAGATAGCCCGGCGCTAATAGCGAAATAGTTGATGCGCCGTTAAAAAAAAACGGGGGAAACATTTAAAATGAATATTCCCTTGTAATTATTTCACTATATGCCTTGCTGTTTATGAAGTGATGTTGCTGTGATTGGTAAGTACAAACAATGATTGATTATTTACTTTTACTGCTGACAGCTGATTGTTCGCTGCTAATTCCAATACAAAGTCCTGCACGTGCTTCGCTCTGTCATGCAATTCCATTGGCACGTGTCTCTCTCCCCTTCCCCTCTTGTTGATTTCTTCGAAAATTCCTTCGGAAAGTCTCCCTTATCGTTCCGATCTCATCAGGAATCCGTGTTTATCTCCGACTCGGTCTGGGGCTTTGCCAATTTTTTCATGCTTCATTCGCCTTGTGTCAAATTGTCGTTAATATCTTTTTTATTTGATATAATCATTAGATTTCCCTATGTTAGGAGCACAACTCTTTAAACAGTTGGGTTTATTATTACATGAAGTCAGTCTTAAAATAAATTATCAAAAAAGGAAATCAACACGATTTAATAAATAACCAAATAAATAAAATGAAAAGAAGTGATAAGGTAAAAAAAAAATAACGGTAATAATAAAATAAAAATTATGAACTTCTGTTAAGAAAAAATTAAACCCAAATGTAAGAACATTAGAAGCATGGCTGTATAGTAACTTGAAAACATGAAATACAATTACCTAAAAAAGAAAACAAAAAAATTAAATCAATTAAAAATAATCACGACGAGTGATTTATTCTGTTTAATATTTTCAGTACTTGTGGCTTTCTAAACGAATTGTAGTAGGCCAAAGTGTTTCTTCTGTATACTTATGTCGATGATCGTAAAAACATATGTCCTTAAAAAAAAAAAAAATCAAACGTGGTATTTTTGCTAAAGACAATATTAGTAGAACATGTAAAAAAAAAAAATATTATTATCAAATTCGGTCACCATTGGAATGGAATGGCCCACGTATACGTTGTTAATGGTCATTTTGATAATAAGGAGTCATTCCCGACCTATGTTGCCATTGACTTTTTTCGTGCTTATGCATAGATGCCATAGGTTCAGAATATGCAATACAAAAATTTGACCTTGAAAAACATTTCAAGGTCAATTTTGCGGGGGTCAATATGGGTTTTCCGATCTCACATTGGAGAATCATCTGACGAAAGGATGATCATTATTTTCCTGACACCCCGTACAATAATTGTTAAAAACCTACTTACATCCTCAACATGTGGAGCAGACCCTTATGCAGTATCACGTTAGCCCTTTAAATTAATAATACCACAAATTAAGGGAGAAGATACAAAATGGAAGCTAAGAGAAAACGTAAATGAATCATTGGGTCTCATATTAAACTCTTAATAATGTTTCATTTTTTTAAATAAATTATTTCGCATAAATCAATTTAAATATAATTGATTGAAACACTGCTAACAACGCCGATGCTGCAAAAGCTGATGAAATATCTACGCTTTTTTCTGGCCCTATGATTACTCGAATTCTTTTCCTAAAATGAAAATGGATGAAATGTGATATTCATAAATTAATGTTTGAATACTGACAGAATAAGAAATGAAAAAAATGATATAAAAAAAAATATATATTTATTTTAGAGAGAAATAGAATAATAGAGGGAATATATAATACAGAACTATATTAGAAAACTGTATTTTAATTCCAACTATTTTTCACCCCCAGTATTTATTTATTGTCCTAGAATAATAAAATAGAATACAATTTATATATTTTCCAGGGATTTCCAATGCACAAAACAATTTAAAATGGTATTTTTTTTAAGTATTTCAAAATATGATAACCTAGTTTATGAATGATTGCCTGGAAATAGTTATATATTTTGTTATTAAAATGTTTTTACTGCTTTCCGTTATTAAAGCAATATTTTTTTATAGTCCATTGTAAAATGTATCTCAGAATTCTTTAGGCCATAAAATATGTACATACAATTGCTTCATTGTAGAATAGTTTATTCATAAAAATAGTTGATAAGAATGTGTAATCATTAGGATGGTCTTGTATTAGTGTAGGTTTGGATAAGACTCGAACATTATTTCTATTCAATTCATATTTACATATGGAATCTATTCTATTTATGTCTATAGTATTTTGAAATATTGTCCGCAGCTGAGGCTGTAGCGAAAAAAAGTTTTTTGGACATGAGATACATATAGCTACTTTACATAGTGCTAGATCTTGCATATTGCTATTTTGAATAGCGTAGGGCTTATTACACTGCCTTGGGGCATCCCGGTTTTCTCATTGAATACATCCGTTAGAGCTGTTCCCGCTTTAAGGTGAAATGTTCTATGCACAAGGATATTTTATACAAAATTGAAGGAACTTCCTCGAATATTCCATTCGCCTATTTATCACAACTTGCTGAGGACTGTTTTTAGTTATGCAGCATCTTTCGTGACGGACTTTTTCGCCTATATTATCCTTATGGAGAGTTTATTTTTGCGGTTCCTTCCTCCTTCCCAAAGGAAGAAACCCGATTTTGAGGTTGTATATATTTTATATTTTGTGTGATTTGAAAAATCAAGTTCGTTTATCAGCAGATCTGTCCACTACACATTCGTTTTTACGTTACTAGGGTTATTTACGAATATAATTAAACCATTTTCAAGGAAATTTCCACAACCTTTATCGAGGAAAATTTAAAAAATGGTAGATTTTTCTTGGGAATTTCGAAACCTTATTAAGTTTCCTACAAATACGGTTCTTGGCCTCATTCGGAGATGTCCGTGCTTAAATGGTGTATTTTCCCGCTTTGGATACCGGCAGTTTCCTGTTTTGGCGCCCAAATTTGTGCTTACTTAATTTTTGCCATTGGGAAAAGGTGGTCTTGTCTCTTATGTGTTTTCCTGAATATTAAGTAGGTAGTTCGTGCACAAGACAAATCTTCCCATAATTTTCCTCCTGGTTAATGATTTGTGTGACCCTGCTGACGACTTACGGAACTATTTCGTTCCGAGTCTATCCGTGTTTTTCAGGTAGAGGCATGATATTTTTTCCCCCTTTCTTTGATTTTTTTACGGCAATTCAACCGCTATTGGGTACTTCATGCAATCTCGAAGTGAACGTCGAGTAGAGGTCGCTCCGCCGGTCCTACCTTAGCAAAGTGCTTAGTTAAAATTTTGTAGAAATATATTGATGAGGCCAATAAAGTTTATAATAGTTGTTGAATGAGTACTTAATTAATTAGTGGCATTATCATTCGCCCATTATCTTGATAATTTCGAACAGACTGCTCACTCTTGTGGGCCTGATTTTGATCAGACTGCTCACTTTTGTGGGCCTGATTTCGATCAGACTGCTGACTCTTGTGGGCCTGATTTCGATCAGACTGCTCATTCTTGTGGGCCTGATTTCGATCAGACTGCTCACTCTTGTGGGCCTGATTTCGATCAGACTGGTCACTCTTGTGGGCCTGATTTCGATCAGACTGCTCACTCTTGTAGGCCTGAGTTCGATCAGACTGCTCACTCTTGTGGGCCTGATTTCGATCAGAATGCTCACTCTTGTGGGCCGGATTTCGATCAGAATGCTCTCTCTTGTGGGCCTGATTATTTTTACTGATTTTCCTTTCGAATCGTGTGAACAAATTCCTGATTTTTTCGCCTACGCACTTGGCCTCTTCAATTAGATATTCATTTTTATTGGGATTTCATTTTACATTTGTAAATGTGTTCATATTTTTCACGGAAGTTTAAAACAAAACATTAACAGTTTTTATTCTGTGCTTTCCAAATTACACTAGAGATAGTAACGAAAACGCGCTAAGTTGACGCTTTCCTGCGTCTCGGACTTTGTTTTGACTAGACATCATTAATATAACCCCCCATATAATAACCCTCTAAACCGATCCTAATCTATCCAAGAGATGACATATTCATATCTCGTGTTGATTACAAGGGACTCCATGTAGATGGCGTGTTTCGAATGAAATATTGCACAGCTAGTCCAATATGCTACACGATGACACGATATGAGGAACTATTCCTTCAGCGGAACCTATATTGGTTCTGCGAGTTATTGGATCTAGACCAGACACTCTATTTGCCTTCTCTGCTTTTTATTATCCCCGCCAACAATCCCGTGTGTACAGTTCCATTGGGATTCAGAATCCCAACATCAAAGTGTTAGTTCTTTTCTTTACCCGTTCCTCAATATGAACAGAAGCTTTGACATTCCTAGTATCTGAAAAGAAATAATAATTTTTCTGGTATCCAATTTTCTGCGATAATATAAGAATTATTTGCCAACAATAGGCAACGGGAATTGTTCGCTATTTTGGAATACTTATTTGAAATTTCAGCATGCTTAGATTAGAAATGTGTGCAATTCTTGTCGCCTTACATACGGTGCGGACCCAGTATATCTACTGGTTGCCTGGCTACTCACCATATGGACCTAGTCTACTGGTCTTACTGCCTAATGGATGACTTCACTAGTCATTCAATGCTCTTGGGGGGGGGGTTATTGTCAATTGTTAGGCCTCGTTTACGATACGTACGTTGAGCGAAGGAGTGTTGAGCGGCACTGGCTACGATACACAGCGGCTGGGGTAATTTCTTTTAGTCTTTGTAATCGCATACTCCAATATACTTTTTTAAATTAAAATATTAATATTATTAAATTTGAAAAATAACATTTTATTTATTATCTTAGCTTGCAAGTTTAATGCATTTCCAAACTCTTCCCATTGTTTCTTGTTTATGATAGTACTTTTCAAATCGCTGTGTCTGTCATTCCATACTTTGCACTTCCGAAATTATTGCTCACGGTCACTATCATCCAATTTACTCTTTTCTGCAATGCTCACTAGTCAATATCTTGAAGGTAACTGAGTTCGGCGAGCAAAATATAATATCTGGGGCGAGCGTCGAGCGAAATATAATTTCTGGTGTGCTGAGCTATGACCGCGAGGCTGGAACCTGCAAGCAGTGCCGCCCTGTCGCTCATGCCTATTGTAGCCAGTCTTCCATAATTCCTACTGCACTTCAGCTTAACATTAATATGAGCAGCGCGGTTCTGACGCTTATCGCTCATCGCTCACCGCTTGTATCGTACTCGAGGCCTTAGAAAAATCCGGTCAGCTAAGCCATAGCTACCATGAAGTGATAGCCACCCGGGAATATCGAATAGGCAATAAGGAATAATTTGAAGTCCAATAGCTGAAAACTGCCATTATTAAAAAATGTTTTCATTTCTCAAGAGCCCGCCATGGAGGCTAATTTTTTAGCATAATGGGATGTATATCAAGTTGGATTCAATGTACTCCTAATCCTGATATGAATGCATGAAGAAAGTAAATATATTTTTCTTTCAAAACGTACATTACTGTAAGAAGAATTAATTGATATTTACAAAAAAAGCTTGGGCATAGCCCATCAGCTGGAGTGGATTTAAGAAAAAATAGCATTAATATAACATTTTTTTTAATAAATGTGTATTTAAAATCTGTACAATTTATGTAGTACAATTATTATTATTATTAAAGCGGGTGCCCGTAGAGAGGGAGCTGCACCGAGACTTATAAGGCCTATATATATATATATATATATATATATATATATATATATATATAGTACAATAATTAATTGTGATCGTCTTGTGTACATCTCAGTGAATAGAATATGGAAGGAGCCAATCATTATTGGCACTTCCTAATATATGCTAACATTCTTGTTTTCACTGTTTTAACTGCTGCTAGGGTAGCTGGTCACGGGGCCAAAGTCTTTTAAGCCTCCTGGGAAGGTCTTTAGGATCTGTCCGAGAGGGATTGACCTCTAGGATTTGGATGGGATGACAATTTGGAATGGAACGTTAGGAATCTGGATGTTGCGAGGTCTTTTACGAAGGGGATATTTAGGTCTTTGTGTAGGGTTTTGTTGGAAACATTAAAGGGAGCATTACCTATTCTACGAAGGACTTTGGATTAGAATGCTTGTACTCGTTGTATGTTTGAATGTTTTGCTGTTCCCCATAATTCAAGTCCGTAAGTCCAGATAGGTCTAATTATAGTTTTTTATATAGTTTGTTTTGTGTCGTAAGCTTTGAAGTAGGTCCAAGTAGTCGTCGTAAGAGTCCAAATATCCCGTTCAGCTCTTGTATTTTCAGTCGTTTGTGTGGGTTCCATGTGAGTCTGCTGTCTAGTAGAAGTCCCAGGCAACGCACCTCATTAGCATTAGTATAACATAAGATGAAAAAATGTATACACAAATATAAATAAATCAAAACATAAATCACACTAATTGTTAAATTCCTGTATTAAAAATTGTCTGTATTTATAAATGGCATCAAGGCACTTGCAGAGGACTCCCCAGTACCTCCCATTTAGCTCCTTCACTGATTCTTCCTTAGCAAAATATGTCTTGCCATAATATTCTTCCAACTTGCACATAGAGCAGCGGGACCTCTCTCCTATTCGCCAAGGCTTTTTATAAAGGTGGAACATCTCTGATTTTGCTCTTATTATCAGCCTTATCGTATGGAGATTTCTGCTATCAGCCATGTACGAAGTGCCGCTTTCTTTAAATTAAAGTTCTTCGTAAAGAAGATGCGACTGTGCAGCAAAGAAGTTAATCATTCTCTTTTCTTCCACCAGGGTGGCTACTTTAGACAGGATCCTGTAGATAGAAGCTGCTCTCATTTCCATGGCCCAGGTCTTAACCCTGAAATTCGTTACCTTATTTTTTTTTTTTAATAAATTTTTAAACTTCAGGCTTTTGTAATTTTTGATAACTTTAGGCTTCAATATCTCTAGTGGGGGACTTGAGAAAAATCTAGACGACAAAAATATGATCAATCTCACATTTAGCACTCCTCCTGGTATGTAAGGAAACAAGGAGGTATAGCTAATATATTTAACTCATCAGACAATGAAGCTGCCAAGCCACAGAGTCTACAATTCCAAGCATAGGCCTATACAATGCTCGCTTCCCGGCTTCGAAGCATAGGCCTATAACAGGAGAACTCAATCTTATAGGATTGTTCGTTCTTGGAGGATTGTTCTGAATTCTCGAGTGGAACTCCAAGTAGGATATGAAGACGAGTTCCAGGCAGACTCTACTGAATCTCGATGGCTTCTAGGAACCTATTTCAAGCAAAGTTCTTACCGAACCTCATTATTGTACAACTAGACAAACTCATGGAATATATATGTGAACTTCAGGCCAAACCATTCCCACGCTTTCCCAGAAATGTGAAAATCTACTATATATTTGTCAAGTACCACTCACTCACTGACCGCCTATCGCCCAGCCCAAACCACTCGACAGAAAAATTTGAAATTTTGCATGGACACTCCCTATAGAACGTAGACACTCGCTAAGAAAGGATTTTTTTAATATTCGAATTTTAAAGTATTTTTAGAGGGGTTTAAAGTTTTAGTTGGTTAGAGTATGGACGCCTAGGCAGCATGCGTTGCTAGGACGATAACAGAACAGCTGTTACCGTCCTGTATCTATTTCATACTATTATTTTTAATTGAGGTTAATTTCAACTATGATGTCAGACCTGGAATTACTAGAAATAAACTTTGAATTTGTCCCTCATAGAGTTTACGTCCTGGTGATGGTCCATCCGAGGTAATAATATCCCGAACCACTTGACACAAGAATTTTGCACGGACAATCCGCTTAGAATGTAAACACTCGCTAAGAAAGTTTTTTTTTTTTTTTTTTTTTTTTTTTTTTTTTTTTTTTTTTTTTTTGTTTTTTTATATATTCAAATGTTTAAGTACTTTTAGGGAGGTTTGAATTAATTGACACAAAAATGTACAAAATTGGTACAAAAATCTTTCTTCTCATTTGAATGGTGAAGTTCATTAACCAGCTGAATCCGCCCTCCGGAACATGGTTTTTGGAGCAAAATTTGCGCGAAAAATCGGAACGCTTACTTTTTCGAGTCCATACACTTGCAGGTACTCTTTATATAGGTTCCTTAACGCAGGAAAACGAATGAAACCAATTTTAAAGCTATTTCTGTAACCATTTACAAGAAAAATTGATAGAAATACTTTTCCAAACTAATTTTCTGTTTGGGTATTCAGAATCGATGATTGGTTCACTTGAAACGAACCGGGTATTTGACATTCATCTAATCTGAGATATTTAAACTTTGGTATCGTGTGGAGGTGAGAAGTGTAAGGGAAAAAATTGTATTAATGGTGATACAAAGTTTTCGGATCTCAGTATATTTTCTAAAATATCTCGAAAACGATTGGGAAATCGTAGTAAGTGGAAGGCGGCTATTCGAAAGGTTACTAAATTCTCTACAAAAAAGATTCTGTTGTAATGTTCGGTGGGGCGATGTAAATCGAATGCATAAGTGCTTAAAACTTCAAAGTTGTTAGTCTTATTCTATTCAACGAGTATTTGTCTCTCTTTATCTAATTTTTTAAGTGGTTGTTGTATTTTTCTTTTTTTACTCCCCAACGGAAACAAGCACGATTACCTCCACATGGTGTTTCCTGGGTAACTTTAAAGTCCGTGAAATAAAAAGCTATACAAAATTATGTAGACGCGTTAATTTTGATCATACCTTATTTAATGCAATATAATAACTACTTAGCGGCCTTGGTGAAGAACCTTCTCACACTTTTATATATATATATATATATATATATATATATATATATATATATACACACTATATATTTGTCAACTACCACTCACTCACTCACTTACTGACCTATCAACGCCCAGCCCAAACCACTTGATAGAAACTTTGGAAATTTTGCATGGGCACTCTCTTTAGGACGTAAACACTCGCTAAGAAAGGATTTTTTATATTCAAATTTTTAAGTATTTTTAGAGGGGTTTTGAATTTTTAGTTGGTTAGTCACACATCTCAGTTCTTCCTTGTGATTCTAGTAGTCCATCCGAGTTCTATCCACTCTATCTTGTGTGATTTCCTTCGTTTCCGATCTAATAACACGGCACATGCCAGTGATTCATCCCCATCCACTCTCTAGTTTTTCACTTCTCTATACAGTAGTCGCATTAGTAGCCGTGTTTCACTTCTCTATACAGTAGACGTTCTAGTAGCCATGTTCTATTGTCTTTTCATCTTTTATAATGAGTAAAAAAACAAGAATAAAACTTTCGCTTGAAGACAAAATAGAAATACTAAAATAAGTTTATGACAACCCCAACGAAACAAAAATAGACATAGCTAAACGGTTGGAATTACCTTCGTCAACCCTTGCGACTATTATCAGTATGAGAAAAGGAATCCAGGAGAACTTCGTGATATGAAACTTGAAAATTTAATAATGTACAACGTTATCTAACAACTAAATATGTACAAACAATAAAATTGTGACTGTTTTATGAAGAATTTATTTTATTTTAAAATAGCCACGAAACCTAGTACTAACGAAATATTCACTTATACGAAACATTTATATATATATATATATATATATATATATATATATATATGTAGATATATATGGGGCGAAGTTAGCTCAGTGGTAGAGCACTCGACTAATGGACTGGAGGACCATGTTCAAAACCCGAGCGCGCACTAAAGATTTTTTCTTCTAGTGCTGCCGTTCGAGGGTTGGATTTGGGGTTCCAGATCGTCCCTAGGCTCACCCAGCCTTTAATTAATTTAATTAATAATAGGTACCTTGGGTGCTAATGACTCTAGCAGTCGTAGCAGCCAAGGGGAAAATCAGGCGGCCGGAGCATAGTATTGACCGCACTATCTCCCTAGTGTGCCGTATGGCCAAGAATCAGATACTTCTACAGTATCTGCCCCTCTGGGCCCTTGTGGCCTGTTACCGGACTGATTTTTTTTGTATATATATATATATATATATATATATATATATATATATATATATATATATATATATATATATGAATTACCGTTATTTTTTACACATTTAGTTATGGTGAACCATTAATTTAGCCCTGGAAGGCATCGTCCCTACCTGGATGATCTACTTCCGGGATGATGTCCTGCGTAATAGCGACCCTCTGAGAATGAAGGCGCTGCAATATATCAGGGTTAGCGAAAGGAGATTTGGAACACACACACACTGGCACTCACCCAACATCTCGATTCTCACTATCGATTCTACTTATCTCACCTCCTCGATTTATTGGAGTAGGCTTGGAGTGTGCTTCCTGTGCCGACTCTATCCCACCGCCCCCTATATAGGACCTTTCCGACAGGATTAAATCCCAGGAGGGAGACAAAGGTTTGAAGGTTCGCACTCTCTTATGCAAACAACCTCTAGGAAGGTACTTTCTCAGATCTCCGTTTCCAGATCCTCCAGGCAGAATGGAGTCTGGATTTATTATTCTTTTCTCTGATGGTATACAATCATCAGATTGGTTTTAGTAACATTATTAGCATAGTATTAAAAATTAATCAAACCTATGTATATATATTTCTCACAGTATATTTACTATATATTTGTCAAATTCACTCACTCACTCACCTACTGACCTATCATCGCCCAGCCCAAATCACTTGACAGAAACTTTTGCATGGACACTCCCTTTAGAACGTAAATACTCGCTGTTCAAACTTTTAAGTATTTTTAGAGGGGTTTAAATTTTTGGTAAAAGTGATGTTTCACGCCCTCAAACCCGATTTCTTTAACAATTTTCACAACAATGTATTTTCATGCACTAAACACGAAGACGTTAAAAAAAAACCTCCGCATTTAACTAGGAAAGAAGTTATTTAGCACTAAAGTTCATAAAACTAGGCGTCAACAGCGTATTTGTAAACACGCGATTGCGCAGATATGTGACATTGGGAAACAGAACTCTCATTTGAAATGTTCATAAACCATTTATTAAAAAATATTGTTAATTTTAAGGCCCCTCCCCCGTCGTCACCTGTCGCTTAAAGGCATACGTGCTATGCGTTTCCGCTCGCTAGGCTCGCTCAAGAAGATAACAAAACTCCAGTCAATCCAACTCGCTAAAATTAATAGAATTGTATTAATTTTAGCGAGTTGGATTGACTGGGGTTTTGTTATCTTCTTGAGCGAGCGTAGCGAGCGAAAACGCATAGCATGTATGCCTTAAAGTCGTCATTTATGCCTTAAAGTCATGTATGCCTTAAAGTCGTCACAAATTTAGTTGTTTAAATTAGCTCCTAACCCGCATAACAGAGAACATTAGTGCTTAATAACTTCTTTCCTGGTTAAATGCGAAGGTTTTTTTTTTTAACGTATTCGTGTTTAGTGCATCAAAATACGCCATTGTACAAAATTTGAAAGAAATCGGTTTTGAGGGCGTGAAACTTCACTTTTACCAAATTTTTAGTTGGTTAGAGCAGGCAAGCATAGACAACATGCGTTGCTAGGACGATAACAGAACAGCAGTTACTGTACTATATCTAGTTCATAATATTATTTTTATTTGCGGTTCATTTCAACTATGATGGCAGACCTTGAATTCCTAGTAATAAACTCTGAATTTGTCCCTCATAGAGTTTACGCTGTACCTGGTGATGGTCCATCCGAGGTAATAATATCCCGAACCCTTGCACATTCTCCTCAGCCATCTGCATCCCCAGTCAGAGCATTTGTTGGTAATTCTCAAAAATATAGTAGGTGTTTCCAAATGAGATCTTGAAAACATAATTTTTTAAATTTTAACGTCCAACAACGAATTTCAACCCGTACAGGTTAAACTCCTGTTATAGATAACCTATAGGTAACAGGTTATTTCTAGTTTTTATATGTGTTGACACTGGTCCGGAGCGCCCCAATGTCAAGAAAGATTATACTTTGATTACTTATCAATTGATGAATAACTTATAGTATGACGGGAACTGTGATATAATAAACTGTCCAAAATATGTAGCAGCGGTAATTTTGATGATACATTATTTAACGCACTAAACTACTTATTTGCCGTGACGAAGGGTATACAGCTAGTATATGTATATATGTGTGTGTGTATTTAGTTGAGGCACTTGACCAATTCTTCATGCTTTGTTATTAGGATGAACCTTTACCAGCCAACCAAACCCAATTTAGATGAGATGAAGGTAGTTCGCCGTTTAGGCGATAAGAAGTTAACTGATCGTTCGAATTCGGCTAGGAGAAGAAACGCCAGATCTTCAAGCAAAAATCTGTATTAGAGGTTTCGGCTGCATTTTGGCAGCCTTCATCAGCTATACAATGCACTCCATTCGAAACTAACTATTTCATTCGAAACTATCTTCAAATCATAAGAAACTAGATGTATGTCATTCGAAACTACCTACATAACATTCGAAACTAACTATATACCATTCGAAACTACCTAAAAAACATTCGTAACTACATCTGTCATTCGAAGGTACTTACAAATTTTTCGAAACTAGTTATACGTCGTTAGAAGCTACCTACATACTCTAAACGATTTATATGTCATTCGAAACTGCTGAAACATCCTTCGAAAATCACGAGAACGGGTACGTGAATCTAAAAAAGTAGGTACATTGGTTAAGTATCTTTTTATGTATTCATTTTAAATAATTGAGTCAGTGGATTCAAAAAAATTATATCAACGAACATATCGTCGATACAAATGCAAAGTAACGAATGTGAAAAAAAACATTTTTCATTGTCAATCTTTACTAATTTCTGCTGGACTTATGTACGGCAAATTCTTGAATCTTAGATCACTCTATTAAAGGGAAAGTATTCCACTATCAAAAGGTCAAATCTGCCGAATATTTGACTGTCCAAATGTATGTTATGAATAAATGCTTTTCCACTCTGAAAAGTGGTGATTTTCACATTCGATACTTTTCATTTGTAGCGACGATATATAATATCCATATTTATAATATTGATATGTATTACTTTAAGCACATAATTCCGGAATGTGTTCAATAAACACAGCTTCTGTTGAACAGAATTGTTTAAATTAAATAGTGTTTCATAGTTTGAACAGGATTTTCTTTTGATTTCATTAAAGTAACCAAGAAGAAAAAATAAATAAAACTTCTTTAAAAGGAAAAAGAAATTGAAGAAATATTTTTCTCTCTAAAAGTTTTAGTCTGAAAATAGGAGTGGATTGAAAGCAATTCATATCCCTCAGTTAAGCGAGATAAGATTAATTTAATATTTCCTGGATAATAAATTCAATAAAATTTTACTGACAGCATATTTGAATAATTTCATATTTTATTATATTGTCCTGTTTTTGTGTAAAATTCCACTAATGGGCTTTTTAAGGGAACCCTTATTCACTTTATTCTGTGCTTTCTGAATAATAATGAAATTTCACTCCCTAATAATAAACATTATTTTTATTAGTTCATTTAATATTTAGTAAATTTTAATTTACTAAATATTAAATTTAAATTTAACATTTAAACTCGACTGCGAGTTGGCCATTCTCTACTTACTCACGGACACCTAATGACCAAAAGAGACGTACCGATATGTAGACAATGTAACGAACTACTGACCATAAGACATTTACTTACAGACTGCAGAGGACGAGAACATTTATACATACCTACCGACCTTACAGTACTTCTGACTGATGGTAGCCATTACTTGGAAACAATATTTGAATATTTACATTATAGAGGTATATATGACAAAATTTAACTAAAATGCACTAAATTTAACTAAAATGCATTAAATTTAACTAAAATGCACTAAATTTAACTAAAATGCACTAAATTTAACTAAAATGCACTAAATTTAACTAAAATGCACTAAATTTAACTAAAATGCACTAAATTTAACTAAAATGCACTAAATTTAACTAAAATGCACTAAATTTAACTAAAATGCACTAAATTTAACTAAAATGCACTAAATTTAACTAAAATGCACTAAATTTAACTAAAATGCACTTAATTTAACTAAAATGCACTAAATTTAACTAAAATGCACTAAATTTAACTAAAATTCACTAAATGTAACTAAAATGCACTAAATTTAACTAAAATGCACTAAATTTAACTAAAATGCACTAAATTTAACTAAAATGCACTAAATTTAACTAAAATGCACTAAATTTAACTAAAATGCACTAAATTTAAGTGGTGGGCAAAAATCATTCAGAATAATAAATAATTATTCATTCATTATTCGGTCAATTCAATGAATGACGTAACTTTTTATTTGTATTCATTTTTGAATACTGATGATTTATTGAATGAACATTTTTATCGAATAAAAATGTTCACTGAATAAAAGTTATTTATTCGGATTATACAATTTTTTATTGATTTATTTGACGGAAATGTTTCGTTAAATACAAGTGATTTATTTTAAGAATCTTTCCTAAAAAAAAAATGACTACGTTCATTAAACTTTTTCTTACTATTAATGAAAATTATTTATTCGAGTGACATTGTTTACTGAACTTAAAGAATCTGAGTTTGTTGTTCCAAGAACCACATTATTTTAAATGTATAATGAATGAAGAATGAAAAATAAATAATTATTCATTAAATAAAAAAAAATCAGTCAATGAATAACTGAATAAATTTTTATTGAATAAAAAAAGATAGGTTTTTTAAAACCTACATATATACATAAAACTTCCTGGCTAATACCAATTTTTCAGGAATAAAGTAAGTGATATAAAATATTGTTTTACTTCTCACTAAAAACAGTGAGTCTTTTACTCGGTGAGAAAACCTACATATATACATAAAACTTCCTGGCTAATACCAATTTTTCAGGAATAAAGTAAGTGATATAAAATATTGTTTTACTTCTCACTAAAAACAGTGAGTCTTTTACTCGGTGAGAAAACCTACATATATACATAAATCTTCCTGGCTAATACCAATTTTTCAGGAATAAAGTAAGTGATATAAAATATTGTTTTACTTCTCACTAAAAACAGTGAGTCTTTTACTCGGTGAGAAAACCTAAATATATACATAAAACTTCCTGGATAATACCAATTTTTCAGGAATAAAGTAAGTGATATAAAATATTGTTTTACTTCTCACTAAAAACAGTGAGTCTTTTACTCGGTGAGAAAACCTACATATATACATAAAACTTCCTGGCTAATACCAATTTTTCAGGAATAAAGTAAGTGATATAAAATATTGTTTTACTTCTCACTAAAAACAGTGAGTCTTTTACTCGGTGGGAAAACGATCAACAAAAAAGTGTTCAGAACTACTAATACAATGGAAGAGCAATATTAAAACAGTATTCAACAAGTAATCAGGTATAAAAAAATTATTTCGTTTAGAGCCTTCAGCTCAAATTTAGGAACATAGATATGCTTTAGGTCCACCCGACAAACCTATGTACTAAATAACATATAGTCTTCTTTTTCGTACATGGCCACTGCGCATGCGCGAACGCTTCTGCACATGCGCGAACGCCACTGCGAATGCAAGCGGACACTTTTCTGTGACACATAAAGTCTTCTTTTTCGTACATGACCACACAACTGCGCATGCGCGAACGCAAGCGGGCGCTTTTCTGTGACATACAGTCTTCTTTTTCGTACATTGTCACTGCGCATGCGCGAACGCCAGCGGACAATTTTTTGTTTTTTCCAGTTTAGTCACCGCTAAAGCATATTTATGCTAAAATATTAGTTCAAAGACGATTGAACACCTTTAGTTTGTGGTTTTTCCCATACCAACTTTCCCACATTGGGACTAACTATCCAATTGACTACAAGTTTGAATGGAATCAAATTGTCCAATTGACTACAAGAGTGAATGGAACCGAATTGTCCAATTGACTACAAGAGTGAATGGAACCAAATTGTCTAATTGACTACAAGAGTGAATGGAACCAAATTGTCATTGAATAGAACCAAAAAAAGTTTATGTTTCCAAAAAGTTATTTGGAAACGCCCATTATATTGCGAGCATTACCAAGGTTATAGGTGAGGAGGCTGTGCAAGGGTTCCGGATATTATTACCTCACCTAGAAAACTCTAACGATAGGCTTGCCATACATCACGGTTTGACCGGGACTGTCCCGGTATTATGCAATTGTTTCGGTCTCCCGCCCGGTTTTATCAATGTCCCGGAAAAGGCTGTAAGATGTAAAAAGTAATGAATTCATGTTTATAAGAATCTTTTATAAATCGGTTACTTTTCTAAAATCAACATTTTTACTGCTCACAGTGTCACAGAAATGAGAAGTAATCTAACTGTAAAACGCTCGAACTACCTGCACAGCGCTGCCAGCTGCCAGACACTATTAGTTGGCTGAGAGATGTTTTTATTCCCCCCCCCCGGTATGCCCATCCCATATTAATGTGTCTCGGTTTAACTCTTCAAAAATATGGCAAGCCTATCTGACGGGGACAGGCAGAAAAGAAACGCAATTAAAACTCTATGAGGGACAGTTTATTTCTAGTAATTCAAGGACTGCCATCATAGTTGAAATTAACCTCAATTAAAAATAATACTATGAAATAGATAATGTACGGTAACAGCTGTTCTGTTATCGTCCTAGCAACGCTTGCTGCCTAAGCTTGCATGCTGTAACCAACTCGCACTTTAAACCCCTCTAAAAATACTTAAAAATTCGAATATCAAAAGATCCTTTCTTAGCGAGCGTCTACGTTCTATAGGGAGTGTCCATGCAAAATTTCATTTTTTTTTGTCGAGCGGTTTGGGCTGGGTGTTGATAGGTCAGTGAGTCAGTGAGTGGTATTTGACAAATATATAGTAGATTAGAAACTATATCTAGGCCATTCGATACTAACTACACGTAATTGGAAACCAGCTACCTACATACTATCCTGCATAATATTAGAAACTAAACCTATGCTATGGAAAACCAGCTATATGATTCGAATCTACCTACATACTATCCTGCATAATATTAGAATCTAAACCTATGCTATTGGAAACCAGCTATACATGATTCGAATCTACCTACATACTATCCTGCATAATATTAGAAACTAAACCTATGCTATTGGAAACCAGCTATATATCATTCGAGTCTACCTACATACTATCCTGCATAATATTAGAAACTAAACCTATGCTATTGGAAACCAGCTATATATCATTCGAGTCTACCTACATACTATCCTGCATAATATTAGAAACTAAACCTATGCTATTGGAAACCAGCTATATATCATTCGAATCTACCTACATACTATCCTGCATTATATTAGAAACTAAACCTATGATATTGGAAACTACCCACATACCATTCTAAACTAACTATATTTCATTAGAAAATACCTACACAATATACGAAACTAATTATAAGTCATTCGAAACTACCTACATATTATTATAAACTACATCTGTACCATTTGAAACTACCTACAAACCATTCGAAACTATCTAAATATCATTCTAAATAAGGAGAGACATTTATCTACAAAAGTAGAGACACATTGGTTAAGTAAGTATCTTTTTATGTAATCATTTTAAATAATTGAGTCAGTGGGTTAAAAAAATATAGAAGATATATGAAGGGGTCGGGGCAAAATAGTGCCAAGCAACATTTTTAACGAAGCTCAACTGCAGCTGCTTTATGTTGGATATTATGTGGGATTATCAGTTGAAATGGTTAACTAGATTAAGTAGCATACAGAGCTTGTAGTAATATTTTAGTAGCATTTGCATCATAGACTGATAGTCCAACATAATATCCAACATATAGCAGCTAGAGTTAATTTTTGTTAAAAATGTTGCTTGGCACTATTTTGCCCCGACCCCCTCATACAATATCTACATTTATAATATTGATATGGATTAATTTAAGCACATAATTCCGGAATGGGTTTAATTTACACAGCTTCTGTTAAATGGGATTTTTTAAACGAAATAGTGTTTCATAGTTTGAACACCCATCCAACTACTAACCACGCCCGAAGTACTAACCACGCTCGACGTGACAGCCGCCCAATTGACGGACAAAATCTAGACAGAACATAAAGAACCGAAATGCTCGTTTGTTTGTTTCATTTATATATAATTTGTATATATTATTTTATTAGCATTATTCTTTTTTCATTTGATTTTTATTATTTTTTTTATTACATTTATTATTATGTTTTATTATTTTCCATTTTGTTTTATTTTTTTATATATATATATATATATATATATATATATGTATATATATGTATATATATTTTTTCAACAAGCAATTGAGCATTTCTCTTTTTTCGTTTGAATTAATATCTGCAAATAGAACTATTATTGATAGCAATTTAATCGTAATGTATACATATTAATACTTATTACAGAATTATAATGAAAACTACCACACACAGAAATGGCGTTAGTGACTCCATTATTATAAAGGGTTGACACGCCATTATAATAATTAAAAAAAAAATAATAGTTTGAACAGGATTTTCTTTTGATTATATAAAAGTAACCAGGAAGAAAAAAAAAAAAAACTTTTTTAAAAGGAAAACTAACTTTAAAAGGATAAAACTACGAGTCCAATTGACTACAATAGTGAAATGAACCGATGGTTGTAGATGTGTAAAACAGCCCAGGACAAAACAGAGCTGTCATCCGAGTACTAGACTACCCTTCCAAGATAGTCCCAGCTTCCTTTCAAGCTTGGACATTTTATCTGGGTGTTCTACCTTGGCCACCTTCAGACAATAGCTGTGATAAATTGAACTGATTCATTCGAATAATTCATGAGACAATGGCTTTGAAGGAGGAAATTTAAATCGATAGACGTTTACAATGAGAATTTGAGTAACAAAATTACAAATGATCGTCCTAAATATTGAATAAAATCAAAAACAAGTAAAATATCAATTCGGCCAACTAGAAAGAAGCATCCTGACTCGCCTTAGGATCGGCCATACAAGATTAACTCATTCATATCTAATGTCCCGAGGCGCCCCCTCCACTTTGTGAAAAATGTAATCAAATAATCACCGGTCACCACCAGTTAATAAATTGCAAAATATATAAGAAAAAAAGTCCAGCTTTCAGATAGAATTGACGAAATATTAGCGGAATATCACAAACAGATCAATAAGCTGTTCGAATTTTTAACGTCAAGTGAACTAATAAATAATACCTAAAAGTATAAATTAAAAATAAATAAATAACCCAGATATTTGACTACATAACAAATATAATAAAATATTTAAAAAAAAAAATATATCAGAAACATTAAAATTAAAATCACCCGAAATAATAACCTTAAAAATAAAATTATAATTCCTTTCCCCCACTCTTTTTGGTTAAATTCGCACAAAGCCGATTGAAACAAATATACATCTATAATCCTGAGTTTAATTACCGCATATTGGTTGACAACAATTAAAAAAAAAAAAAAAAATCAAGGAAAGCCATACTTCACTTAGCAACTTCATAACTTAGAACAATCCTCAGCGGAAAGGTTAGGTTAGGAATGTGGAAGAATCTTCTGAACTAACCAATATAAATTCAAAATTAACAAAAACACCCTGGATCTATATTTATATAATAATATTTATTTATAATTTATTTATTTTTTTATTTTTTTATTTTTTACGGCGCATCGACATAAATCTTGGCCATTAGCGCCGTACATTTTTTTTTTTTAAATTGCATTTATCAGTAAAATTAGTATTTTATTAAAAGAAGCCAAGAAAATGAGAAACTTATTCGTAATATTAATTTCCTAGAGCAAACGTTGAGACGGCGAACATTGGTGCCAGAGCGGAAAAAAAAATCAATTTTCGAGAGCGCTGATTTCGATTATTTAGTTTGTGATTCCCACGCTATATTAGCTACAGAATCTAGGAAGAGCATACTCCCCCCCCCCCCCACCTGTTTCAAGGTTATTACCATTAATTTAGGCCCTCACAGCCCACGTCTCATTCGCCTCCAATCCTCCCTGCTAATCGCAGGCTGTGGTTGGATGGCGTAAGGTAACTCCAGGTCATCCTAGAATCCTTCCTAAACTAGGGAGGTATTCGGCTGACAACTGGGGACACCTGAGGCGTGGTCAAGTAACATGTATCAAATTACGTAGTGCAATTGAATTGTAGATTGTAATATTTCTTAAAATAAAATATATATATATATATATATATATATATATATATATATATATAAAAATTAGGCCCAAAGTCTGAATAATGGAAGTTTGACCAGATTCCACACTGCTATAAATAATTAATATGTAATTTCAAAAGAGAGAGAAAAAAAATTATCAAATTTTTTCCCTGCTCTACGATGATCAACCAAGCCACATATCAGTCAAACTGGGCAAGAAAAAAATTAGAGCTCATTACAACGTTATAAACAACGAATTTTATGTAAGCATTGAGCACAGCTGTGATTTAAAAAAAAAACCCCGACTCGCAGGAACTGCATCATCTTAGCGCGGTTACGTACATCTCGAAGAAATGGAATAGATTACGATCACAAATCACAGGAAACTGACAGTATCTGTATAAGCCAATACAATTATATACTGAAAACGTACTTACTCTTTGGCTACTGCTGAGAAGGCTCTACTCTAAACAACCAAAAATTCGTTGTCATTTTAAGTATCTTGTTTTACTAGCAAATTAGTCTGTTATAATCAACAGTAAATATGTGCTCCATGGCGATAAAATTCCATTCTGTCATGGGTTAAATCTTTCTATAAAATAAGAAATAACGATAACTTCAGTTAGAGGCTATGAGGAAGGTTATATAGACAGGAGAATTCAAAACAAACTACGTCATCATGATTAGCCACAGCCATCTTGATTACCGCAGCCACTTCAAACTTATTATTACCAATACCTTTCACCGTTTCTTAGCTTATTTTACTACTATACTAATTTTACTGATAAATCTAGGCGCACGGTAGTGCGCCAGGCCAAGTTCCGGCCTAAGCATACTGTGTCTATATTACAGGCGGTCTTAGAGCCGATTTTTACCCTCTCATAACTTTCAACCAGGTAAAGATAAAGTTATGAAATTTTACACAGGTATTATACTACTAGATGTGAGTAAAACTGGAAATTTTCATAATTCTACATAGAATAGTTTCTGAGATATAAGCGAACGCAAATCGGGATTTATAGGACTCACTCACTCACTCACACACTCACTGACTCATCAAAATTATTAGGCACTTCCCATGATGCTAGAGACTTGAAATTTTGCATGAAGATAGATATGAAGACGTTATTAAAGGAAAAAATCGAAAAATCGCGAAAAGTTGTGTTTGACTCCGCTTCCGGGGCGGGGGCGTGCCAGTTTTGTACTTTCTTCGGAAACTCATCAATCCGTCTGAAACCCATGATGTGGGGTATCAAATGAATTGTCTCGGTATGAAGAACCTATATTTGATGTTTTAAAAACAATTAGACGCTTATAGGCTCGGTAAAAATCGTATACCAGCTGTCTGTCTGTATGTTTGTTCCTCTTACAAATCCGTACCGTTTGACCAATTTTGACCAAACTTGGGACACAGATGGGTCTTGATACGGGGAGAATCATAGGCTAGGTTAAATTGTCTATGAGCTGTCTGTCTTTCTGTTTGTTCCTTATACAAATACACACCGTTTGACCGATTTTGACCAAACTTGGCACGCAGGTAGGTCTTGACACGGGAGTGTCATATTACCTATGACGTTTTCTACTTTTTGTCCCATCGAAATGCCGTCATTCCTTCTGAAACCCATCATGTGGGGTATCAAATGAATCGTCTTGGTAAGGAGAACCTATATTTGATGTTTTAAAAAACATTTCGACATATCTTAACAAAAACTTTAGTGACTTCTTTCTTAAATGTAGTAAATAAAGTCGTAGGGGTTCACTTCATAATATACTTCAAAGCAGATACGAAGTTTTTCAAAGTCGAGCCATCTAAATTACAAAGTTTAGGAGTACAAACCCAAAATGTAACGTCTTTGTTTCTTATATTTTTCTTGAAGGCCTTCTGCACTTTCCCTACTGTGATCTTTATCCTCGGGATAAGGTTCCTCTGTTTTACAGTGTAATAGTTTAGTTAAGAGAGCAATCAATTTGTCCTCTAGAGTAATGTCATCTGGAAGAGCTTCTAACTTTTCTAGTCTAGTGAATAGATGTATGTAGGTTGATTATTGGTATCAAATATCAAGCAGTAAGGAGAACCTTATGCAGAATCCAAAGACCCTGGTTTTATATGAAGTACAAAAGCCAGTAGGTATGCAGCAACTAAATTCTATTTAATACTTAGAAAAAAGTATTGAGATCCCCAAAAAAAACATAAATGTGAAATAGAGGCCAAGTTCCTGCCCCCACAAAGAAACACTCCCTTCCTCAAAAATATCCCCTCCGAAAACCCCCCAAAAACGCCTTACCATTCTACACTCCAAAAAAGTAGTATGAGTTGGTGTATTAATTCAACCAAAAATATTTGCCAATACAAGAGATGATACAAGAAAGAAATGTCCAAGTTCATTACTTGGAAACCTCATAGTTACTTACTAAGAACAGTAAAGACACTTCAACTGACCTTTAAAAACAACAATAAAAATACTTATATCCAGTTACTAAAATATCACTTTCCTCAACCAGGTATATTCTTAAACTTGGCAATGTTTTTTTGTGCCGAAATTATCTTTAGAGAATATCTAAACTAATATGACAGGTAGGTGGTGAGGATGCCCTTAAAATTAACAATATTTTCGAATAAATGGTTTCTGAACATTTCAAATGAGAGTTCTCTGTTTCCCAATGTTACATATCTGCGCATGCGCGTGTTTACAAATACGCTGTTGACGCCTAGTTTTATAACCTTCCTAACAGTGAACTTTAGTGCTTAATATTCTATTCTATTAGAATCCTATTAATTTTAGCGAGTTGGATTGACTGGGGTTCTGTTATCTTCTTGAGCGAGCGTAGCGAGCGAAAACGAATAGCATGTATGCCTTAAAGTCGTCACAAATTTAGTTGTTTACATTAGCTCTCATAACCCGCATAACAGTGAACTTTAGTGCTTAATAACTCTTTCCTGGTTAAATGCGAAGTTTTTTTTTAACGTATTCGTGTTTAGTGCATCAAAATACGTTATTGTACAAAATTTGAAAGAAATCGGTTTTGGGGGCGTGAATCTTCATTTTTACCAAAAATTGTTACCTGAAGGTCAACTTAAGGAAAAACATAACTGTTTCATGCAGATACCAACGCCACACCTCGCAAAGCCCACTACCCGCAGGTACCATATTATCCATTAATTACACCACACCCTCTATAGAGATGAATATGTCTTCATGTGATGACCGCTAAAGAAAAGTTGAAGTAGGATAATGAAGCCCAAAAATGCAGTCTCAAAATCAAAGTTTATAAATACATGCGATGCTCATAACTCCTATAAGTTTCTTTGTTATGTGCAAATATCATGTGTCCCATTTTATAATACATAAAGTAAGTGAATCATGAGATGATAGATGTTTATATATATATATATATATATATATATATATATATATATATATATATATAGAGAGAGAGAGAGAGAGAGTGAGTGAGAGAGCTGGAAATGAATGGTTTGGATGATTATCCATAGGTAAGGTTATTAAGCCCCTCCAGTGAGGTTATTAATAATGCCGAGCTAACAGCGAGTCATGATCTAATGCCTTAGTATTTGGTCTGCATTATCCAGGACGATTCAACCCTTTCCCCGCCATGTTTATATTAAAATTAGAGATGAAATGAAATTTCGTCGAGTTTATTAGTAAGGAATGGCCGAGTTGATTCCTCGCCTCAGGAAGAGGTGGAAATTAAATACTGACGGATTCCGTGGAGCTCACAATGGCCTCTCGAAATTAATAGATGGGCTCTCTCTCCAGTAATTCGGTTCTTATAAACAAATTAAATCACCTCTTCATATTGTAAGGAGATTAAATTATGGTGAAATTTAATTGTATCTGGTAATTGGACTCCATTCATTAGACCTCCGCCTATTCATTAGACCTCTGCCCATTCATTAGACCTCTGCCTATTCATTAGACCTCCGCCTATTCATTAGACCTCTGCCTATTCATTAGACCTCTGCCTATTCATTAGACCTCTGCCTATTCATTAGACCTCCGCCTATTCATTAGACCTCCGCCTATTCATTAGACCTCTGCCCATTCATTAGACCTCTGCCCATTCATTAGACCTCTGCCTATTCATTAGACCTCCGCCTATTCATTAGACCTCTGCCTATTCATTAGACCTCTGCCTATTCATTAGACCTCTGCCTATTCATTAGACCTCCGCCTATTCATTAGACCTCCGCCTATTCATTAGACCTCTGCCCATTCATTAGACCTCTGCCTATTCATTAGACCTCTGCCTATTCATTAGACCTCTGCCTATTCATTAGACCTCTGCCTATTCATTAGACCTCTGCCTATTCATTAGACCTCTGCCTATTCATTAGACCTCTGCCTATTCATTTGACCTCTGCCTATTCATTAGACCTCTGCCTATTCATTAGACCTCTGCCTATTCATTAGACCTCTGCCTATTCATTAGACCTCTGCCCATTCATTAGACCTCTGCCTATTCAGTGCTACCAACTTGTAGCAGTTAAGGAAGCCCTCAATACTAACAGAACACAATGGTAATTCTTTCAATAGATGTAATATGAACTGTATATTTATATATATATATATATATATATATGTTTGTGTGGAACGGCTTCTTTCTCCAGCGGTGTCGCTCCTCTCTCCATCGCAATATTTCGTCGGGTTCATCTCCGACTTCTTCAGGCTGCTATGTGTCGTCCTCGGTGGTTGTCAAGGGAAATGCTAATTACCTTGACAACCACCGAGGACGACACATAGCAGCCTGAAGAAGTCGGAGATGAACCCGACGAAATATTGCGATGGAGAGAGGAGCGACACCGCTGGAGAAAGAAGCCGTTCCACACAAACATGTGATACCCAGCGATGCAATTTAAAACAAAATATATATATATATATATATATATATATATATATATATATATATATATATATTATTTATATGAGTAATAAATACTTATGATATTTATAAATGTAGGTTACCTGTAATTAAATTTACAATGAAGACAAGGTTTGCCGGGGTAATTTTAGATTTTTAGGCGTTAAATTTCTTATCAAAATTAACGTTTCTATATAATTTTTTTGCAGTTTATTATAGCACGGTTCCCGTCATACTGTATGTTATTCATCAATTGATAAGTAATGTATATTGTTTCTTGACTTCGGGGCGCTCCGGACCAGTGTCAACAAACAGATAACCTAGAGATAACCCGTTATCTATATGTTATCTGCAACAGGAGTTTAACTAGTACAGGTTAAAAATCGTTGTCAATAATAAATGTTTTCACCCATTATATTTTGGAACATTACCAAAAAATGCTCTGACTGGGGATGCTGATGGGTGAGGAGGCTGTGGAAGGGTTCGGGATATTATTACCTCGGATGGACCATAACCAGGTATAGCGTAAACTCTATGAGGAAGAAAATAACAGTTTTTTTTCTAGTAATTCAAGGTCTGCCATAATTGTTGAAATGAACCGCAAATAAAAATAATATTATGAAATAGATACAGTACGGTAACAGCTGACCTGGTATCGTCCTTGCAACTCATGCTGCCTAGGCGTGCATGCTCTTTTTAAAATCTACTACAATCCTCATAAAATACTTAAAAAATTGAATATCAAAAAATACTTTCGCAGCGAGTGTTTACATCTTTAAGGGAGTGTCCATAAAAATTTCAAGCTTTTCTGTCAAGTGGTTTGGGCTGGGCGATAGTCGGTCAGATTTCTCCTCCTTGATGTAATGCACGCCCAGGGGAATCCTAACATACTCTAATCTCTTATAGAGACAAATTATTACAATATTTCAACACATGCAGTACAGAAAATTGCAGGTTGATGTTTGAAACTACTTGGAATGAGTGAGACAAGATATCCGAAAATATTTTATCAAGTGTTTTTATCACTGGATTCAAAACCCAACAATATAACCTCACATAATTGGGATACAAAGATAAAATGCTTTCTACAAATGTACGAAATCGTGGATAAAATCGCAGCTCAAATCTAAAAGTTCACATTACAGGAAGTAATAGAAATAACAATAAAGGAAAACGGGATTAAAGAAAGGAATTGTTGGAAAAGTTTTTAATTTGAGAGATAGTCACGTTTTGTGTTTTCCATATTTTCATTGATTTATCTTTTGCTTGATGTAGTTGACACTCTTTAGAGTCTTCCAGAAAATATGGTAATATAATTATGAATTTGAAATTCGCCAAAATTGCAATTGGTCTTTTGTCAACATTAAGTCTAAAAGCGTTCAGGGAATTTCTTCCAAAGGTTTGTTTACGGATGCAAACTGAATATATTGATATACATTTTTGAAATTTTATAACAAAAATATTACCTGTTAACATCTGAAATATGGTCCAACAGCCCTTTACAAGGCTTCCAGGTCTTGAGAAAATACACATTGAGGTATTGAGTAAATGTTTGTGAACATGTAGAAGGTTGTGTACTACACATCCCGCGACGCCTTGGGGTGTTGCTACAGCACACAGACCGGATGCCGTGTCCTTGTTGGGCTCAATCGAAACACCGGACAACAGGATTCAGCAGCCTGTACGGTATATGCTCTAGGTTTCAGGTACAGGGACTCAAATAACCCCAGCTTCGTCACAGAGTGTTCGTATAATGCTTTTGACAGGTGTTTTTTGGCAATGCTAGGGGAGTCACATTTTGCCTATATTGTAGAGGACCATATGTGTGTGTGTTGATATGTTAAGCAATGTCGGACGTGGCCAGTACCTAAATAGGAGACCGACCACATGCTGTTGGCATCATAAAAGGGAGGCAACCTATAGATAGCCCGGCGTTAATACCTCAAGTGTTGATACGCCGTTAAACACAAAAAAATAACAATGTATATGTATATATATATATATATATATATATATATATATATATATATATATATATATTTGTGTGGATAAAAATCACGTATCTGTCTGTTTGTGCGTTTGTCTGTTAGTTCCTTATACAAATCCACACTGCTTGACTGATTTTGACCAAACTTGGCACATAAGTAGAAGTCTCGTAAGAGGGAAGTCTCGTTGGCTAGGTCAAAAAAAGTCTGTCAGCTGTATGTCTGTATGTTTGTTCTTTATACAAATCCACACCGTTCACCGATTTTGACCAAACTTGGCACACAGGTAGATCTTGATCCGGGGAGTGTCGTAGGGTAAGTCTAAAACGTCCACAACCTGTCTGTCTGTATGTTTGTTCCTTACACAAATCCACACTGTTTGACCGATTTTGAACAATCTTGGCAAAGAAGTAGGTGTTGACATGGGGAGAGTCGTAGCCTAGGTTAATATATTCTTGGAATAACAGTTCCGAGGTCACGGGTTCGAAACTGTGAACTCAACAGTTACAGATTTGTGTTATTAGATTTTAATATTACTTATTTGGTTTCTAATTTATTTGGGCTTTTCTAGATGCAGAAAGTATTTGTAGCATGGCACACCTTTTAACACCTAGAATATTTCTAAAAGACAAAATTCATTAAAAAAAAATCTCTCGAATACATCCGGATTGAGTGATCGGGTTGAACTAGTAAGCGTGTTTTCCTTGAAAGGGTGAGAGTAAACACTCTAAAAATCAATTAGTCGATAGGGAGAAGAAGCAATGATTCTAATTACAATCCCTGATCGTGCACTCTGCCACAAAGCCAACCATTAGCAATCTGCAATTATATCCCCCAGCAGCAGCATATTCGGGGAACGGTAGCTCATGTTCCCCGAGGTCAAATGCTGATTCTATGTCAATTTCAATTACTGAATGTGTAAATGTTTGTTATTGTTAGTACTCGGGTTTAATTAGACTCTGGTTCTGGGTATCGAAATTTGCACAAATGGAGCCTTCGGTAGGATAATAATTCACAAATTGAAATGGTTTAGATTCAAGGCCTTTACATAGGCAGGTGCAAAAATACTTTCTATTTCTTGGTGAGTGGGAGAATGCTCTTCAATTCCCAGATAATTGGATAGAGACACTCTAATCCCATGTCTTGTGGAAGAGGCTCTTCATCCGAAGTGAATGTTGTTAGAATTTGCCAGAAGACTGGGAACAAAATGTCCAGGCTACGTGAATGAGGCAAGACTCCCCATTGCCAGGAGTATCTCCGCTGGCAGGAGGATCACAAAATACACTAAAATGCAAGGAGTGGAATGCACTGAATTGAATTGTGTCAGCCTCCGGACAATGCAAGGGAAAATACAATGCATTGCCAGGAGACTGGGAACAGGCACTCTATTCCCAGGTGACAGAGAGATGACACTGCATTGCCAGGAGTCTGGGAATAGACATTGCATTTCCAGGAGTCTGGGAATAGACATTGCATTTCCAGGAGTCTGGTAATAGACACTGCATTGCCAGGGGACTGAGAATAGACATTGCATTGCCATGGGACTGAGAATAGACACTGCATTGCCAGGAGACTGGGAATAGACACTGCATTGCCAGGGGACTGAGAATAGACATTGCATTGCCATGGGACTGAGAATAGACACTGCATTGCCAGGAGACTGGGAATAGACACTGCATTGCCAGGGGACAGAGAATAGACATTGCATTGCCAGGGACTGAGAATAGACACTGCATTGCCAGGAGACTGGGAATAGACACTGCATTGCCAGGGGACTGAGAATAGACATTGCATTGCCAGGGGACTGAGAATAGACATTGCATTGCCAGGGGACTGAGAATAGACATTGCATTGCCAGGGGACTGAGAATAGACACTGCATTGCCAGGGTACTGAAAATAGACACTGCATTGCCAGGGGACTGAGAATAGACACTGCATTGCCAGGGGACTGAGAATAGAAACTGCATTGCCAGGGGACTGAGAATAGACACTGCATTGCCAGGGGACTGAGAATAGAAACTGCATTGCCAGGGGACTGAGAATAGACACTGCATTGCCAGGGGACTTATAATAGACACTGCATTGCCAGGGGACTTGTAATAGACACTGCATTGCCAGGGGACTTATAATAGACACTGCAGTACTAGAAGATTGGGATACGACGCTGCTTTACCCGGAGAGTGACAAAGATACCGCTTTGCCAGAAGGGGGGGGGGAGACTCACGATTGCGAGATGGCTGATAAATGATTTTGCATTGTCAGTAGACTGGGTAAAGAAAACGAATTACAGGCAAAATGTTAAAAGACTCATTGCCAGGCAATTGGAAGAAGAAACTGTATTGTCCAGAGACTATAAACAGACACTCCATTGCCATGCCAGCTATATCATTTCCATTTATAAAGTAATCATACGAAAAACTTGCAATCCCACCCCAAAAACCCTCCTAGGAGATTAAAGAGATCTTGGCCTCGTGATCAATTATGTAATTAAAGGACAAATAAAATCTCTCAATTAGGAAGTGTCAATATTGATTAGCTTCTTCCAAAGTCCTTTATTTATTAATTTTTTTTTTGTTTTATCATTAGTATTTATTTTTATGTTATGGTTTGGTTTTTTGTTTTTTCTTTATTAATCATATTATTTTTTTTCATATTTCTTTTCTCTCTATTTATTTATTTTAACTTTTTTTGTAATTAATTTTTGTATATATTATCATCACTACTTATTTTTTTTTTTTAAATTTCATTATGTGAGATCATAAGTAAGATCCTGTATATACTGATCATACTTAACCAATGTACTTAAATATTGTACAGATGTTAAATAAACATCTTAAATAAATAAATAAAAAAAAAATACGAAAACAACTAGGGATAGGCAGGTAATTTTAATCCGATTTTATTGTTTTATATTGTGTTTTTGTTTTTTTTTCTTACTGCATTCGTCAATACGTTCTGTAGATGACCCGTCCTAAAATTCGTAGTTAAAATTTAATAACAATAATAATAATTTTGTACGAGGAATCTTTTGTAACCTGGAATAGAAATGGATTTAGCCGTTACTACGTAAGCTTCTGTCCAGACTGACCGCAGCCCCTTGGTGGCAGCTTGGCTAGTTCAGGCAAACCGCTGCCATCACCAGAAGGAGCAAGGTAAGCCAATACTTGGAGGTCATGCGATTTACCTCTTGCGACTGCAATTTCCTCTAGGTGTAGTTACTCGGGTCACCACAACCAGTAGTGCACTAGATGCAAACCACGTGGAGGTCAGGTAATCGCTTGTGAGTCAGGGAGAAGTAACTACTTTAGCTTGCTTCATTCGCCAGCAAAAAGCATTAAAAAACCGTTAAAAAGAACAAAATTAACAATTTTAAAGTTTAGGCATTTATTTCTCGGATTGACATCACCCCTTCGAAATTTCAGTAATACTATGTTTATTCTCGTGATATTATCTCAAATAAATGAAAATTATTGTTGATGAAATTGATAACTTTCCTCCTTGCAGAGCACACAGACGGCACCTGGGCACACCGATGATGTAGTCCTTGCAATCTCACCATGGTTAGCCCTCATATCGACAAAGAATTCGCAAATCCTTGCGGTCAGGTGGTTCATTCCTAAATGGGTACTTTGCAGGGCCGCCACATCTCAGAGCCGGGCCCAGGACCAGATCACGGGCCCCCACTTCTCAGAGCCGGGTCCCCACTTCTCAGAGCCAGACTGAAAATTCTAGTACTTTGCTAAAGGGCTTTGGACATTTTAAAATTATTTTCATCTTGAGTTTTGAGTGAAATGAGAATAAAAACCGACAATCGGTGCAGCAAAGGTCACTTTCGGTACTTGTAGTTTTATTATGACTCCTAATGAAATATACTATCCTGTGATTGCACTTTTTTTGTCCTTTATGTACATTACACAAATATAGATCCAATTCAAATAAATATAGGCTACGCCCGTCTATATTCCTAAGCCCCATACTTTTTTACAAGCTCATTATATATTTTTTTCCAATTAGCGAGGCCCGGCCCTGGCCCGGGACAACAGTACCCGGCAGTCCCCCCCCCCCATGTGGCGGCCCTGGTACTTTGTATACATTCGACTTAAGCAACTCCACGTCTACATAAAGCAATGTCAGACCAGGGTTTTTGGCCCCTTTGAACTGCATGAGTCAATAAAAAGAGTAATGTGTTTTTGTGTAGTTATGGGCACATTTGACAGGGCTAGCTAAATCGCTCGGCGGTATAAATTCTTGAAGCATTTGCTAATTTTGCCTGAGATTCTGTACTCAAGACACATGATTGCTGCTGAACCTGTGCCACTGCTGACATTCTAATGTTAATATTAATTTTTACTATTTTACTCTCCACGGATTTTTTGATAGTGATTTAAAACTTGTACATGTGTTTGTAGTATATTGGAGTGACGGGTGTATTATAAAGTTCTGATGTACACAGGTCTTTGCAAAGGTGGATTTGTATATCTGGTGTGAAGTTGAGTTGCCATCTTTACTCTAAAGGTGGCTCGTTTAGGTAAGTACCCACTGGTAGTCCTTTTTCGCGATTTTGAACCTTAGACGTGTCTCTGGATGTCTACGTAGACATGTTTATAGGCGAGATACCGTCTATAGGCTTGTTGCGAGACCAAAACTCTCAGGTCTAAGGTCTTCAGAGTGGAATAGGAGACCGGGTGCAACGTTAGACATGTTGCACAACATTTAGACTCTGTGTACTTACCTTTTGACTCAACATAGAGGCTGCTACGAGGACTAGATCTGAAAGCGCCTGTTGCTAGTCGTATTCCTGTATTGTGAATTGTTTCTAGTAGTTTCACAGAACTTTGACTGGCCAACCTAAATCCAGCAATGACCTGGTATAGGCTCGATAGAACATCAGCATAGAGCACCTGTCAGCCCCCCCCATTTAGAATTACCCAATATCCTCACTAAATTCAAAGATTTTTTTGCATTTAAGGAGGAGTTCTTTCAAGTGAGATACCCATGTAAGTCTGGTGTCAAGAGTCAGCCCTAAAAACGTCAGATTGTCAGTCAATGCGATTTTGTGTTGTCGTAATTTGAGGTCAATGCATTGCTTCCGTCTCTTTCTAGTACAAATTATAAACTTCGTTTTCTCTTGAGAAAATTGGAAGCAAGATGTTTCACCCCATTTTGCTATTACATTTATTGACGTCTGTACGTTTTTTTCAACTGTAATTTCATGTAGGTGTATATTAGCAAGTCATCGGCGTATAGAAAATAGGATGTAGCCAGAGGCATATACTATTTAACAGAATTTATTGCAATATTAAAGAGTGCCGGTCTTAGAACACCTCCTTGAGGCACTCTATTTTCTTGAATTTATAGATCTGATAACGTCGCACAGTGGTGCCGGGAGGGAAAAAACCTCCAAAACCGAAGGTCTTCGCGTTTGTACTAACATTTTTTTATACCTAATTAGTTGTAGAATATTGTTTTTCTATTTTATTGATAGGTATGATCACAAAAAATCATTTTGTTGACTGTTTTCTCACTGAGTAAAAATCGCGGAGTTTTTAGTGAAAATTAAAACAATATTTTATACCACTTATTTTATCCCTGAAAAATTGATATTACCCAGGAAGTCTCATGAGTATATGTAGCTTTTAAAAAAATTTCCTTTTTTGCCAAAATTTACCATGAACTTGGAGCATTTAGGTTGTGAAGATATCTTTAATGGAACTCAATTATCCGTAGTTTATTTGGTGTAGGAAAAAAAGCGGTACTTAGCTATGCTCTCCGCATAATGTTACCTAAAAGTACATGTTTTCAAGTTGCTTTCATATAAATTTCATCGCCGTACTTGCTCTTCAAAAGACTTACTTGCTCTTTAAAAGACTGGAATGGAAGAAACTTGGCATCAAGATAAACGGAAGACTTTTGAACAACCTCCGTTTTCCTGAAGATATATGTCTCCTAGCCCTATGCTTTTCCGATATTAAGAAAATTATAGAAGAACTAATGGAAGCAAGCAAAGAATTTGGGTTAGTCATAAACGTGCAAAAATCCAAGATTATGACCAACGCAGAAGAGTACCCCATCACCAACAACGAGATATACGAACTCGAATATGTTAAAGAATATGTCTACCTTGGGCAAGTAATCTCCTTTGAGGACAAGCTCGAAAAAGAAATAAAAAGGAGGATTAAAATAAGATGGAACAAGTTGTGGTCACTGAAAAAAATATTTAAAGGCAATATCTCTACAGAACTCAAGGTTAAGGTACTACACTTTTGCATATATTTTGCTATCTTGTATGGGGCTCAAACATGGGCACTGACTATAAAGCCGGAAAATAAGCTCAACACAACTCAGATGGCAATGCTGAGGAGTATGATAGGGTTCAGAAGAAGAGATAGGAGAAGAAACTCGGAAGTCCTGAAGAGGAGTAAAGTTGCGAGGAGCTTGAGTCAAGAAGCCCGTCGGTTAAGATGGAGATGTGCAGGACACGTCGCTAGGATGAGTGACGAGAGATGGACCAAGGCATCAACGGAGTGGAGTCCCAGGGAATATGCCAGAGGAGCTGGCCGACAGAGAACAAGATGGAGAGATGAAATAGTCAGAAAAGTTGGAAATAACTGGTGGATAGTTGCAAGAGACAGAGTGTGGTGGACAAGAGTTGTAAATAAATTGTAAATGGAACTGATTTTAAGAAGATTATTATTATTATTTATTTAAAAAACTACTTATTTGAATATATTCAGCTGTTATCTATTTCCTCCGTAAGGAGAGGCTTTTGTCAGAAATGATGTTAATAAAGCTATTATTATTATCATTATTATTACTCGGGCGTATGTGTGCAGAGCCTAATAAAATGAAGCGATGCGATTATTTTACGAAAAATGAGTTAACTGTTACTATTTTCTGCAGAGCGTTGTTGAACACTTTGTGATAGCAAGTAACTGAACTTTTACAGTGAGATATACCTAATATCTCGTGTAAAAATGCCAAAATGTATTCGTTATAAGCGAAAATTTTAATAAAGAGGAATACGTCGAGACCAATTAACTGTATTACATTGATTGTTAACTTATTCAACAAATCACAAAAGGAAGGATACATATCTCTTCCAATTGAGTAAAATGTGACTTTTTTTAAATCGAATACTTGCTATTTTTCACGGTTTTCGTTCTATAAAACCCTTTTATCTTCCGAAATAATGATTCTATCGAATTGGCAGTGGTCTCATTCGACTCAGCACTACAGAATACCTTAAAAATGATACCAAAATCATAAAGATTCAAGTACCTAAAGGTTTTTTTTCCCAAAATCGGGCGATTGGCACCACTGTGCGCCGCACCTATCCTAACACGGTAACGTCTCTCACTGTTCAATTTGAGTTAAATGGGTTAGTAGGTTCTGTACATCTGTGTCAGGATTTACACAAAATGATTTCACAGAAATTTATATAAATACTATTTTAGTAAATATAAATAGGAAGTAATTTTCTTTCATATGTATGGATTGTCTTGGTTTTAAATTTAATTTAAAAGAAAACGAAGTAACTAGAGATTAATGCTAGAGATATTGTAAATGCGCAATCCATTGTTATTATTATTATTATTATTATTATTATTATTAAGGCGGGTGCCCGGAGAAAGGGGAGGTGCACCGAGGCCAACAAGGCCTATTGTGCCACCCGACAAGCCAGCCTGTTACACCAACAGCGCCGTATCCGAGATGAACCTTAATAGAGTCCGAAGGTTCAATTCAGGTAGCCTTCTAGGGTCATCTATGAAGTCTGCACCAAAGTGCAGATATCTCTTCGCCACGGGTGCTGGACATCTGCATATGATATGGTACGGCGTCTCGTCATCTTCAAAGCACAGTCCTGGTAAGCCCCATAGAGTAGAGGTGCAGGTGCATTCTACAGTGACCTGTAAGAAGAGCTGTTACTAGTCTTACCTTGGACCTGCACAGATTAAGGAGAGTCTCCGTCCTCTTCTTGTCCACACAGGAAAGGAACAGCTTCGCCTGTCTCTGGGTGGAGCTGCTACACCACTTCCTCCTAAGCTCAGCTTCCGCCCTTCTAATACTTAATCTGGCCACAGCTGGCGCAATCCCACACTGAGGTTCTGGTGATAGGGGGATTGTCGCTGCCCCGATATTGGCCCGATATAGTTAGTAAAAAATGCCGATTAAATTATGTATGACTCATTTATTTTGACCAATATTATTGCAAGAAATGTAAATAGTAACCGAACTTGGACTTACGGTGTGGCCAAGCCTTAAGAAGGTTGTTTCGGTTTTGTATATAGCATTTCCAAGTCTATTTGAACCTTTTCCAAGTCAACTGTAACCTTTTACAAATCAAATGCCACCCTTTCCAATTCAAATGTAACCCTTTCCAAATGAGTTGAAACCCTTTCCAAAACAAGTGAAACGCTTTACAACTCAATTGTCACCCTTTCTAATTCAATTGTAACCGTTTCCATTTCAATTGTCACCCTTGAAAATTTCAGGGACCGAAAGTGTTCTCACAATTTTGAAAAAAAAAAATCTTTTTTAACAGTTAAATCAGAATTCTATCTATAAAATTGTTTTCAAATAGTTATTTAAAAATTTTATTTGAATTTCTATAGGCTAGAATTTTTTTTATAAAAATTCTCTTGACATTTTTAAATAAAAGTTTTGCTAATAAAAATTATTTTAAAATTTTGATCTAAAAATTCTTGCTTGTAAGAATAAATTACGAGTTTTGATTTTTAAAAAAATTGAAAATAATTATATATTTTTTTTTAACACCCTTCATTATGACTGAAAAATCTGAAAAATCATTGATTTTCGAAAATTGTATTCATTTCATTTTCACTCTTTTAATGTTTTGTCCCAATAATAGTTTTGAAATTAAAAAAAAAAATAAAAATATTAAAAAATAAAAATAATATAGCAAGAAATTTCAAGGGTTACAATTGAAATGGAAACGGTTACAATTGAAATAAAGTCCTTCACGCAGGAGCTGCATAACTAAGCACTTTCCTCATAATTTGGGTAGTGTAGACTGCTTTCCAGGACAATTTACTTAAAATATCCTACATAAATAAAATAAAAACATGAATAGTTCTCTTGTAATTTCGTAATGAGTAACTGATCAATTATTAATTAGCTTCCAGAGTTATTTTTACACGTGGTACCTACTACACTACGTAATAAATACAAAAAACCTCATATTATCGTATTTTGATCTAACGCAGGAACATGATACAGTCCCTCTAGTAGTAGAAAGCGCTCCTTGCGGCCGCTTTGTGAACCTACGTCTGGCGGGCTTTTGTGTTGAAATATATTACAAAGTAAACCCCTACTTTCCGATTGACCGATTCAGCTCATTTTTACAGCACTTTTTTTTTTTTTTTGAGTTACCCACGATTTACACCGCGTTTCGTTACAATACAGCAGAAATTACGACCGGTATGAGGATATTAGTAATTTGGGTCCGGAGTAAACCCCCCTTCCTAATGAACCGATTTAGTTTATTTTTGGAACACGTATTTACCTGTAGATTACCACTACGAATACCGAGTTTAATCGAAATATACCTAAAATCACGGCTGGTAGTGGCGAATTGGTATTGTGGGTCCGGAGTAAACCCTCCCTCCTTATGAACCGATTTAGTTCATTTTTATATCTCACTTTTCTATCTATATTACCACTATGAATGCCAAATTTCGTTGAAATATAACAAATATTACGGCTGACATGGTCGAATTAGTGTTTTGGGTTCGGGGTAAACCCCCCTTCTGGTGGACCGATTTTGGTGGTTAACGAACTCGTTCAATCGTTTGTTAATTGAATGCTATATACCAAGTTTCGTGACGAAAAAACAAAAACTCTGGCCGCTATCGTGTTAACAGACATATATATATATATATATATATATATATATATATATATATATATATATATATATATACATAGCATTTCCAAGTCTATTTGAACCTTTTCCAAATCAAATGTCACCCTTTCCAAGTCAAATGTAACCCTTTCCAAATCAGTTGAAACCCTTTCCAAAACAAATGTAACGCTTTACAACTCAATTGTCACCCTATTTATTTCAATTGTAACCGTTTCCATTTCAATTGTCACCATTGAATTTTTTTGCAAATTGACCGTAATGGAGAATGGGCGAATTGAGGGCGAATATTGAACATATTTTAATTTAAAAAAAAATCGATCTCGCTAGTGACCTAAATGTCTGTTCGTCGTTTAAAAAAAAAAAAAAAAAAGGTTACAGTTGACTTGGAAAAGGTTCAAATAGACTGGGAAATGCAATATATATATAGATATATATAGATTTTAACGGGGGTCATTTTCGGTGTCTACTAGGTAGGATCGATTATGATTTGAAGAAATTTTTCAAAAATTCCGTCATGAGTGCAACCTCAATAGCTACTTTCCTTCGGAGGAAAGTGCTAAAAAGGGTGACAATTGAGTTGTAAAGCGTTACATTTGTTTTGGAAAGGGTTTCAACTCATTTGGAAAGGGTTACATTTGAATTGGAAAGGGTGGCATTTGATTTATAAAATGTTACAGTTGACTTGGAAAAGGTTCAAATAGACTTCGAAATGCTATATATTGAATAAAGTAAACATTATTAATACATAATTGACATAAAATAAATCATAAATTATGTTAATTAGATATACTGCATAATAATAGAGGTTAGAAATTCTCACTTTTTAAATAAATCTCGTCGAGACCGTAATTGTTCTATAAGAGTTGAACAATATGAGTTGTACCATTTGCAATAATTGTTTGCGGTATTTACCTCAAACTGCATCTCTATTATTTCTAATTACACCACTAATTACTCTAATTAAAATGGCGTTAAACAATTTATTTAGTCCAGTGCAAATTGGAGGTAATTTGTCAGGAATTAATTTACTTGTTCAATTCAGTCGAATAAATCACAGACAATTACTTTGCACAATTACAGGTCACTTAATATTAAGATTTTTTTGGGCAGAATGATTGGGCTATATCAAAAATAGAACATTATTTTCATTTGGTGTTTTCTTCATTGAATTGTATGAATATTTGGATTAAAATATGGCCTATTTAAAGAAAAGGTCTTATTAGCTTCAAAGTAGGTTAAAGAACCGGTGCTTAGAGATCTGGATCATCACTGGGTCAGAGATTTTGGATTGACTAGAGTTTCAATATAACCTTAAGCGAGCGAAAACTCGTAGCACTTATGTTAATGCCACAATTGCAAAGTGTTTCCGCTCGCTAAATCCAACTCATTGATAATATAGATCAAGGATGGTTTTTCGGTGGATAATGGACACATATGCAATTTAACAGTGCTTCTTTTTTTTCAGCAAAATTAACAACAAACTAGGAAAACAATCAACAAACTGGGAAATCGCGTAACAAAAAACAAAACAAAAAAAAAACAAATCGCGTAAAAAACACCAATGTACTGATAAATTAATACGGTTACTATAATCACAATGGCCAACAGAATTGCTCATAGGAATAGACCAATAGAAATGCATTATCCATGATCCAGTTCTTTGAACGAGACCCACATCATTAACCTGTTTTGAAGCAAATACGTAAATACCAAAGAAAACTATTCTATATATCATGTCTAATGTAAATTAGTATTCCATGATGATACATCGGAATATAAATAAATATATCAGGTTACCTCTAAATAGGTGCATACATACAAAATGATTTAAGGGGGGGGCTAGGAGCACCCCCCCTGAAATCATACACTCAAAAGGGATTTTGGGTGTATGGAATACTTGGAATAGATAGCCAACTAAAACACTATTACGCTAAAAAAAATTTTTAGCATAAATATGCTTTAGCGGTGACTAAACTGGAAAAAAACGTTACGAAAAAGTGTCCGCTGGCGTTCGCGCAAGCGCAGTGGCGATCACTCATGCATAGTGGCGATCGCGCATGTCAGTGGTGTTCGCGCATGCGCCGTGGCCAAGTACAAAAAGAAGACTGCATGTGTCACAAAAAAGTGTCCGCTGGCGTCCGCGCATGCACACGAGGTATCTCAAGTTCTTGCCCAGTAACTCGTTTCTGTACTTCCGTATTAGCTTCAACGCAGGTTAAAGAACCGGTGCTCACAGGTCTGAATCATCACCGGGTCAGAGATTTGGAACAACGTTTCAAATGATATTTTGCTAAATGGAAACGCGTAGCACTTACGTTAATTGCTATGTGTTTTCACATGCTTGCTCAAGGTTATCTCAAAACTAGTCAATCCAACTCTTTGAGATGAACGAAGAGGCATTTTCGCAGATGGAACACAAGAAGAGAACAGAAGAGCGTTAAAACAGCGAACACGAAGAAAAAAAACAACAAACTAGGAAATCGCGTAACAACAAACAAACAAACACCATTCGCGTAAAAAACACCAATGTACAAATGAATTGGTAAATAGAACGGGAACAAGACCGTTACTATAAGCACAATCGCCACAGGAATAGACCAATAGAAATGCTCCAAATAGATGATCCAGATCTCTGAAAGAGATCCACATCTCTAACCTGCTTTGAAGCTAATACGTAAGTACCCTACTTTTTTCTGCTCTAATAAGATATATCCAGGACACAGGTTTTGGAGGGGTTAGGTCTTCCCTAGTTTGACTCGACAAAGGTATCTTATGAAAGTTGCTCCATAGGTTAGTGTAGGTCTTATTATGGCTTTGTATACTTTGATTTTGAGCCCCTGAGTGAAAGAGAGTGTTCACCTTATGTCGTGATAAGAAAACGATAACCTTGTAGCGTAACCATTGAAAGCTAAAATGTTCACAAGGAAATCATCTCCGGAATTAAATCACCATATTCGAAGGACTGCTGAGATTTTTACGATTCGCTCGTTATCTCTGCCGTATTATTCCAAGCCGTGGGTGTTTTGATGTCTGTTTTAGTAGCGGACTAGTGGTCTCGTTTGCCTATCCTGTTAGGATGTTCGGAAGCACTCGGCGGGGTTTGATAGCCCTCTTCGGAGACCATATCCAACCCACAAACAAATCCTTATGCTCATCATAAACTATCCTTTATTTCGCCGATAGCACTCCAGCCGGAATAAAGTTAGGGCGTCGAGTTACGACTTCATCTGCTTTAGTTCCACTCATGTTTATTACGGCGCATCTCCATTATACGGAGGGAGAATAAACCTGATCCGTCTGAAAACAGGTATAAACTAGTTAATTAACATTTTGGCGTGTTTAAGCTTTCCCCCGCCCCGCCTGCTTGCAATAAGCAGGACACTTGATATGGAGGTGACGAAATTTGCGAAAACATATAAGATATACCGGCTCATGGACAAACAAGATATGATGAACATGTCCAAGCTCCGTAAAAAAACTATAAGTATATATATATATATATATATATATATATATATATATATATATATATATAGGGCGTTTCAGGGTTAACTGGCCAAACTGAAAATATGAACTAAGGACCTCAAAACAAGAAAAAATTTTCCTCTGAAGGTATGTCTGCAAACGCTTTGTTTAGTAGATATTCACACCTAAAGATTCTCATTGTAATAATTATTTACGTTGTATGACATAAATATAAACCTATTTATTTGTTTTAACTGCTTTAAAATATACATTAAGATACGTGTTAAATTTTGTTCAAAGTGAAGGTATTTCCGCTAAATTAAAACTATTGGCAACATAAGGGTTAATACTATTATGGATAAGGATTAATATTACTATGAAATAATTTATGAAAGCATAATTCCAATGGAATTAGCATTGGGAACTGTCAATAACATTTAGCAGTACTCATTATTATGCCTTCAATTTATAATAATGTTGAATATGCCGATATGCTGTTTGTGTACGATTTTTGCCATGGATAATGCTGCCCGCCGTGAAAATGCCAAGCGATTTCCGAATTGACGATTACTAAACAAGTCTATCTACTTGCTATAATACCACGTACTGATGGTGGGGTTTGCTCCTTTAGAAAATGAAGAAAGGAGTGCGACCATATTAAAATATTTTGATAATATTCCATCTGACAGTGTACGAAGAGCTGTAGCAGAATTAAATATTACGCCAACTACAGTAAGGAGAACTCTCATTGCGGATGGACTTCACACATTTCATTATTAACGGATACAAAATTTATTAACGCAAGATTTTTGGCAAAGAAGACATTTTTCAGATTCCTACTTAAAATTTGAGTATGGAGATAAATGTTATTGGCAGTTCCCAATGCTAATTCCATAGTAGTACTCGTATTAATCCTTATCTGTAACAGTATTAATCCTTATGTTGCTAATAGTTCTTATATTAGCGGACATAACGACTCTCTGAAAAACATTTAATACGAATCTTAATGTGTACAACAATGTGAACAAATAAATAGGTTTATATTTATGTCATATAACGTAAATAATTATTACAATGAGAATCTTTAGGTGTGAATATCTCCTAAACAAAGCGTTTGCGGACATACCTTCAGAGGAAATGTTTTTCTTGTTTTGAAGTCCTTAGTTCATATTTTCAGTTTGGCCACTTAACCCTGAAACACACCCTGCATATATATAAAATTGAAGGACCGATACCAACCATGGGGTATAAAATGTCAACATTTCTTATTAGATAGAAGGGTCTCCCCACGGTCTAATGCTAACGCATTAATGGGGATTCGAGGTCCCTTATTAGATAGAAGGGTCTCCCCACGGTCTAATGCTAACGCATTAATGGGGATTCGAGGTCCCTTATTAGATAGAAGGGTCTCCCCACGGTCTAATGCTAACGCATTAATGGGGATTCGAGGTCCCTTATTAGATAGAAGGGTCTCCCCACGGTCTAATGCTAACGCATTAATGGGGATTCGAGGTCCCTTATTAGATAGAAAAGTCTCCCCGCGGTGTAATGCTAACGCATTAATGGGGATTCGAGGTCCCTTATTAGATAGAAAAGTCTCCCCACGGTCTAATGCTAACGCATTAATGGGGATTCGAGGTCCCTTATTAGATAGAAAAGTCTCCCCGCGGTGTAATGCTAACGCATTAATGGGGATTCGAGGTCCCTTATTAGATAGAAAAGTCTCCCCGCGGTCTAATGCTAACGCATTAATGGGGATTCGAGGTCTCTTATGAAGAATGTTTCTCATTTCAGGGCCCGTTGAGTCAAAATCCAACCTGCATGGATGTCGACTCCAACACTTTCGCTGTGGCTGTCATTGTTTGGGAATACCTAAGTATCAGGTGCTTTTTTTGTTTGAATTTTTCTTGTAGACATTTTTTTCATAAAATATTTTCCAGTCAGCCGATTTCAACACTGTTGGAAAGCCTAAACAATACTGAAGGCAACTGTTTTTACCTGTAGCTGTAAAAGTGAATCCCCTCAATTTACTAGGCTTTTGAATCTAAAGGGAAAAGTAATGGAGGAGTGTCCTTCCGAAGGGACACTCGTAAGCGGGAAGGATCGCTAGTGTCCTTCCGTAATCACACCCGCAGAGAAAGTGCTAATGGCCCAGATGTTGGTGCGCAGTGAAAAAGAAAATATCATCGGGTAGGGGTTTCCAAGCTATGTTTAGGATGGAAAAACCCTAAAATATCATCGGGTAGGGGTTTCCAAGCTATGTTTAGGATGGAAAAACCCTAAAATATCATCGGGTAGGGGTTTCCAAGCTATGTTTAGGATGGAAAAACCCTAAAATATCATCGGGTAGGGGTTTCCAAGCTATGTTTAGGATGGAAAAACCCTAAAATATCATCGGGTAGGGGTTTCCAAGCTATGTTTAGGATGGAAAACCCCTAAAATAAGTAAAAGTTATCGAATCCATTGCTCAGCAGATAAAACCAAACATATTATTTGGTTGGTGCAAAAATAACAGAAGTTTTTAATTTGACCAATTCGTTACAGAGTGCGAACAACTTTGACTGCTCAACATCTACTTCTCTCGCAATGTCCCAAGTATTTTTGCGAGGGTTTTCTCTACCAAAGCCATCCTGATCAATAACAGAAGGCCTACCGGGACCTTCTTTTTCTTCGAAATCTTCTAGAAATTTTTTTCGGAAGTATGGTTGTACTTTCAATGATGCTTCCTTCGCCCCAAACAATTGATGTTACACGCGGTATGTTCCACCCTACGACCATAATGCAAATCTTGTTTTGACGTGATGAATATCAGACATCCTTAGTGATAAAGAATGTAACGCATACTAAACTAATCCTTGAGGAAAAACAACATTTTTAATTATTATTGTTTTTTTTCTCATAGATTTGTTATAGATTCGTTAAAACTAGGGAACGGATGTTCATGTAAAATAATATTCAAAATATGTACATATATATTTAACTATATATAATGAAATATGTAAAAAAAATCGAAAATATGTTGTAAACAAATCCCTAAAACATTATAAAATATTGAAAAGAAAAACATAAATAATTAGTTCGAACTAAAGTATAAATAAAAATTAAGAACTCATTTTAAAAGGGGAAAAAAGAAGTTGGAAATTTTTACAGATTAACATTATTTTAAAAAATTGTTTGCAACAACATGCATTTTTAAAGTGTCAAACTTCAAATGGCACCGGTCTGATCTAATTTTTTTCTGATGATTTTGCATCGAAAAATTGTTGACACTTGTCCGAGCGTTTCGTCCAATGCGCACTGGGACCTAAGAAATAAAATAAAATAGGTTGAAAATTCATTATTTTATATCTCGAATTTGGAAAATAATATGGAAATGATTCTTTCACATTTTTTTAGAGAGTAGATTAAAGGAATAATACAATTGTTAAACAATAATTTGTTATATATTTTTTTAAAACGCATCTGCTCTTGAAGCATTAGCGCCGGGGAAGCAAGGCTGCCAGCCAATTAGAGAAGACACAGTGATCTAGGCTCATTGGGTAAAGCATTATTTTCTTTCTTGGTTTCCACATTATTTTTTTCATTACAAATTAAAAGTAATTTTAAGATATGTAGCTAAAATATGTATTTATGGCAGATTATGTAAAAATGTGGATTTTTGGCAATATATGTTTAAACCTGTTTAAATGCTTTAAAATCACTTAAAACGTAGAGAATTTCATCAACAATTACCCTTTATGAATAAGAACAAATATGTAAATAAAATAACATCTATTCCCTAGTTATAACTATTGTTTATAATCCATTAACTAGACTTTAGATTATTTGTTTACCTTGCCCCCCCAATATATATATATATATATATATATATATATATATATATATATATATATATATATATATATGTATATATATATATATATGTATATATATATATATATATATATATATATATATATATATATATATATAAAAGAAATATTATATAAATAAAATTGCGTTTTATGAATTATTATTTTATATGTATCTTCGTCAAGCTATTGTTTGTAATTAGAGCAGGAGGATACAAAAATATAATTAAGATACGTTTGAATGCTTGAATCCACTATTTTAATCTTTTAAAGTATGCACATTTTATTAATAACATAAAAGCTAATTATTTTCCGGAAAAATAAAGGAATCCTATAAGTAATAGGATTATTTAAATATGAGATTTCCTCTGTTATGGAAACTAGGAAAATCAATTTTCCATCAAGGAATCAGCTCATCATGGTAAGGTAATCATTGGAGCGAGACCGCGGTTTATGAGGGTGTTGACCGGTAGATTGCTCCCAGAATAGGGTCTTAGGGTTTCAGGGCGGCCAACGTGATAATGGAGGTGTATAAAGGGAGAGGCGACGGTGCTACAATGGTGGTAGTACTGATTAACGAGGAAATTATGTCAGGAGCAGGGTAATGGGACAGTGATGGCTGCCAGCGGAGATTGGCTCTCTGTCTTCATCTTCAGCAGTCCAATACATCCCCGCGGGTGTTTGCATATTGAACCGATCTCGCTTCCGGTAACTAACAATCCGCCGCCAGCTTTCGGCTTTTGGTAACTAACACACAGCCTCCGAGGACAATTAGAACATCGGAAACATATGCTACCTATAGTTTCCGGTAACTAACGTACCGCCGCCAGCCTTTAGCTTTTAGTAACTAACACACCGCCTCCAAGGACAGTGTTAACATCGAAACAATATACCGCATCCGGGATTTTCCTTCCGGTAAGTAACACACCTCCCGTAATGACAGTGTTAATATCGTAACCATAGACTGCATCCTTACCGTGTATTTCCAAAATATTCTTCTGTCATATTTCACTCTTTCCAAAGTGTCCCCTAATCCTAAATCAGAGGAAAAAGTGTATATACCTAATGTTGGAAGGATGGGACATCACCATATTCGCGTGAAATTAAATAATGTGTTCGTAATGGCTTCTTCACGCTAAAGCAAATGTATTGGTTTTGACTTAGAAATCAGAAAAAATAGACTTAAATAATATTTTTTTTAAACAACAGGGCACCATTTTAAAGCTTATTAAATAATGCAACTTTTGAGTTTGAGGCAAACCGCTAAGCCTACAAGTACAACATTTCAATAACTTCTAGGTCATTAGCGCCGACATCCAGGGTGCAGCGAGGAATTTTCCCAGGGAGCCTTGAGATGAGAAAATTCCTGCCGGAGGTGGGAATCGAACCCACCATCTCCCGCTTATGAATCCAGCGCGCTAGCCACTAGACCACGGGAGACCCCACTGGTGTTTCTTATTGGAAATTTAATGTAGATTCTAAAAATGTGGTCGTCATTTACGATACATAGACTAGAAATCCGGAAAACACTGTTTTTCATAAGAAAACCCAATAGTTTTGAAAAGAGACAAAAGTTTGAATAGCTCTGCTACATGTTGAGATAGGGCGCTCATTTCTGCGTCCCTGAACTACAAATGAGGTGCAGAATAAACCCTTAAAATTATGACACCTCAATGTGGGACACCCTGTATAGTAGATATATGTAGATTTGAATGCACATTTTTCAATAATCGTCATGTAATAATATTTAGAGATCTGTATAATTGAGGAGGAATGCTTATTAGATCTCAATAATTATTATTTTTCACATTGATATTCAATTGATTAAAAAAAGCTATTATCCCAAAGGTCACAAATAATGAGTGTATATATTTTTGGTTTGAGGTGGATTCTCTATTCGCCAGTGAGAAAGTATGAAAGCCGGAAATTGGCGTGAATCGGTCTTTTGAGCTTATTAGAAGAAGAAATGTGGGTGGTTGTTGATAAAGGTGGGTGGGAAATGTTTGGTGAAAATTAATTGATTTTTTTTTTGGTAAAAAGTAATATAATTTATTGAGTTTTATTGATAAGAAGGTAGTATTTGAGGATGTTTTTTGTTGGACATTGATAAACGACTTGTATAGGCTTTGGAGGGCCTCCAGAAGGAAGAAACTCATTTTTTAGAAGGCCGTGGAGCGACCACTAATAACCATCAGTCATTCATTACCACTATAGTAGCCCTCGAAATTAGGAGGGCGAAAAAAAAAGTCCGACTCGCAGGAACTGCGTCATCTTAGCGCGGTTCCAGTTCATTTTTTTTTTTTTTTTTTTTTTTTTACGGCTCATCTACATCTAGGTCATTAGCGCCGACATCCAGGGTTTAGCGAGGAATTTTACCAGGGAGCCGTGGGATGATAAAATTCCTGCCGGAGGTTGGGAATCGAACCCACCATCTCCCGCTTATGAATCCAAGGCGCTAGCCATTAGACCACGGGAGACCCCGGTTCCTGGTCATATCCCTATTGTCATTTGAAAAGCATAGAATAGAAACAGATAATATTTTCCTCGACCTTTGTACAAAGGGTTTTATGGCTATACCTGGGGTCCGGGTCCGCAAGACCCTAGAAACCTCTTCTACCGATACTTCATTTCATACGTTTCAATGAATTGGAAAATAACAAAAATTTTCACATATTCCTGTGTTCTTTTACTATAGTAATAATTCTACAGATAAAATCAATTAAAAAATAAAATAAAAAAACCAACAGCATAAAGGCAATTGAAAATATTCAAAAGACGTCATCGAATCTTTTTCTCTTGGCAAGCTATATTTCTAACAATGAATTGTTTTTCTTATTTTGCCTAATCTGTTTTATTTTAAAATACATTATCAAACTATAAGCAATTAAAAAATAACAAGGAATAAAAACAGACAAAAAGAACAGTTCGAATAAGCAAAATCAATTACTTTAATGTTTTAAGCACTTATTTCTCCGATTGACATTGCCTAATCAAAACTTTCATCAGAACCTTTTTTGTAGAGCATTTAGTAAGCTTTCTAATGGTATTCTTTCGTTTACCAAGATTCTCAACCTTTTTCGAGATATTAAGGAAAATATACAAAGTTACCAAAACTTTTTAAGTCTGTTAATAATATATTTTATTCTAACCCTTCCTTAACTCCAAACGTAACCAAAATTTCAACATATTAGTTTTAATGAAAGTATAACATGCCGAAAATGTTTCAACTGAATCCCATAATTCTAAGTACCCAAACCAAAAACGGTATTCAAAAATTATTTTTCCAATTTTCTCGAAAACGGTTAAAGCTATCGCCTTGAAAATGGTTTCATTCGTTTTCCTAGCCCAAGAAGCCTATAAAAAGAGTACTTACAAGCTTATGAACTCAAAAACGTAAGCGTTACGATTTTTTCTGCGCGAATTTCGCCCCAAACTCCATCTTCCAGTGTGCGGATTTTGCTGGTTAACGAACTTGACCTTTCATATTGGACGACTGATTTTTGTACCAAATTTCATCAAAATCGGACCATTAGTCTTCGACCTAGAGAGCGAACAGACAAATATATATATATATATATATATATATATATATATATATATATATATATATATATATATATATACATATATATATATATATATATACAAATTTGAACCACCGTTATTTTCGGTCTCTAGGGGTTCTGAAACGCGAAATTTTCTTGTCGGCACTTCCGGATTGTTTCATTGTATCAACCTTATAAGCGGGGTTCCTCCCCATGGGGGAGGGAGGAACCGCGCTAAAAATCAAGGGGCCGCCATAACTTGCTTCAAATAACCCATTTTGGCGGGAAAGGACGTGCCAGCTTTTTATTTTACTTTTTTGGCACTTCTTTTGTCAAGCGGATGGTACACATTAGGCATTGTGTACTAAAGGTTTAAAAACGCCGCACAGTGGGGCCAAACTACATTTTATGTTTCAAAATTGGCTACAGCCTCCAAATGTTAACCGATTTCAATGCATTTTTTTTTTTTTAAATAAAAGTTAGAACAACTTTGTCAGGCCAGATTTTTGCTTTTTGTGTCCCCTGTTTATTAAATTACGTGTAAATAATTCACAAACTTTTACAATCAAACATAAAATAATATTTTAATGTTCATCTAACTCAATACCAGCACTGATATCGTTGAAATTAAACATTCAAACCCTGATTAGACTTGGAAAATAATTTATTATCAAATCATTCAAAAATCGTATTATTTCAATAATTCTCTTTGTTGAAGAATGATAAATTTACGTTTTAAAGATGTCAGTCTGATTTTTCCAAATAAGCATAACAGCTTATTAACATAGCAGCTGCAGTTGAGTATTGTCAAAAATATTGCTTGGCCCATTTTGTATTTATTGTTAATACGAAATACTTCACAACTTATTTTGTTAATTTATTTGTTAATACATTTGTATTCAAAACTTGTAATGTAAATACATTTCTCTTCATAGATTTTTTTTTGTACTCAATTTATTTACATTTACGGGTAAATCTTTTACACAGAGTTGCATTTTTATGCTTACCTGTAAATTCAAGTAAATTTTTATTCTCTCTTATAAATACAAATTTATTTATATTCATATTTTAAAATAAGTGAAGTACGGAAAAATTCGTATTCATATTTGTAAATAGAATTTCGCCCAATTGTGTTACTAAGTCAACTACAGGCACGCCTATTTTTAATCATTTTTATCGCTGCTATTGAATAATGCAATCAATCCACAATAATTAAGTAAAAAAACAATTAATGCAAGTATGGAATACACTTGGTGGTCATGAAATAATTCATTTTGGCAACACTAAATAAAGTTATTACTAACTATGTACACAAAGTAATATTTTTTTACTTTTTACTTACAGGAAATAATGTTCGAAATAATTTGTTTACAATGTAGACTCAATTATATTGCATATTTAGTTCGAAAGAATTCTAATATAACTACACAAGCTTATGCAAGAAAGGAAAAATAATAAAAAATACATAAGTATCACATGCATAAAATTCTGTATAACTAATACATAAAAGGCCCTTAAATAATCAGGCAATGATAACCAATATGTTGGTTGCCCAAAACCCTAATCTGATCGACAAACCGCGTGAAAAATACCAAGTTCCGTTCAATGAAGGGTATAGGTTAAACCCGCATTACAGCAAAGTAAGACAGAATATTCGTCTCCTATCCTACAGGCGAAGAATTGTGCACTTAACTCTATAGAGACGGCAGCAGTCGGATGAGCCAGGCTACCCGGTGACGGACCCTCTCGATACCTACCTGTCCCTCCTGACGGCTACTAGCTCGCTCTCTTCCACGCCCGCTCGACAATTGTCTTGTTTTTTTTTTAGATTTGTGTTCTCGTATTAGTAATATATATATATATATATATATATATATATATATATATATATATATATTCTTTAATTAGTGCATAATCCTTTCCACGTAACACCTTTGTACTACTGATAGAAAACATATATCCCTGGAAACTGCGATGCTTGCTCAGCAAATTACATTGTTTACGCTTCGGAAAAAGCCTACCGTCTTCGTCGAAATCCTAGAATGCTCTTCAATATTACTTCCTGGAGCTGAGGAAGGACTGGGCTGCGATGTATCATCTTCCGAGAAGTCTCAAACACGTCTACTAAGAAATCTGACTATATTCTAAAAGAACTAGAGAAGCCCGCCGTCCTTATTTATTTTTAATTTAATTTTCGAGCATCGCAACGACGGCGATTTGCTCTTTTTAAAATACAACAAATATCGATTTATACAAAAATACAAACTTATAGAACTAAATACAACAAAAGAAAAGAAGCGGCCCTCCTTATACGATATAGAGTGAGGTGGCTTCTACAGAAGCCCACCGTCAGCCAGTCACGGCTTTGTGCTGGCTGCTGGAGAAGCCCACCGTCCAGAAAGGGGTAATATATTTTGTTGCGAGGAGATCGTTGACCGTTGATGATGCAAGGTAGAGGGATTGTCGCGGTTCGGTCACTGCTACTTAATAAAACTACATTTTATCGTAAAAATTGTGCCGACGTTTCGGCTTGAGCTTCAAGCCTTCATCAGGGCGATTGGAAGGTTGAGAACTATACCTCACCGATGTGGGATCATTTCCCTGATCCCACATTGGTGAGGTATAGTTCTCACCCTTCCCATCGCCCTGATGAAGGCTTGAAGTTAATATATTTTGGTTCATTGCATTAAACCTATAACGCCCGTGTTTTTCTACCATTCTTCTATTTTGGCTGGAAACTCAAATTGAACTTGTATTTCTTAACTTCATTTATATTTTAAAAAAAATTGTTGTTCATTTAGTTGGAGCATATGAACAGATACTCAGAAGGAAGAAATTGGAACCAAATTCATGAGCGAAAGGGTAATAGTACATGGTGAGATCGAAATGGAAGTCGTTTTATCTAAATTCATGGATGACAAATAAATCAATATTTTTCAATGTTAAAGTAACCAAAAAAAAAAGAAAAGAGTTTTAATCGAAAACAGAATTGTAACGCTGTGTCTGACGAACGGAAACCCCCTTTTTGCACGGGCAATAGTTTGCAGGCTGCAATTTTTAATCTAGAACAGAGAACTAAAATTATTTTGGAAGGATAAGGTTAAATCTATTTATGTACACAGGATTTTTAAGAAATATTAATTTTTTCGAAAATTGTGTACAATTCTTTATTTTTTATTAAAAGATCCAACGATAATCGGTCATAAATTCGTAATCATACAATAAATGAAAAAAAAAAAAAAATCTTCATGTTTACTAGAAAATACCATTAAGAATCCGCAGTTAAAATTTGAAGTTGATCAGGAGAAATTTGAAATTACTAGCTTATCGCTCGATTTGAAAAATATAATTTTTACTTTAAAGTTTAATGTACCAATTAAAGTTCATTTTTTATTTTTATTTTTTTTTATCATTTAATTTAAAAAATGGTTTTTAATATTGAAATGTATCGGGACTTTTGTTGAAAAATCGAGTTGTTGTCATATTTAAAAATTGTTCCGGCACATAAACACTCTCGAATATCATCATCAAAAATTACAAGGTAGTATTACCCTTTAATTGCGATTCATAGATAGCCAAATTTATGTATGTATATATATATATATATATATATATATATATATATATATATATATATTTATATGTTTACATACATAAATAAATGCTTATTTGAGCGATCAAGTTGTGATATAAGGTTTATGAATCGTCAACATTTCTCCTCAGGTATTATGGATAGTTTCATCATGTCTACAATCGCGTGTCCGAACGTGATAACTCGTAAATGGCAGAAAACATAAAGCACTTCTGACGGAATCCCTAACATTTGAAAGAAAAATTTAACCAAAAGCAATAGGACGATAAGGAACAAAATAAACAAACAGACCTTTATGAATTTATTTACATTTTATTTCGATCTATTTTAAGAATTTAAATTGGCATTCTCTTCCTGTGAATTATTCATGAGATTCAGTGTTCCTTCCTGGAATTGTAGAGAAAACACGAGAAGATATGCGCCAGTTCTCCAAAAGGACGATTAAGAATTTAAATCCCGAAACCATTTCCTTGTTAATCCGTAAGCGGAATCGAGGGATCGTCCCTTTTCCTCCTCGGGAAAATAATAATAAACATGAACACAAAATGATTGGAATTGAAAACATGTTTTATTATTGGGAGATGAATAGTAATGGCCGAAGGAGGACTGGTGACAACTAAACAGGTATACTCAATAGGGGTTAACTCCATTTTGTCTTCAAATTAATTTATTGTAAACAAAAAAGATTTCCTCACAGCAAAAACTTATTTTTAGCGCGGTTCCTCCCTCCCTTCATAGGGAGGAACCCCGCTTATAAGGTTGATCTCATGAAAAGATCCGGAAGTGCCGACTAGAAAATTTCGCGTTTCGGAACCCCTAGAGACAGAAAATAACGGTGGTTCAAATTTGTATATATATATATATATATATATATATATATATGTATATATATATATATGTATATATATATATATATATATATATATATATATATATATATATATATATATATGTCTGTTCGCTCATTTCTGGCTTCCCTAATGGTCCGATTTTGATGAAATTTGGTACAAAAATCCGTCGTCCAATTTAAAAGGTCAAGTTCGTTAACCAGCAAAATCCGCCCACTGGAAGATGGCGTTTGGGGCGAAATTCGCGCAAACAAAATCGTAACGCTTACGTTTTTGAGTTCATATGCTTGTAAGTACTCGTTTTATAGGCTTCTTGGCGATGAAAAACGAATGAAACCATTTTCAAGGCGATAGCTTTAACCGTTTTCGAGAAAATTGGAAAAATAGTTGTTGAATATCATTTTTGGTTTGGGTACTTAGAATCATGGGATTCAGTTGAAACATTTTTCGCATGTTTGCATTTCATCAAAACTAACATGTTAAACTTTTGGTTACGTTTGGAGTTAAGGAAGGGTTAGAATAAAATATTTTATGAACAGACATGAAAAGTTTTGGGAACTTCGTATAATTTCATTAATATCTCGAACACGGTTGGGAAATCGTGATAAGTAGATAGAAATTATCTGAAAGCTTTATAAATTCTCTACAAAAAAGATTCTAAAAACACTTTTTGATTAGGTGATGTCAATCGGAGAAATAAGTGCTTAAAACTTTAAAGTAATTGATTTCGTTTATTCGAACAGTTCTTTTTGTCTGTTTTTATTCCTTGTTATTTTTTAATTTGCTCATAGTTGGGTAATGTATTTGAGAATTAAACAGATTAGGTAAAATAAGAAAAACAATTCATTGTTAGAAATATAGCTTGCCAAGAGAAAGAGATTCGATGACGTCTTTTGAATATTTTCAATTGCCTTCATGCTGTTGGTTTATTTTATTTTATTTTTCAATTGATTTTATTTGTAGAATTATTACTATAGTAAAAGAACACAGGACTATGTGAAAATTTTTGATATTTTCCAATTCCTTGAAACGTATGAAATGAAGTATCGGTAGAAGAGGATTCTAGGGTTCTGGCGGACCCGAGCAGGTAAAGCCATAAAACCCTTTGAACAAAGGCCGAGGAAAATATTATCCACAATGGTTACTTAACTGTCAACCTTGGTCTTCCTCTGCCTCCCGGCATTTCCATTGGTATGTAGTATCTTATTTCTTTGTAAAATTAATTAATGTTACTATTAGCTACTATAGTTTTCATTGGTATGTAGTTTCTTATTTCTTTGTAAAATCAATTAATGTTACTATAAGCACCTATTTACTTATATAAACTTCAGTAAAATAGCCTTTTTTTTCTTCTTTTTCTGTTATGTTTCTATTGATTTTCATTCTACTCATTCTAAGAATTTAAGACAAAATTGTTCTTTTATAATAAATTAATTGTATTTATAGTTCTGTTATATATCTCAATTATAAACTTTTTTTTTTGTTTCTGTATTAATTTCTGTTTTTCTTGTCATTTTAGCTGACGAAGGCTACCAATGAGTAGCCGAAACGTCCTAGATATAGATATAGATTTTTTAACGAAAATCTTATTGAGGTTTCTTCAGCCGAATCCCCACCGTTCCATCTTTACTTATCATCCATCTTCATGGGAAAAATATTATCTGTTTCTATTCTAAGCTTTTCAAATGACAATAGGGATATGAACAGGAACCGCGCTAAGATGATGCAGTTCCTGCGAGTCGGACTTTTTTTGTGAAATTCATTAAATCTCATAAAAAATAACTACATGAATGTTCCTGTGACCTCATAAATATTAACTTCCTAAAGGAATTATACTGGATTTGACATTTGTTAGGGCGGTTCCTCCCTCCCCCATAGGAAGGAACCCCGCTTATAAGGTTGATCTCATGACGCAATCCGAAAGTGCCGACTAGAAAATTTTGCGTTTCAGAACCCATAGAGACCGAAAATGATAGTGGTTAAAATTTATATATATATGTATATATTTGTCTGTTCGCTCTGTAGCTCCGAGACGAATGGTCCGATTTTGATGAAATTTGGTACAAAAATCTTTCGTCTAATTTGAAAGGTCAAGTTCGTTAACCAGCAAAATCCGCCTACTGGAAGATGGCGTTTGGGGCGAAACTCGCGCAAAAAAAAATCGTAACGCTTACGTTTTTGTTTGAGTTCATAAGCTTGTAAGTACTCGTTTTATATGCTTCTTGGGCTAGGAAAACGAATGAAACAATTTTCAAGGCGATAGCTTTAACTGTTTTCGAGAAAATTGGAAAAATAGATTTTGAATACCGTTTTTGGTTTGGGTACTTGGAATCATGGGATTTTGTGTCACCTGAATAGTTTTACGATTTGGACATATAGGTATGTTTTTGAAAGTCGACACCTCATATATAAAATTTTAGGCATGAAGTTCAAAGAAATAAAAACAAATACAACTATTTAAAGTAAATAAATATCCACGTTGTCGAACATAATAATTATTTTATTAAACTTTCCTTTAATATTAGCAGCGTGCTTAGGGATGTAAGTTTGCTTACCACTAGGAGTGATTCTTTAAAAAAAAAAAAGTCCGACTTGCAGGAACTGCATCATCTTAGCGCGGTTCCGTTCTTATCCCTAGTCTAATATGGAAAGATTAAAATATTTATTTATTGATAAGGCTTCGCAACTTTGGCGAATCGCCTGAAGATTAAAATAGAAGCAGTTATTATTTTGGTTCCACCAGTCTTGAAAAGTCTTGATTTACGATCTTACCTGGAAGGGTCGGTCAACACTAGAAAGGGTCCCGCTAGTTACAAGGTCTTGGAATCTAGGAAATCTATATTTCTAACAATAAATTGTTTTGTTATTTTACTTAACCAGTTTTATTGTAAAATACATTATCCAACTATAAGCAATTAAGAAATAATAAGGAATAAAAACAGACAAAAAAAAACCGTTCGAATAAACGAAATCAATTACTTTAATGTTTTAAGCACTTATTTCTCCGATTGACATCGCCTAATTAAAACTTTCGTCAGAACATTTTTTGAAGAGCATTTAGTAAGCTTTCGAATGGTAACCTTTCGATTCCCAAGATTTTCAACCGTTTTCGAGATATTAAGAAATTATACGAAGTTCCCAAAACTATTCATTATTTCTAGCAATAGAAAATTGGTCTCATATTACCTATCCTGTTTTACACGCAAATACATTTTCCTAACATAAGAAATTACAAAAATAAAAATCAATAAAAAACTAAGGGAAAGAGACAAAAATTACAAAAAGAACGACAAACACCCGTTCATAAGAACTAAACAGACGTATTTGAACTTCTAAGCACTTATTTCTTCGACTGACATCACCTAATCAAAACTTTTTTCAGAATCTTTTCGGTAGAGAATTTAGAAAGCTCTCAAATAGTTTCTATCCACTTATGAAAATTTCCCAACCGTGTTCGAGATAATAATGAAAATATACGAAGTTCCCAAAACTTTTCATGTCTGTTCATAAAATATTTTATTCTAACCCTTCCTTAACTCCAAACGTAACCAAAAGTTTAAGAAATTAGTTTTGATAAAATTTGAACATGCAAAAAATGTTTCAACTGAATCCCATGATTTTATGAACCAAAACCATAAACGTTATTCAGCAACTATGTTCCCAATTGTCTCGAAAACGGTTAAAGCTATTGCCTTAAAAATGGTTTCATTCGTTTTCCTAGGCCAAGAAGCCTACAAAACGAGTACTTACAAGCATATGAACTCAAAAATGTAAATGTTGCGATTTTTTTTGCGCGAATTTCGCCCCAAAAGTCATCTTCCAGTGGGCGGATTTTGCTGGTTAAAGAACTTGACCTTTCAAATTGGACGACGGATTTTTGTACCAAATTTCATCACAATCGGACCATTAGGGAAGCCAGAAATGAGCGAACAGACAAATATATATATATATATATATATATATATATATATATATATATATATATATATATATATATAAATATATACATATATATATATATATATATATATATACAAATTTGAACCACCGTTATTTTCGGTCTCTAGGGGTTCTGAAACGCGAAATTTTCTAGTCGGCACTTCCGGATTGTTTCATTGTATCAACCCTATAAGCGGGGTTCCTCCCTATGGGGGAGGGAGGAACCACGCTAACAATATAAACAGATCTAAGGTGTTACACGGTAGCTGGTGAAATAAAGAATGAGAAGGTCTCGTATTGTAATTCTCTGTATGCAGGGTCTACTTCCAGGTAAAGTCATATACTTTTACTGCCCTTTACCGTTAAAGCTCTTTGTGTTTACAAACAAAGGACTCGGTATAGACCACCCGTATTAACCCAAAAGTGATTATATCAAGCTTGATAAACTTCCTGAATTAAATTAAGGAATTTAAGAGTGCTTAAAATAGGTTCTTGATCAAGTCAAAAAATTCAAGAAGAATTAGATCATGAATAGAAAATCTCGGCCAAACAGAAGGAAAATAACAATAACAAGGATAGTCAAACTTCGTTTTCAAAGATTGTTAGTTGTAACACAAAAACGGTCACTCATGATTCTAATAAATTAACTGTGAAGGGTGATTACACAAATATTCCTGTTGAGGCTTTAAAGCTTCAATTTAAAAAACATATTAACCCACAGGAATTATAGATTGGCCCAAAAACATAAAATCATTGAAAAAAGGATTTCTTATTATTGAATCAAACAAAAACGATATAGAGGTTATATCAACAGAGTTTTTAAATATATGCAAAGACCTGTTGATCAATAAAATTAAAATAAAAAATAGAGTTCTCTGTAAAAGGTTTAATGAGTTCTATTAATTACATAGTTTCCACTGTAGTTATAATTTTAACTATTGGAATTATTATCCAAAGATTCATATAATTACTCAACAATAGATTCTAATTTGAAGCACAGCTATTTTCGATATCTACCTGTTCTAAAACGTGAAATCATTTATTAGGCACTTCGGATTACGTCATTGGGTCGACGTCAAAAGCGTGTTTCCCATCTGTGGAGTGAAGCAGGAAACGAGTTAAAAACAGCAACCAATTAAAATGTGAGGTAAATAGAGGAAAAACGCCGTTCGTGGTGGTAGAAAATCTTACAAGGCATTTCGCTCAGAAATCTCCGAAATATTCTTACTAATTTTACGTATCCAGTTTTATAACCAAATAGATTTATATTCTATAATCAATAAGAAAAAACTACTAGCAATAAAAAACTATGGGTAAAAGATGAAAATAGGGAATGCCAAGAACAATTCTAAAGAACGAAATCAACACCAGTACTCTAATCTAGATATTCATAAGGCATCTTCGAATTCTAACAAACAAAATATTGCGGGGTTTATAAGCGGGGTTCCTCCCTATGGGGAGGGAGGAACCCCGCTAAAAAGGAGGTAAAAAAAGTAAAAAAGACAGCTGGCTAGAATGGTGTAGTAGATAAACCGGGCCGGAAATCTGTTCTATTTGTAAGTTAACATTTGAAGAAATATAGGGTTGGCAAATAAGTCCTTTCGGTTTTTGTATTCATGTTTTGTTTACAATATGTCACATTTATCTGATGCAATTAATCCCAACAGAGGATTGTTTATCCTATTTGCGGAAGCTCGGCTACGTTTCTAGGCTGGATGTTTGGGTCCCCCACTCTCTGACCGAAGCCAACTTGGCAAAACGCATTTCCATTTGCGATTCCCTGCGAAAACGTCAAGAAAACGATCCATTTCTTAAAAGACTTGTGACAGGGGATGAAAAGTGGATTGTCTACGATAATGTGGTGCGAAAAAAATCTTGGAGACCTAGCAACGAACCACCTGGAACCACATCTAAAGCGGGATTGCACCCAAAGAAGATAATGCTTTCTGTATGGTGGGATTTCAAGGGTGTGATTTTTTATGACCTGCTGCCAAAAGGTAAATCAATCGATTCCACTCTATACTGCTCACAATTAACAAAATTGAATGAATCAATTCGACGAAAACGCCCAGAACTGGCAAATCGAAAGGGTGTCGTCTTCCATCATGATAATGCCAGGCCCCACACTTCGTTAGTCACCCGCAACAAATTGTTAGCCCTTGGATGGGATCTTTTGCCCCACCCTCCCTATTCACCGGACCTTGCTCCTAGTGACTACCACTTATTCCGGTCTCTACAAAATTCCTTAGGTGGTGGAAAACGGTTTGAAAACGAACAGGGTGTCAGGGAGCACCTTGATCATTTTTTCGCTAATAAACCACAGACATTCTATGAGCATGGGATTATTCAGCTGATGGAGAGATGGGGTAAAGTAATAGAAAATAATGGACATTACATTGTAGATTAAAATAAAAATTATGTTCAAAATATACAATAGTTTTCTTTCAACTTAAAAATCCGAAAGGACTTATTTGCCAACCCTATATATAATGAAAATATTAGTTAACTTTGCACTATGCACGCCTTGAGTATTTTTTACTCTACACCAGCCACATCACCAGGCATATAATAAATAGTCGGCACTTCTGGATTCCGTCATGAGATCAACCTTATAAGCGGGGTTCCTCCCTATGGGGGAGGGAGGAACCCCGCTAAAAAGAAGTAAGTTCACGTGTGTCAGTTTTGGGGGGGGGCGATGTTTTTGAAACAATGATTATCTTTCTGAAATATATGAATGAAATATTTCTGAAATATATGAATGTTCTGTTTTTAAAACAGAACATTAGCCTCTGATTTCCTTTAAAGAAATCTTTTCAAGATATATTAAAAAAAACGTTTCGGTGGTAAAGTTAAGGGCGATTGGCGATTTTCATCCCCTAAACTGACGAATCACCACTTTAGAAACATGAATTTCTAATATAATTGTGAGGAGAAATATATATATGTATATATATATATATATATATATATATATATATATATATATATATATAAACAGAAAAAATCGGTTAGGGGTTCAGTTGTTAGTGAAACATTACATAATAAGGAATAAAATACTTATGAGTAGAGGAAGTTTTATCTCTCGTTTTGTAATTTTTCATTACACTATTAAGCGGGTATCGAAATAGCTGTCTTGATGATAGAATAAGAAATTAAAAAAAGTCCGTCACGCAGGAGCTGCATAACTAAGCACTTTCCTCAGAATTTGGGTAGTGTAGACTGCTTTCCAGAACAATTTGCTTAAAATATCCTACATAAATAAAATAAAAACGTGAATAGTTCTCATTTTGTAATGAGTAACTGATCAATTATTAATCTGCTTCCAGAGTTATGTTTACACATGGTACCTACTAAACTACGTAATAAATACAAAAATCCTCATATTATCGTATTTTGATCTAACGCAGGAACAGGATACAGTCACTCTAGTGGTAGAAAGCGCTCCTTGCGGCGGCTTTGTGAACCTACGTCTGCCGGCTTTTCTATTCAAATATATTACAAATTAAACCCCCGCTTTCCGATTGACCGATTCAGCTCATTTTTACAACACTTCTTTCTCATGAGTTACCCACGACATATACCGCGTTTCGTTACAATACAGCAGAAATTACGACCGGTATGAGTATATTAGGAATTTGGGTCCGGAGTAAACCCCCCCTTCTAATGAACCGATTTAGTTTATTTTTACAACACACATTTACCTGTGGATTAGCACTACGAATACCGAGTTTCGTCGAAATATACCAAAAATCACGGCTGGTAGTGGCGAATTGGTATTGTGGGTCCAGAGTAAACCCCCCCTTCTAATGAACCGATTTAGTTCATTTTTATATCTCACTTTTCTCTCCATATTACCACTACGAATACACAGTTTCGTTGAAATATAACAAATATTATGGCTGACATAGTCAAATAAGTGTTTTGGGTTCGGGGTAAACCCCCCCTTCCGGTGGACCGACTTTGGTGGTTAACGAACTCGTTCAATCGTTTGCTAATTGAATGCTATATACCAAGTTTCGTGACGAAAAAACAAAAACTCTGGCCGCTATCGTGTTAACAGACACATATATATATATGCATATATATATATATATATATATATATATATATATATATAGATATATATAAATTTTAACGGGGGTCATTTTCGGTGTCTACTAGGTAGGATCGATAAAGATTTGAAGAAATTTTTCAAAAATTCCGTCATGAGTCCAACCTCAATAGCTACTTTCCTTCGGAGGAAAGTGCTAAAAAAATGTGGTACTGAGAAAATTTCAGTTTGTTATCTTGTTGCTTGCCTATTGCTTAAAATGAGCTCCATTCATAGATATGCCTATAGTAGGGAAGAATGATTCGAAATAAGTCGGAAACCCGGTTAAGTTGGAAAAGGTTGAGGAACTTTCCTACGGGATCGAAACTATATGTCAACTCCTCCTTCTCCCTCAGGTATAATGTCAGAATGGCGCTTTGCTAATCGAGAGAAAAAATTCAAAGGGTTTCGAAATAAAAAAAGAAGGAAATTATAAATTACATTTAATCTTTAGAAATGTGAATCAATGATGTAGCTACATTTCAAGTATTAAAAAATTATTTCGTTTAGGGCCTTCTGCTCAAAGTCAGGAACATAAATATGCTTTAGGTCCACCCGGCATTCCTATGTAATGTACTGTATAACACATAGTCTTATTTTTGGTACATGGCCACCGCGAATGAGCGAACGCCAGCGGACACCTTCTTGTGAAACTTTTGTGTAACGCTAGGTCCATCCGATAAACCTATGAAATGTACTCTATAACATAAAGTCATATTTTTCGTACATGGCCACTGCGCATGCGCGGACGCCAGCGGATACGTTTTTTGTGACATATGCAGTCCTCTTTTTCGTACATGGCCACTGCGCATGCTCGAACGCCACTGCGCATGAGCAAACGCCACTGCGCATGCTCGAACGCCACTGCGCATGAGCAAACGCCACTGCGCATGCGCGAACGCCAGGGGAATCATTTTTGTGACACTTTTTTCTAACGTTGTTCTTCAGTTTATTCACCGCTAAAGCATATTTATGCTAAAATATAGAAAACTTAATGAAGAAACTGAAACACCTCTTATAGTAAACGGACTTACGAATAAGCTAAAATTCAGAAGAAGTTAACTCTCTGATAAGGAGCATATTGTGTGGAGCAAAAAAGTAGAATACATTTCTGGTCGCATTCAGTGAATGAATGAATGAATAAGAGCATTTATTTATCCTCAAAATATACATGCAAAAACAGGGAAGCTTAATGCCTAAGACGCATGGTTAATGGTATAACCGATCTGCCAGGTTGTAGCTAGTACTTCTAGGATCATGCTAAGCTAAGTAACAGCACAACAGCATGACTCTTGTAATCATAGCAAGCTCTTAATAAAGAATATTCCAACCATTAAATTAACCAAGGAGCAGAGCAGCTAAATCACTGTTCGTTATTTCAATTAATTATTTTGGTTAGTGGTGTGTAAATAAAAGTCCGACTCGCAGAAAATGCGGCCATAGTGCCATTTCGAAACTTGGGAATAGGAAATCTTAGATTTGATATTTTGTGAGAACCTTAATAAACTTTAGGAAGCGTTGATCGTCGGGGTTTCGGTCGGACGCTTCTCAAGGTTGGGTTCAGTGGAGAGGATGGAGAAGTTTTGGAAATCAAATTTATGTCCGTCCGTGATAGCGTGTCTAGAAAGTGCGGTTTTAATGTCTCTGTTCTTAATGTTGTATTTGTGTGTTGTGAGTCTGCTATGAAAGCGGTTCTTCGTCTGTCCAATGTAAGTGCTGTTGCAGTGTGGTGTAGAGCAAGGAATTCGGTAAACGACGTTGGATCTATTTCCTTGTGGGATGGGGTCTTTGAGTGTGGTATATAGGGTTTTTCAGTTTATTTTTAGTGGATAGACCTAGATTTAGGTTGGGAAATGTGCTTCTGAGGGATTTTTGGATTTTTTCAGAGAGGTTAGGGATGTACGGAAGGGATCTGAATAGGGGGGCGACACTATCTTGCGAGGTGGAGGGGGGTTTAGGATTTTTAATTGAATTTATGAGGGAGGTGATGGTGTGTTTCGGGAATCCATTGGCTTTGAGTATTTCTAGGAGTCGGGATGTGTTCTTGGGATGAAATTTAGGATCAGATAGGGTAAGGGATCGAAATATTAGGTTTCTAGCTGTATTGAGGATTTGATGAGGGGGGTGTGAGGATTGGTAATGGAGGAGTCGGCCAGAGTAAGTGGGTTTGGTGTACCAATCGGTGGATAAGGAGCCATCGGGGTTTCTAATCACAAGTAGGTCTAGGAAGGGTAGAGAGTTATTGGATTCGGTTTCAACGGTGAATTTCAATCGGGGGTGGTAGGAGTTAAAGGCGGCTAAGATCTGAGGAATACTATGCGGGTTGAGGATGAGGAAAAGGTCATCTACATATTTTTTAATGAAAATTATGTCGTTGGGGAACATCGGGAGGGTGAGATTGAGGAGGTCATTTAGGGTGATATTGGCTATATCGGGTGCGAGACAATTTCCCATGGCGAGGCCAGAGGTTTGGTGGTAGTATTTGTCTTGGAAAAGGAGGTAGCCAGATTTACAACATAGGGATAGGGATTCAAGATAGGAGGCTTGGGATAATTTGGTGTGGGGTTCTATAGTTTGCCAATTGGTTTCGACTATTTCAAGGGCTTTGTCAATGGGGATGTTGGTAAAAAGAGACTCGGCATCGAGGGAGACGAGGATAAAATTAGGAGGGACGTTAATGGAAGAAAGTTGTTGTTTTAGGTCGTAGGAATTCTGGACATCGTAGGAATTATTATGGCTAAGGGCTTGTAGGGGGGTTAGGAGAAATTTACTGAGATTAGAGGAGGGTGAGTTGATGTTGGATACGATAGGACGTAAGGGATTGTTAGGTTTATGAATTTTTGGGAGACCATAACATCTGGGGGCTTGGGAGTTGTAAGAGATAAGTCTGTAGTAGGTACGTTTGTCAATTTCGTGATTGTAACGGAGTTTGCAGATGTGTGTGTTGAAGGTTTTTATAAGATTGGGAGTAGGGTCTTTGTTCTTGGGGACGGGTGAGTATGTAGTGTTGTCAGAGAGGAGCTTAAACATTTTGTCGGTGTATTCAGTCCTGTCCATAATGACTGTCTTGTTGCCTTTGTCAGCTCTGCTTACAATAAGTTGGTTATGTGTACTAAGGAAGGAGCGGGTAGATTTCAAGTCTTGGAAAAATTTATGGGAAAGGTTAGAGGATTTGTTGGGGGGGGGCGGTGGAGATGATCGGTGATGATATTGGAAATGCGATAACGGGAAAGCTCTCGCTCTTCTTCATTTACAGAAAGGAGTTTATCACGGTGAATGTATTCGACATCAGTTATCAATTTTGGGACCAATTTGCTGAGGTTATTGACAGGTGTAGCAAAATTGGACCCTAGTGACAAAATGTTATTAACCTCGGGGGGAATATCGGTAGAAGAGATATTGTGCACCCTTTCAGGATTTCCGGATGGATAAGTTTTCTTTTTTTGGGAATCACTTAGTATTGAGTTGAACTTGGCAATGTGTGTTTGTTTTTTATGAGTTTTAGAGTTAATTTTCATTGTCTCTAAAAAGGAGATAAGTTTGTTGAAATCTCTTCTGTCGATATTATCCCGGAGGGAGTTATACATATTTTCAAGTTTCTTATCTCTATACTGTATGTTATCATTGATTTCCATTATTTTTATATTTAACTGGGATTTCTTAAAGTTATTTTTAATCTTAATAAGTTTTTCGGAATAACGGGGTGGGAGTACAATATTGTTAAGGGAGTTGTCGATAAATTTTGGGAATACATGTTGTTTGCGGCACTTCAGAAGAAAGATCCTATGTTCCCTAGCATTAATATTGGTCTGGGTGACGTGGGAAAGTTTATTAATGAGGTTCTTTAATTCGGGATATTTAGATTTAATATTCTTAAAAAAGTTGCGTACCTCATCTGTATTCGGTAGATCAGTTACTACATTTTTCCTTTCCGTGTTCAGCAAATTGGTCTCCATAGGTTTGTCTGTGTGCATCCTCTGCATGGCTAACCGGGTTTGGAGTCTTGTCCTTCTTTGTGTTGTGTCCATAATGTTTCTATTCACCCCAATTTGTAGATAATTGAGAAGATATGGTCGACCGTTCGGAAGTAGGAAGCGTTGATCGTCGGGGTTTCGGTCAGTGTTCTTATTCAATAAAAAACATTTTATTTGCTAAAATGTATATTTATTGCCGCCAACGTTTCGGCTTGCTATACAAGCCATCTTCAGGGCTGTAAAAACATATATGGTATAACAATGGTAAGGACAAAAAAAAAAAAAAAAAAAGGCTAGAAACATTAACAAATCCCGTCAATTTTGTCATTGACGGGATTGTTTTCTAGATGGATATATATGGATTCAGAAAGGAGACGCTTCTCAAGGTTGGGTTCAGTGGAGAGGATGGAGAAGTTTTGGAAATCAAATTTACTTACTCCCAGGTCGACTTCCCCCAACCCCCTCACAATCCTTCCCCCAACGCCCTGGCCCAATCCTTCCCTGTACCTGCAATATCCATCGGCAAGTCCTTTATCTTTACCGCGGTCTTTACCCTCTGTCCTTACTCCCAGCCCCACTTCTCTCCACCCCCTCCCACCCATCCTCTATTGTCTAGCCCTGACCCATCCTTCCAGTCTTCAGAAATGTTCTCTTCTTGAAACGGGACAGTTCTCAATCTTCCCAATAGGTATGTTACTATGACACTTGTACTGTATTCGCTTGGATACTGTATATGGTATCGGCGAAATATATATATATATATATATATATATATATATATATATACATATATATATATATTTATATTTATATTTTCAAGCATCAAGGTACTCATACTTATGTTAATGTTTCTAGCAATGGTATGTTACTATGACACTTGTACTGTATTCGCTTGGATACCATATACATGTATATTTATTTATATTGCTATTATTATACTATATAAATATATATACATATATATATATATTTATATTTATATTTTCAAGCATTTTTTTTTTTTTTTTTTTTTTTTTTTTTTTTTTTTTTTTTTTTTTTTTTTTTGTCCTTACCATTGTTATACCATATATGTTTTTACAGCCCTGAAGATGGCTTGTATAGCAAGCCGAAACGTTGGCGGCAATAAATATACATTTTAGCAAATAAAATGTTTTTTATTGAATAAGAACACTGACCGAAACCCCGACGATCAACGCTTCCTACTTCAACAACTACAACCTACAGTATAGAGATAAGAAACTTGAAAATATGTATAACTCCCTCCGGGATAATATCGACAGAAGAGATTTCAACAAACTTATCTCCTTTTTAGAGACAATGAAAATTAACTCTAAAACTCATAAAAAACAAACACACATTGCCAAGTTCAACTCAATACTAAGTGATTCCCAAAAAAAGAAAACTTATCCATCCGGAAATCCTGAATGGGTGCACAATATCTCTTCTACCGATATTCCCCCCGAGGTTAATAACATTTTGTCACTAGGGTCCAATTTTGCTACACCTGTCAATAACCTCAGCAAATTGGTCCCAAAATTGATAACTGATGTCGAATACATTCACCGTTATAAACTCCTTTCTGCAAATGAAGAAGAGCGAGAGCTTTCCCGTTATCGCATTTCCAATATCATCACCGATCATCTCCACCGCCCCCCCAACAAATCCTCTAACCTTTCCCATAAATTTTTCCAAGACTTGAAATCTACCCGCTCCTTCCTTAGTACACATAACCAACTTATTGTAAGCAGAGCTGACAAAGGCAACAAGACAGTCATTATGGACAGGACTGAATACACCGACAAAATGTTTAAGCTCCTCTCTGACAACACTACATACTCACCCGTCCCCAAGAACAAAGACCCTACTCCCAATCTTATAAAAACCTTCAACACACACATCCGCAAACTCCGTTACAATCACGAAATTGACAAACGTACCTACTACAGACTTATCTCTTACAACTCCCAAGCCCCCAGATGTTATGGTCTCCCAAAAATTCATAAACCTAACAATCCCTTACGTCCTATCGTATCCAACATCAACTCACCCTCCTCTAATCTCAGTAAATTTCTCCTAACCCCCCTACAAGCCCTTAGCCATAATAATTCCTACGATGTCCAGAATTCCTACGACCTAAAACAACAACTTTCTTCCATTAACGTCCCTCCTAATTTTATCCTCGTCTCCCTCGATGCCGAGTCTCTTTTTACCAACATCCCCATTGACAAAGCCCTTGAAATAGTCGAAACCAATTGGCAAACTATAGAACCCCACACCAAATTATCCCAAGCCTCCTATCTTGAATCCCTATCCCTATGTTGTAAATCTGGCTACCTCCTTTTCCAAGACAAATACTACCACCAAACCTCTGGCCTCGCCATGGGAAATTGTCTCGCACCCGATATAGCCAATATCACCCTAAATGACCTCCTCAATCTCACCCTCCCGATGTTCCCCAACGACATAATTTTCATTAAAAAATATGTAGATGACCTTTTCCTCATCCTCAACCCGCATAGTATTCCTCAGATCTTAGCCGCCTTTAACTCCTACCACCCCCGATTGAAATTCACCGTTGAAACCGAATCCAATAACTCTCTACCCTTCCTAGACCTACTTGTGATTAGAAACCCCGATGGCTCCTTATCCACCGATTGGTACACCAAACCCACTTACTCTGGCCGACTCCTCCATTACCAATCCTCACACCCCCCTCATCAAATCCTCAATACAGCTAGAAACCTAATATTTCGATCCCTTACCCTATCTGATCCTAAATTTCATCCCAAGAACACATCCCGACTCCTAGAAATACTCAAAGCCAATGGATTCCCGAAACACACCATCACCTCCCTCATAAATTCAATTAAAAATCCTAAACCCCCCTCCACCTCGCAAGATAGTGTCGCCCCCCTATTCAGATCCCTTCCGTACATCCCTAACCTCTCTGAAAAAATCCAAAAATCCCTCAGAAGCACATTTCCCAACCTAAATCTAGGTCTATCCACTAAAAATAAACTGAAAAACCCTATATACCACACTCAAAGACCCCATCCCACAAGGAAATAGATCCAACGTCGTTTACCGAATTCCTTGCTCTACACCACACTGCAACAGCACTTACATTGGACAGACGAAGAACCGCTTTCATAGCAGACTCACAACACACAAATACAACATTAAGAACAGAGACATTAAAACCGCACTTTCTAGACACGCTATCACGGACGGACATAAATTTGATTTCCAAAACTTCTCCATCCTCTCCACTGAACCCAACCTTGAGAAGCGTCCGACCGAAACCCCGACGATCAACGCTTCCTAAAGTTTATTAAGGTTCTCACAAAATATCAAATCTAAGATTTCCTATTCCCAAGTTTCGAAATGGCACTATGGCCGCATTTTCTGCGAGTCGGACTTTTATTTACACACCACTAACCAAAATAATTAATTGAAATAACGAACAGTGATTTAGCTGCTCTGCTCCTTGGTTAATTTAATGGTTGGAATATTCTTTATTAAGAGCTTGCTATGATTACAAGAGTCATGCTGTTGTGCTGTTACTTAGCTTAGCATGATCCTAGAAGTACTAGCTACAACCTGGCAGATCGGTTATACCATTAACCATGCGTCTTAGGCATTAAGCTTCCCTGTTTTTGCATGTATATTTTGAGGATAAATAAATGCTCTTATTCATTCATTCATTCACTGAATGCGACCAGAAATGTATTCTACTTTTTTGCTCCACACAATATGCTCCTTTTCAGAGAGTTAACTTCTTCTGAATTTTAGCTTATTCGTAAGTCCGTTTACTATAAGAGGTGTTTCAGTTTCTTCATTAAGTTTTCTATATTTTAGCATAAATATGCTTTAGCGGTGAATAAACTGAAGAACAACGTTAGAAAAAAGTGTCACAAAAATGATTCCCCTGGCGTTCGCGCATGCGCAGTGGCGTTTGCTCATGCGCAGTGGCGTTCGAGCATGCGCAGTGGCGTTTGCTCATGCGCAGTGGCGTTCGAGCATGCGCAGTGGCCATGTACGAAAAAGAGGACTGCATATGTCACAAAAAACGTATCCGCTGGCGTCCGCGCATGCGCAGTGGCCATGTACGAAAAATATGACTTTATGTTATAGAGTACATTTCATAGGTTTATCGGATGGACCTAGCGTTACACAAAAGTTTCACAAGAAGGTGTCCGCTGGCGTTCGCTCATTCGCGGTGGCCATGTACCAAAAATAAGACTATGTGTTATACAGTACATTACATAGGAATGCCGGGTGGACCTAAAGCATATTTATGTTCCTGACTTTGAGCAGAAGGCCCTAAACGAAATAATTTTTTAATACTTGAAATGTAGCTACATCATTGATTCACATTTCTAAAGATTAAATGTAATTTATAATTTCCTTCTTTTTTTATTTCGAAACCCTTTGAATTTTTTCTCTCGATTAGCAAAGCGCCATTCTGACATTATACCTGAGGGAGAAGGAGGAGTTGACATATAGTTTCGATCCCGTAGGAAAGTTCCTCAACCTTTTCCAACTTAACCGGGTTTCCGACTTATTTCGAATCATTCTTCCCTACTATAGGCATATCTATGAATGGAGCTCATTTTAAGCAATAGGCAAGCAACAAGATAACAAACTGAAATTTTCTCAGTACCACATTTTTTTAGCACTTTCCTCCGAAGGAAAGTAGCTATTGAGGTTGGACTCATGACGGAATTTTTGAAAAATTTCTTCAAATCTTTATCGATCCTACCTAGTAGACACCGAAAATGACCCCCGTTAAAATTTATATATATCTATATATATATATATATATATATATATATATATATATATATATATATGCATATATATATATATGTGTCTGTTAACACGATAGCGGCCAGAGTTTTTGTTTTTTCGTCACGAAACTTGGTATATAGCATTCAATTAGCAAACGATTGAACGAGTTCGTTAACCACCAAAGTCGGTCCACCGGAAGGGGGGGTTTACCCCGAACCCAAAACACTTATTTGACTATGTCAGCCATAATATTTGTTATATTTCAACGAAACTGTGTATTCGTAGTGGTAATATGGAGAGAAAAGTGAGATATAAAAATGAACTAAATCGGTTCATTAGAAGGGGGGGTTTACTCTGGACCCACAATACCAATTCGCCACTACCAGCCGTGATTTTTGGTATATTTCGACGAAACTCGGTATTCGTAGTGCTAATCCACAGGTAAATGTGTGTTGTAAAAATAAACTAAATCGGTTCATTAGAAGGGGGGGTTTACTCCGGACCCAAATTCCTAATATACTCATACCGGTCGTAATTTCTGCTGTATTGTAACGAAACGCGGTATATGTCGTGGGTAACTCATGAGAAAGAAGTGTTGTAAAAATGAGCTGAATCGGTCAATCGGAAAGCGGGGGTTTAATTTGTAATATATTTGAATAGAAAAGCCGGCAGACGTAGGTTCACAAAGCCGCCGCAAGGAGCGCTTTCTACCACTAGAGTGACTGTATCCTGTTCCTGCGTTAGATCAAAATACGATAATATGAGGATTTTTGTATTTATTACGTAGTTTAGTAGGTACCATGTGTAAACATAACTCTGGAAGCAGATTAATAATTGATCAGTTACTCATTACAAAATGAGAACTATTCACGTTTTTATTTTATTTATGTAGGATATTTTAAGCAAATTGTTCTGGAAAGCAGTCTACACTACCCAAATTCTGAGGAAAGTGCTTAGTTATGCAGCTCCTGCGTGACGGACTTTTTTTAATTTCTTATTCTATCATCAAGACAGCTATTTCGATACCCGCTTAATAGTGTAATGAAAAATTACAAAACGAGAGATAAAACTTCCTCTACTCATAAGTATTTTATTCCTTATTATGTAATGTTTCACTAACAACTGAACCCCTAACCGATTTTTTCTGTTTATATATATATATATATATATATATATATATATATATATATACATATATATATTTCTCCTCACAATTATATTAGAAATTCATGTTTCTAAAGTGGTGATTCGTCAGTTTAGGGGATGAAAATCGCCAATCGCCCTTAACTTTACCACCGAAACGTTTTTTTTAATATATCTTGAAAAGATTTCTTTAAAGGAAATCAGAGGCTAATGTTCTGTTTTAAAAACAGAACATTCATATATTTCAGAAATATTTCATTCATATATTTCAGAAAGATAATCATTGTTTCAAAAACATCGCCCCCCCCCAAAACTGACACACGTGAACTTACTTCTTTTTAGCGGGGTTCCTCCCTCCCCCATAGGGAGGAACCCCGCTTATAAGGTTGATCTCATGACGGAATCCAGAAGTGCCGACTATTTATTATATGCCTGGTGATGTGGCTGGTGTAGAGTAAAAAATACTCAAGGCGTGCATAGTGCAAAGTTAACTAATATTTTCATTATATATAGGGTTGGCAAATAAGTCCTTTCGGATTTTTAAGTTGAAAGAAAACTATTGTATATTTTGAACATAATTTTTATTTTAATCTACAATGTAATGTCCATTATTTTCTATTACTTTACCCCATCTCTCCATCAGCTGAATAATCCCATGCTCATAGAATGTCTGTGGTTTATTAGCGAAAAAATGATCAAGGTGCTCCCTGACACCCTGTTCGTTTTCAAACCGTTTTCCACCACCTAAGGAATTTTGTAGAGACCGGAATAAGTGGTAGTCACTAGGAGCAAGGTCCGGTGAATAGGGAGGGTGGGGCAAAAGATCCCATCCAAGGGCTAACAATTTGTTGCGGGTGACTAACGAAGTGTGGGGCCTGGCATTATCATGATGGAAGACGACACCCTTTCGATTTGCCAGTTCTGGGCGTTTTCGTCGAATTGATTCATTCAATTTTGTTAATTGTGAGCAGTATAGAGTGGAATCGATTGATTTACCTTGTGGCAGCAGGTCATAAAAAATCACACCCTTGAAATCCCACCATACAGAAAGCATTATCTTCTTTGGGTGCAATCCCGCTTTAGATGTGGTTCCAGGTGGTTCGTTGCTAGGTCTCCAAGATTTTTTTCGCACCACATTATCGTAGACAATCCACTTTTCATCCCCTGTCACAAGTCTTTTAAGAAATGGATCGTTTTCTTGACGTTTTCGCAGGGAATCGCAAATGGAAATGCGTTTTGCCAAGTTGGCTTCGGTCAGAGAGTGGGGGACCCAAACATCCAGCCTAGAAACGTAGCCGAGCTTCCGCAAATAGGATAAACAATCCTCTGTTGGGATTAATTGCATCAGATAAATGTGACATATTGTAAACAAAACATGAATACAAAAACCGAAAGGACTTATTTGCCAACCCTATATTTCTTCAAATGTTAACTTACAAATAGAACAGATTTCCGGCCCGGTTTATCTACTACACCATTCTAGCCAGCTGTCTTTTTTACTTTTTTTACCTCCTTTTTAGCGGGGTTCCTCCCTCCCCATAGGGAGGAACCCCGCTTATAAACCCCGCAATATTTTGTTTGTTAGAATTCGAAGATGCCTTATGAATATCTAGATTAGAGTACTGGTGTTGATTTCGTTCTTTAGAATTGTTCTTGGCATTCCCTATTTTCATCTTTTACCCATAGTTTTTTATTGCTAGTAGTTTTTTCTTATTGATTATAGAATATAAATCTATTTGGTTATAAAACTGGATACGTAAAATTAGTAAGAATATTTCGGAGATTTCTGAGCGAAATGCCTTGTAAGATTTTCTACCACCACGAACGGCGTTTTTCCTCTATTTACCTCACATTTTAATTGGTTGCTGTTTTTAACTCGTTTCCTGCTTCACTCCACAGATGGGAAACACGCTTTTGACGTCGACCCAATGACGTAATCCGAAGTGCCTAATAAATGATTTCACGTTTTAGAACAGGTAGATATCGAAAATAGCTGTGCTTCAAATTAGAATCTATTGTTGAGTAATTATATGAATCTTTGGATAATAATTCCAATAGTTAAAATTATAACTACAGTGGAAACTATGTAATTAATAGAACTCATTAAACCTTTTACAGAGAACTCTATTTTTTATTTTAATTTTATTGATCAACAGGTCTTTGCATATATTTAAAAACTCTGTTGATATAACCTCTATATCGTTTTTGTTTGATTCAATAATAAGAAATCCTTTTTTCAATGATTTTATGTTTTTGGGCCAATCTATAATTCCTGTGGGTTAATATGTTTTTTAAATTGAAGCTTTAAAGCCTCAACAGGAATATTTGTGTAATCACCCTTCACAGTTAATTTATTAGAATCATGAGTGACCGTTTTTGTGTTACAACTAACAATCTTTGAAAACGAAGTTTGACTATCCTTGTTATTGTTATTTTCCTTCTGTTTGGCCGAGATTTTCTATTCATGATCTAATTCTTCTTGAATTTTTTGACTTGATCAAGAACCTATTTTAAGCACTCTTAAATTCCTTAATTTAATTCAGGAAGTTTATCAAGCTTGATATAATCACTTTTGGGTTAATACGGGTGGTCTATACCGAGTCCTTTGTTTGTAAACACAAAGAGCTTTAACGGTAAAGGGCAGTAAAAGTATATGACTTTACCTGGAAGTAGACCCTGCATACAGAGAATTACAATACGAGACCTTCTCATTCTTTATTTCACCAGCTACCGTGTAACACCTTAGATCTGTTTATATTGTTAGCGTGGTTCCTCCCTCCCCCATAGGGAGGAACCCCGCTTATAGGGTTGATACAATGAAACAATCCGGAAGTGCCGACTAGAAAATTTCGCGTTTCAGAACCCCTAGAGACCGAAAATAACGGTGGTTCAAATTTGTATATATATATATATATATATATATATATATATATATATATATATATGTATATATTTATATATATATATATATATATATATATATATTTGTCTGTTCGCTCATTTCTGGCTTCCCTAATGGTCCGATTGTGATGAAATTTGGTACAAAAATCCGTCGTCCAATTTGAAAGGTCAAGTTCTTTAACCAGCAAAATCCGCCCACTGGAAGATGACTTTTGGGGCGAAATTCGCGCAAAAAAAATCGCAACATTTACATTTTTGAGTTCATATGCTTGTAAGTACTCGTTTTGTAGGCTTCTTGGCCTAGGAAAACGAATGAAACCATTTTTAAGGCAATAGCTTTAACCGTTTTCGAGACAATTGGGAACATAGTTGCTGAATAACGTTTATGGTTTTGGTACATAAAATCATGGGATTCAGTTGAAACATTTTTTGCATGTTCAAATTTTATCAAAACTAATTTCTTAAACTTTTGGTTACGTTTGGAGTTAAGGAAGGGTTAGAATAAAATATTTTATGAACAGACATGAAAAGTTTTGGGAACTTCGTATATTTTCATTATTATCTCGAACACGGTTGGGAAATTTTCATAAGTGGATAGAAACTATTTGAGAGCTTTCTAAATTCTCTACCGAAAAGATTCTGAAAAAAGTTTTGATTAGGTGATGTCAGTCGAAGAAATAAGTGCTTAGAAGTTCAAATACGTCTGTTTAGTTCTTATGAACGGGTGTTTGTCGTTCTTTTTGTAATTTTTGTCTCTTTCCCTTAGTTTTTTATTGATTTTTATTTTTGTAATTTCTTATGTTAGGAAAATGTATTTGCGTGTAAAACAGGATAGGTAATATGAGACCAATTTTTTATTGCTAGAAATAATGAATAGTTTTGGGAACTTCGTATAATTTCTTAATATCTCGAAAACGGTTGAAAATCTTGGGAATTGAAAGGTTACCATTCGAAAGCTTACTAAATGCTCTTCAAAAAATGTTCTGACGAAAGTTTTAATTAGGCGATGTCAATCGGAGAAATAAGTGCTTAAAACATTAAAGTAATTGATTTCGTTTATTCGAACGGTTTTTTTTGTCTGTTTTTATTCCTTATTATTTCTTAATTGCTTATAGTTGGATAATGTATTTTACAATAAAACTGGTTAAGTAAAATAACAAAACAATTTATTGTTAGAAATATAGATTTCCTAGATTCCAAGACCTTGTAACTAGCGGGACCCTTTCTAGTGTTGACCGACCCTTCCAGGTAAGATCGTAAATCAAGACTTTTCAAGACTGGTGGAACCAAAATAATAACTGCTTCTATTTTAATCTTCAGGCGATTCGCCAAAGTTGCGAAGCCTTATCAATAAATAAATATTTTAATCTTTCCATATTAGACTAGGGATAAGAACGGAACCGCGCTAAGATGATGCAGTTCCTGCGAGTCGGACTTTTTTTTTTTTTTAAAGAATCACTCCTAGTGGTAAGCAAACTTACATCCCTAAGCACGCTGCTAATATTAAAGGAACGTTTAATAAAATAATTATTATGTTCGACAACGTGGATATTTATTTACTTTAAATAGTTGTATTTGTTTTTATTTGTTTGAACTTCATGCCTAAAATTTTATATATGAGGTGTCGACTTTCAAAAACATACCTATATGTCCAAATCGTAAAACTATTCAGGTGACACAAAATCCCATGATTCCAAGTACCCAAACCAAAAACGGTATTCAAAATCTATTTTTCCAATTTTCTCGAAAACAGTTAAAGCTATCGCCTTTTCATTCGTTTTCCTAGCCCAAGAAGCATATAAAACGAGTACTTACAAGCTTATGAACTCAAACAAAAACGTAAGCGTTACGATTTTTTTTTGCGCGAGTTTCGCCCCAAACGCCATCTTCCAGTAGGCGGATTTTGCTGGTTAACGAACTTGACCTTTCAAATTAGACGAAAGATTTTTGTACCAAATTTCATCAAAATCGGACCATTCGTCTCGGAGCTACAGAGCGAACAGACATATATATACATATATATATAAATTTTAACCACTATCATTTTCGGTCTCTATGGGTTCTGAAACGCAAAATTTTCTAGTCGGCACTTTCGGATTGCGTCATGAGATCAACCTTATAAGCGGGGTTCCTTCCTATGGGGGAGGGAGGAACCGCCCTAACAAATGTCAAATCCAGTATAATTCCTTTAGGAAGTTAATATTTATGAGGTCACAGGAACATTCATGTAGTTATTTTTTATGAGATTTAATGAATTTCACAAAAAAAGTCCGACTCGCAGGAACTGCATCATCTTAGCGCGGTTCCTGTTCATATCCCTATTGTCATTTGAAAAGCTTAGAATAGAAACAGATAATATTTTTCCCATGAAGATGGATGATAAGTAAAGATGGAACGGTGGGGATTCGGCTGAAGAAACCTCAATAAGAATTTCGTTAAAAAATCTATATTTAGGACGTTTCGGCTACTCATTGGTAGCCTTCGTCAGCTAAAATGACAAGAAAAACAGAAATTAATACAGAAACAAAAAAAAAGTTTATAATTGAGATATATAACAGAACTATAAATACAATTAACTTATTATAAAAGAACAATTTTGTCTTAAATTCTTAGAATGAGTAGAATGAAAATCAATAGAAACATAACAGAAAAATAAGAAAAAAAAGGCTATTTTACTGAAGTTTATATAAGTAAATAGGTGCTTATAGTAACATTAATTGATTTTACAAAGAAATAAGAAACTACATACCAATGAAAACTATAGTAGCTAATAGTAACATTAATTAATTTTACAAAGAAATAAGATACTACATACCAATGGAAATGCCGGGAGGCAGAGGAAGACCAAGGTTGACAGTTAAGTAACCATTGTGGATAATATTTTCCTCGGCCTTTGTTCAAAGGGTTTTATGGCTTTACCTGCTCGGGTCCGCCAGAACCCTAGAATCCTCTTCTACCGATACTTCATTTCATACGTTTCAAGGAATTGGAAAATATCAAAAATTTTCACATAGTCCTGTGTTCTTTTACTATAGTAATAATTCTACAAATAAAATCAATTGAAAAATAAAATAAAATAAACCAACAGCATGAAGGCAATTGAAAATATTCAAAAGACGTCATCGAATCTCTTTCTCTTGGCAAGCTATATTTCTAACAATGAATTGTTTTTCTTATTTTACCTAATCTGTTTAATTCTCAAATACATTACCCAACTATAAGCAATTAAAAAATAACAAGGAATAAAAACAGACAAAAAGAACTGTTCGAATAAACGAAATCAATTACTTCAAAGGCGAAATAAGGACGAAATAATTTTTTAATACTTGAAATGTAGCTACATCATTGATTCACATTTCTAAAGATTAAATGTAATACCTTTTATTCTGTCTGGTTGATCTTCGCTATATTCTTAACATAAGTTCTTTTACAAACACTTTTATCATTTAATTGCCTTTTTTCCTGAAAAAAAACATCATGTTAATGGCAAATGAAATTAGGAAAAACAACAAACAATAAGCATTAATAAACCGAGGAAAACTAACGGCAAACCACCCAATGCAAAATTTATTGTTTTTAATTTATTTATTTGAAACTTGTAAATTGTTATAAACGTACAATTATCAAGTTTGTTTATACAGATATTCTATGTACAAATTGACCAAAACAGTAAAAGTAAAATGAAATAAAAACAATACTAAATTTGCTACCTTTGTAGCACTTAAATAACAAAAGAAAAAAAAAAAAAAAAAAAAAATCAGTTCCGTAACAGGCCACAAGGGTTTAGAGGGGCAGATACTGTTGAGGTATCTTACGACACACTATAAAGATATTGTGGTCAGTGCTATGCTCCGAACGCTTTAATTAATACATTAGAATTTAAATCGGCTATTTCTCCGACTGGGAACGCTCTATCGAAAACTATATAAGAACATTTCTTTATTAAAAAAAAAAAAATTAATGAAACGAGTTGATTTTATGCAACGAAAAGAATAATCTTAATTTTATTTTATAGATAAAAAATTATTGAAAAATTAAATAATAACTAGTTTTAAATATTAATAGTCCGTCACGCAGGAGCTGCATAACTAAGCACTTTCCTCAGAATTTGGGTAGTGTAGACTGCTTTCCAGATCAATTTGCTTAAAATATCCTACATAAATAAAATAAAAACATGAATAGTTCTCTTTTAAATTTGTAATGAGTAACTGATCAATTATTAATTTGCTTCCAGAGTTATGTTTACACATGGTACCTATTACACTACGTAATAAATACAAAAAACCTCACATTATCGTATTTTGATCTAACGCAGGAACAGGATACAGTCACTCTAGTGGTAGAAAGCGCTCCTTGTGGCGGCTTTGTGAACCTACGTCTGGCGGGCTTTTCTATTGAAATATATTACAAATTAAACCCCCACTTTCTGATTGACCGATTCAGCTCATTTTTACAGCACATCTTTCTCATGTGTTACCCACGACGTATACCGCGTTTCGTTACAATACAGCAGAAATTACGACCGGTATGAGTATATTAGGAATTTGGGTCCGGAGTAAACCCCCCCTTCTAATGAACCGATTTAGTTTATTTTTACAACACATATTTACCTGTGGATTAGCACTACGAATACCGAGTTTCGTCGAAATATACCAAAAATCACGGCTGGTAGTGGCGAATTGGTATTGTGGGTCCGGAGTAACCCCCCCCCCCTTCTAATGAGCCGATTTAGTTCATTTTTATATCTTACTTTTCCCTCTATATTACCACTTCGAATACCAAGTTTCGTTGAAATACAACAAATATTACGGCTGACATAGTCAAATTAGTGTTTTGGGTCCGGGGTAAACCCCCCCTTCCGGTGGACCGATTTTGGTGGTTAACGAACTCGTTCAATCGTTTGCTAATTGAATGCTATATACCAAGTTTCGTGACGAAAAAACAAAAACTCTGGCCGCTATCGTGTTAACAGACATATATATATATATATATATATATATATATATATATATATTTATATATATATGTATACATATATATATATATATATATATATATATATATATATATATATATATATATATGTATATAGATATATATAAATTTTAACGGGGGTCATTTTCGGTGTCTACTAGGTAGGATCGATAAAGATTTGAAGAAATTTTTCAAAAATTCCGTCATGAGTCCAACCTCAATAGCTACTTTCCTTCGGAGGAAAGTGCTAATAATATCCGGATCTTTTTCAGGTGGAATTTAGGCTTAAACGTTGTCTTTGGAATAAAAGCAACCAATTTTCTTAGCATAGAACAAAAATCACCATTTACTTTATTCCTTATGAGGTTGAATTGTTTAACGGTTTAAAAACTTTTACATAAGGTCCTGTAAATTGAGACTCAATAGTTAATTCTTTAGGAATATACCTGTTTGATATTGCTGTTAGGTTTGTCTTTAACTACCTCTTTTTATAACGATTCGACAACCAGGACATTGAACTATTGGATTCAGACCACCATTCTTGTGTGAAAAACTTACATGAGTTTTTTGCATTTATGAAGTTTTTGTGCTTTAAGTTGATAGTTGAAATGTAACTAAAATGATACGGTGCTAAAACCTAGCTTAAATTATTTGCTTCCCTTAAATTAAATTCTATATTTGATTCCCTTATTTAGATGAAACGAAAGGCAAATACAAGACAAACCTACCATAGCCACTTGTAAACTTGATGTTCAAACAATACTATGTACATACGTATACATTTAGAAATTAATTAATTTGTGTATAAGTTTGATGAGTAGTGTGTATGTATTTGTTTGGTATGTGCGAAATGTACGTAAATAGAACTCTCATTAGTTGTGTTTACAGGGCTAAGGGTTGGTCAATATATGTATTAACTAGTAGCGACTTTTGGTGGAAAAGTTAATAAATATCTTAATGTATTTCTTTTATACTTGTGTATTTATTGTGAATTTTAAATATGCTAGTTTGATTTGCAGATATCGCAGAAAAATGGGCATTAATGATATATTTCATAATAGTTCGTGGCTAAGACAAATCACATACCAAAAATTAATTTACGTACCATTAAAGGATTTTCTGAGACACACACATATGTATATATATATATATATATATATATATATATATATATACATATTTCACTTGTTCTTTTTTCTTTTTTTGGCAGAGGGTCGATTAAGCAGAACACCATTCGTTTTTGTTCAACTAATTTATTTTCTCTATTTTGCCCGACATGTTTCGTGCCTTTGTTCGCACTTCTTCAGGGCTTTCCTTATCAGGAAGCCGTTTCCTTGAGTCATGCTTAATACTTAGTATTACACCTGACTCAAGCCAGTATACATGACGGGAGGACTTCCTGATAAGGCAAGTCCCTGAAGAGGTGCGAACAAAGGCACGAAACATGTCGGGCAAAATAGAGAAAATAAAGTAGTTGAACAAAAACGAATGGTGTTCTGTTTTATCGACCATCTGCTAGAAAAAAAAATGTCCGACTCGCAGGAACTGCGTCATCTTAGCGCGGTTACGTACATCTCGAAGAAATGGAATAGATTAGCATCACAAATCACAGAAAACTGACAGTAGCCAACTTACTCAGAAGCGGATAATTCTTAATGTGTATAAGTCAATACAATTATGTACTGAAAACGTACTTACTCTTTGACAACTGCTGAGAAGGCTCTATTCTCAACAACCAAAAATGCGTTGTCATTTTAAGTATCTTGTTTTACTAGCAAATTTGTCTTACTCTTATAATCAACTGTAAATATGTGCTTCATGGCGAATAAAATTCCATTCTGTCGTGGGTTAAATCTTTCTATAAAATAAGAAATAACTATAACTTCAGTTAGAGGCTATGAGGAAGGTTATATAGACAGGAGAATTCAAAACAAACTACGTCATCATGATTAGCCAGAACCATCTTGATTACCACAGCACTCCAAACTTATTATTACCAATACCTTTCACCGTTTTTTAGCTTATTTTACTACTATACTAATTTTACTGATAAATGCAATTTCAAAAAAGAAAAAAAACAATTAAAAAGTGAGATAAACAAAGAGAAACCCCCTTTTTAAACAACAAAACAAACATTTTTTAAGTATTAAGCGCTTATATCTCTGATTGATGTTGCCCCATCGAATATTGCTTCAGAACCTTTTTTGTAGAGAATTTAGTAAGCATTCGAATGGTCACCTTCCTTAGCATAATTTCCTAACCGTTATCGAGATATTTACGAAAAATGTATGAAGATCCGTCATGTCTATTAATAAAATATTTTTTTCGCATACTTCCTTAACTCCAAATATAAACAAAATTTAAACATCTTAGTTGGGATTAATTTCAAAGTTGTAGAAAATATTTCAATTGAATCCCGCGATTCTAAGTATTCACAAAAATATAATGACTTACAAAAACATTGAATCCACTTTTCTCAGGAACAGTTACAGATATCGCCTTATAAATGGTTTCATTCGTTTTCTTATGTTAAGAAACCTATAAAACAAGTACCTGCAAGCATATAAACTCAAAAACGTAAGCGTTACGATTTTTTTTGCGCGAATTTCACCCCAAACACTATCTTCTAGTGGACGGATTCTGCTGGTTAACAAACTTGACCTTTCAAATTAGATGACAGATTTTCGTACCAAATTTCATTTAAATCGGACCATTTTTGAGCTTGCTAGAGCGCGAACAGACAAGCATATATATATATATATATATATATATATATATATATATATATATATATATAAATATACAAATTTGAACCACCTATATTTTCGTGATCTATCTGAAACGTGAATGTTTCTAGTCGGCACTTCCGGATTGCGTCATGAGGTCAACCTCATAAGCTGGTTCTCCCTATGGAGATAGGGAGTAATCGCGCTAAAAAAGAACAAGTGAAAAATATATATTTGATCATATTCAGAAGAATTAATATATATATATATATATATATATATATATATATATATATATATATATATATATAGGGTTTTACAGACAATTGGTAGATATATAGAAAATAAATACAATTTTTTTTATTCACGGGAGATGGAGGTTCGAGATCCGCCTGGAGCAGGGAGTTTTGGGACCGTTTTCTCAAAGTTTTTAGTGAAAAATAAAACAATATATTATATCACATATTTTATTCCTGAAAAAATGGTTTTAAGCCTTACGTGTATATGCAGGTTTTTTGTTTGCCAAAATATACTATGAACGTGGTGCATTTAGGTTGTGAAGATATCTGTAATGAAACTAAATTGCACTTAGATTATTTGGAGTGTGAAAAGGAAGCGTTACTGAGCTATGGTCACCGCTTAGCTTTACCTAATGTTGCATTTATTGGAATTTCTGCTCTATAAATTTCATCGGAGTGCTTGGCCGTATTTTTATACAGCCTAATAAAATGTGTCAATTACCCATGCGATTATTTTACGAAAAACGACTTTAGTATTATTATTTTCTGCAGAGAGTGGTTGACCATTTTGGCCACTGCGCATGCTCGAACGCCACTGCGCATGAGCAAACGCCACTGCGCATGGGCGAACGCCAGGGGAAACATTTTTGTTACACTTTTTTCTAACGTTGTTTTCCAGTTTATTCACCGCTAAAGCATATTTATGCTAAAATATAGAAAAATTAATGAAGAAACTGAAACACCTCTTATAGTAAACGGACTTACGAATAAGCTAAAATTCAGAAGAAGTTAACTCTCTGATAAGGAGCATATTGTGTGGAGCAAAAAAGTAGAATACATTTCTTGTCGCATTCAGTGAATGAATGAATGAATAAGAGCATTTTTTTATCCTCAAAATATACATGCAAAAACAGGGAAGCTTAATGCCTAAGGCGCATGGTTAATGGAAAAAATAAAGTAGTTGAACAAAAACGAATGGTGTTCTGCTTAATCGACCCTCTGCCAAAAAAAAAAAAAAAAAAAAAGAACAAGTGAAAAATATATATTGGATCATTAATAATTATATATATATATATATGTATATATATATATATATATATATATATGTATATATATATATATATATATATATATATATATATATATATATAAATATATATATATACACACACACTCTTCAGGAGCTTTCCTTATCAGGAAGCCGTTTCCTTGAGTCAGGCGTAATACTTAGTAATACGCCTGACTCAAGCCAGTATGCATGACGGGAGGACTTCCTGATAAGGCAAGTCCCTGATGAGGTGCGAACAAAGGCACGAAACATGTCGGACAAAATAGAGAAAATAAAGTAGTTGAACAAAAACGAAAAGGTTCTGGTTAATCGACCCTCTAATGGTGTTCTGCTTAATCGACCCTCTGCTAAAAAAAAAAAAAAAAAAAAAAAAAAAAAAAAAAAAAAAAAAAAAGAACAAGTGAAAAATATATATTGGATCATATTCAGAAGAATTAATATATATATATATATATATATATATTTATATATACAGGGTTGTCCAGACAATTGGTAGATATATAGAAAATAAATGCGATTATTTTACGAAAAACGACTTTAGTATTATTATTTTCTGCAGAGAGTGGTTGACCATTCTGTGGTAGCAAGTAACTGAACATTAACAATGAGATGCATCAAATATCTCGTGTGAAACTGTCGAATTTATTCGTTATTCGCACAAATTTCAATAAAAATCAATACGTCGGGAATAGTTAACAGTATTATATTGGTTGTTAATTTATTCGACTCAGGACCCAAAAATACATTTTGAATTGTACATCTCTCCAGATATTGAGTAAAATATGACTTTTTAAATTGAATACTTGCTTTTTTTATTAAAATAAAAAGTACATTTAGAATTGTACATCTCTCCAGATATTGAGTAAATATGACTTTTTAAACTGAATACTTGCTTTTTTTTTAATATAAAAAGTACATTTAGAATTGTACATCTCTCCAGATATTGAGTAAAATATGACTTTTTAAATTGAATACTTGCTTTTTTTTAATATAAAAAGTACATCTCTCCAGATATTGAGTAAAATATGACTTTTTAAATTGAATACTTGCTTTTTTTATTAAAATAAAAAGTACATTTAGAATTGTACATCTCTCCAGATATTGAGTAAAATATGACTTTTTAAACTGAATACTTGCTTTTTTTTTTAATATAAAAAGTACATTTAGAATTGTACATCTCTCCAGATATTGAGTAAAATATGACTTTTTAAATTGAATACTTGCTTTTTTTTTTTAATATAAAAAGTACATCTCTCCAGATATTGAGTAAAATATGACTTTTTAAATTGAATACTTGCTTTTTTATTAAAATAAAAAGTACATTTAGAATTGTAAATCTCTCCAGATATTGAGTAAAATATGACTTTTTAAATTGAATACTTGCTTCTTTTTTTTTAATATAAAAAGTACATCTCTCCAGATATTGAGTAAAATATGACTTTTTAAACTGAATACTTGTTTTTTTTTTAATATAAAAAGAACATTTAGAATTGTACATCTCTCCAGATATTGAGTAAAATATGACTTTTTAAATTGAATACTTGCTTTTTTTTTTTAATATAAAAAGTACATCTCTCCAGATATTGAGTAAAATATGACTTTTTAAATTGCATACTTGCTTTTTTTTTCAATATAAAAAGTACATTTAGAATTGTACATCTCTCCAGATATTGAGTAAAATACGACTTTTTAAATTGAATACTTGCTTTTTTTTTAATATAAAAAGTACATCTCTCCAGATATTGAGTAAAATATGACTTTTTAAATTGAATACTTGTTTTTTTTATTAAAATAAAAAGTACATTTAGAATTGTACATCTCTACAGATATTGAGTAAAATATGACTTTTTAAATTGAATACTTGATTTTTTTTAATATAAAAAGTACATTTAGAATTGTACATCTCTACAGATATTGAGTAAAATATGACTTTTTAAATTGAATACTTGCTTTTTTTTTTTAATATAAAAAGTACATCTCTCCAGATATTGAGTAAAATATGACTTTTTAAATTGAATACTTGCTTTTTTTTTTTAATATAAAACCCATTTATCTGCGAAAATAATTACACAGGTCTACAACCAAAAATTTGATTTGATGATTTTGGCTAATCTCTGTGTTTCTCGGTGTGCTGAGGCCGAGAATGAAGTCCGTTTTTCTCTATACGTACAGATTTTTTTCAAATCCATAGAACATAATATACCTGCTATACACATAAATTTGGTAAGAAGTAGGGTTTTTTTTTTCCAAACGATTTCTCTTTTTATAAACAGACATCTTTCACTAGGTGGTGTAGGCAATGACTCCCTCAGTAGATGTTGTAGGCCTGAGGGTGTCTAGGTATGACCTGTTCAGACAGGAACGTACTTGTTTGGTCTCAGATGTCACCGTCTGAAGCTAAACGAGATTGAACCTGTTGTATCAGGAACTTGGAGCTAAATTTCTGTTCATTCTCTCAGTTCAGTAGTATCAACTGAAGTGAACACATTCACTGAGGTCTCTTAGTTGTGTCAAAGTGATTAAGAACGTATTTTAAGGTTTGAAAGTGCATTTAGACAAAATGTCTCATCGTCGTTGTGTTACCAGTCCAGACTACTTGTGTTCTATCTGTGGTGAGTACACAGTTAAGAAATACCAACGAAATATAACAGGTTTTGTCAAAAATGTATATTATGCATATTTTGGCTTGATAATAGGAGATCAAGATAAAGTGTGGGCTCCTCACAAAGTATGCCATAGCTGCGTAGAAAAACTTCGCTTATGGTACAAAGGAGAGTTAAAATCTTTCGGATTTGCTATCCCAATGATGTGGAGGGAGCAAAAAAACCACGTTAATGACTGTTACTTTTGTAATTGTCATGTTCAAGGCTATAATTCCAAAAATCATAAGCTCATTAACTACCCTAATGTGGAATCTGCAAGTCGTCCGGTACCACACGGTCCTGGATTGACAGTTCCTCAGCCCCCTCGTGACTTGGGCAGTATAGATAGGGAAGCTAATAGAGTAGACTGTATGTCGGAGAGCGATGAAGTACACAGTGAGTTCAAAGCAAGCAGTTCAGAAGATGAACCTCAGCTTATTTCTCAACAGGAGTTGAACGACTTAGTGAGAGATCTTGGACTTCCAAAAGATGCAGCTCAGTTACTTGGCTCCCGTCTTAAAAACAAAAATTTATTAGAGCCAGGCACTTTTTTTTCATGGTATCGACACCGTGAAGCAGTTTTTGTTCCTTACTTTGCTCTGGATGAAAATCTTATTTATTGCAAAGACATTCTTGGTCTGATGGGTCAATTTGGTATACAATATGACCCGATTCATTGGCGTCTATTCATAGACTCATCAAAGCGAAGTCTAAAGGCTGTTTTGTTGCACAATGGCAATACTTATGCTTCAGTTCCAGTTGGCCATTCGGCACATTTAAAAGAAACATACGAAAATTTGTCATTAGTTCTCGAACGAATTCATTATAATGAGCATAACTGGTTGATATGTGGAGACTTGAAAGTACTTACTATGCTCTTAGGTCAGCAATCAGGATACACCAAGTTCCCTTGTTTTTTATGTTTATGGGATAGCCGAGACAGAAATTCCCATTGGAACAACAAAGACTGGCCATCACGAGGAGCTCTGTCGCCAGGCCAAAAAAATGTAATTAGGAGAAGTTTGGTTCCTTCTGACAAAATCCTGCTACCTCCTCTACACATAAAGCAAGGGCTGATAAAACAATTCGTAAAGTCTCTCAATAAAGAAGGTGAATGTTTTAAGTACTTATGCTCCAAGTTCCCACGATTAAGTGATGCAAAGCTAAAAGAGGGGATCTTTGTAGGCCCAGATATTCGGAAACTTTTCACAGATCCACATTTCACTCAGACCATGAATGAGAAGGAGAAGGAAGCTTGGAATTCTTTTAAAGATGTTGTTGAGAAGTTCCTTGGTGACGTGAAGGATCCCAACTACAGAAGTATCGTGGAACGCATGTTGAAGGCATTTCAATTACAAGGTTGCAACATGAGTTTGAAGGTTCACTTCTTACATTCGCATGTGGACTATTTTCCGGAAAACTTAGGGGAAGTAAGTGAAGAACAAGGGGAAAGGTTCCATCAGGACATCCAGGAAATGGAACGTAGGTATCAGGGCAAATGGAACGTAAACATGATGGCTGACTATTGTTGGATACTGCAGCGTGAATCATCTGAAGAGTCCTACAGCCGGAAACGAACACGGAGAAATTTTCAAGAGAAAAAAATACGTTTTCATAAAAATAATAACTAAATATGCCACTGTTAATTCTGAAGCTGTTATTTCTACACATTTATGTATTTTGTACAGTAAACAACATTGAAATAACTAAAAGATCATGGAAATAAATGAAAACTCTTATTCGCCAATTCTGTTTTCTTTTAATGGTAGTACCTCTGCCCTTACTTGAGATTGAACAATTTCCTTACGTGATAGAGAGGGACTGACCTCATGTTCGGCTTCAGCACGCCAAGGAGCATAGAGATTGACCAAAATCATCAAATCAAATTTCAGAAAGATTATTTTTGTAGACCTGTGTTATTATATCGACTTGACAGTGGTCTCATTTGACTCGGAACAAAACAATAGTTTAAAAAACATACTAAACTGAGAATGGTTCAAGTACCTAGACGTTTTATACCGCCACGTTCAGCGCCTGAATTTCGGTGCACCGCACAGTGGTTCCAAACGCCCGATTTTGGGTGGAAAAACCTGTAGGTACTTGAATCTTTCGGATGTTGGTATCATTTTTGCAGTATTTTTTGTGTCGGTTTAAATAAATCAATAACCAATGTAAGACTGTAAACTGTTCTGGAAGAGTTCCTTTTTATTAAAATTTGCGCGCATAACGAATAAATTTACGACCACTAGTTACCAATTTCATAGAATAATTAATTTGCAAAATAGACGGGTTTAAATGAACAAAATCCTGAAAAACAGCTAGTATTCAATTTAAAAAAGTCATATTTTACTTAATGAGTGGAAAGACTTATTATTCAAAATGTATTTTATAGACCTGAGTTGAATAAATTAGCGACCAATGTAAAACTGTTAACTGTTCTCGATGTATTCCTCATTCCTAAAATTTGCGTGTATAACGAATAAATTTAACAGTTTCACATAAGATAGTTGATGGATCTGACTGTTAATTTTTTTTTTTATATCAATTATTGTGCATAAGCTGCTGAGGCCATGAGCAAAGTGACTGTTAATGTCTCGTATGTAACCCTGAGGAAGCCTGGCAGTATGTAACCCTGAGGAAGCCTGGCAGTATGTAACCCTGAGGAAGCCTGGCAGTATGACTGGTGAAACGTTGGTGAGGAAAATTAAAAAACGGTCAAAACCCGAAAACCATAACATTTGTAATAATAATTTAGTTTCATTATGTATATCTTCACAATCTTAATGCACCAAGTTCATAGTACATTTTAGCAAAAAATAATATCTTGTTAAATGCTGCATAAACATATGAGACTTCCTGGGTAACACCATTTTTTTAGGAATAAAATAAGAGGTATAAAATATTGATTTACTTTTCGCTAAAAACTGTGAAAACTTTACTTGTTTGATCAACAAAAAGGTGTTTTATGATCAGAACTATGAATAAAATGGAAAAACAACATTATAGCAGTATTCTACAACTAATTAGGTATAAATAATTTTTAGTACAAACGTGATTAAACTCCTTCGTTATTTTAGCCTTTCCGGCAACACTCTGTGCCGTAGAAAAAATGAAAACAAATTCTAATTGTTGTTGAGATTTTTAATAGTTAAAAGAGTCCGGATATTGAAGTACTTAATAATTGGCCATTCCCGCTTAAGAATTGGCCATTCCCGCTTAAGAATTGGCCATTCCCGCTTAAGAATTGGCCATTCCCGCTTAAGAATTGGCCATTCCCGCTTAAGAATTGGCCATTCCCGACTGACACACTTTTATCTCATGACAAGACAGGACAGACCGACATGTACACAGTGTAACACACCACTGACTATAAAGCATATACTGATTGAATGTTTACAGCGAAAAAACTATGACTTACCTTACAATATGACTGAATTACTCGGCGATGGAAGCAAATGTATAGATGAGATATTGAACTACCTAAACAAGACCAACTTACTGGCCAGATTATAACATAAACCTTAGGTTAAAAAAAATAATAATAATAAAAAAAAAAGAACTATTTAAATAATAAGTGTAATTTATATACTATGATGTACATATGCAATAATGTGTTTGTATGCACATATTTAATAATATAATTGTATATAAATATGTAATGAATGTTCTGAGCAAGTCTTTATATTTACGGCTGCTCATAAAATAAATATGTATATAACAAAAAAAACAATACATTGAAGGATTTTCACTTATGTCTATGACGTAGCTATAGATATGTAGGAACAAATCTGCCAGTAGATTGTGATTGGTTTTCCTTCAGGATGTCTTTCAATTCCCTGTTCATCATCAGACACATTGATACGATGGGACATTGTACCTGTTTCATAATTCCTCCGGGAGCCAGCCTTTGTATCTCGCACCTTTCCCCGCACCAGAATGGTGACGGAGATTCTTGAACGACAGCTGTTGTAACTCCAGGCCTTGGTCTACTTTCCTTCTCCGGTCTCTTTCTTACTTCCTTCAAAAGATCTCCATTACCCGGAGGCAAAGGAAAAACCTTCTGTTTACGAACGCTCCGAGGCACGTACGGACATTTGCAGTATTCAGGCCCGGCCGATTTCCTCTTCGGATTACCGGTAAATTGGATTATTTCGGAGTGGAAAATGGATCTGGACTTTCCCCGGGGACTATGAATTAAACCTTCGGTGCTTTTCAACATTTTAAACCGAGCAATTTATAAAGAATTGGAATTTTGCAAGGTTATTTTGTGCTACCATTTATTCATGATTCCACGAACTGCAGATCCTTTCAGCACTTGGTCATGATGGGCTGGTGCAGTCAATAACCATAAATCAGCATTATTATGTAAGTCAAGAATTTCCAAATTCTGCCTGTATTATGACTTTGTCAAGACTTGGCAAATGAGTATTAAGGGGTAATACTATCAGGCTGTACCTTATGAAATGTCAGTTTTGGACTGGCCGATTTCCTTCAAATGTCTTAAAACTGTCGTGGCTCCTACTCCGAGTTCTTTGGCATATTCCATAGTGTTTTCTGAGGGACAAGCTTCAACCCTTTCTTTCAGGAGGTCATTGTCAAGCTTGGTTTCTGGCCTTCCTTGCTCCTCGTTGTCAAGGTCAAAATTCCACTTCGAAACCTGGAAAACCACCAGCAAACAGTTCGTTCATTCACCGTTCCCTCCCCGAACGCCGTGTTAATGTTCATAAACGCCTCAGCAGCGCTATGGCCGAGCTTAAATTCATAACGAAAAATAATACGGATTTCCGTTGAAGTCATAATTTAAGTTTTATTTTTTTCTCAGAGGATCGTTCTCACAACACAGTACGCAAGTTACTGATTAAATAATAGGAATAAAAGAGCTTTATTCTATATGAATAACAATGATGTTTGTAAATAATGAAATAAAAAAAGGGAAAGGATTAAATCGCAAAGTAAACAAAACTGACATTTCATACGGTATATTTATACGGATATATTGTGCGATCGAGATAAGTGTAATTTTCTTGAAATTATAAATTCAATTCTTTATTTACATGGAATTAAAAAAAAAAATACTTTTCAATTCTTCGAAAAATGTAATAGCGGTGCTGTGTCCGACAAACTGAAACCCTCTTTTTTCTCGGTCTGCAGGTTGCAATTTTTAATCTAGAACGAAAAACTAAAATTATTTCGAAAGAAGAAGGTTAAATCCAGTAAAGTACGTAGGATTTTAAGAAATATTAATTCTTTCGAAAATGTTGAACAATTATTCATTTTCTATTAAATAATCCGTCAAAAATCGGTCATAAAATCGTTATAATTCAATAAATCGAAAAAAAGCCTACGTACTTTTCTCGCAAATATCATGAGGAAGCTGCAGTTAAAATTTGAAGTCTTCGGGCAAAAATTGAAGACGCCAGATTATCGCCCGATTTGAAAAACATAGTTTCGAGAAAACGACTTTAAAGTTCTGAAATGTTCATGGTTTTCCTATTTAACTTTTTCATACTTTCTTGTAATAAAGTTAAAAAAATGGGTTTGAATTTTGAAATGTATTAAAGGAGGACCAAAAACCAATCGAAGCTCGCTCAAAAAATTATCTTCTTGCCCATTTAAAATATTTTTCTTCACATTAACACTCTTGGATATAATTTTTGAATAGTTAAGGAAGAATTTCAGGCTATAAAAAAAAGTTACAAGGTAGTATTACCCCTTAAATTACATTTAATGAAACAAGGGAAAGCTGTTAATTATTCAGAATTACAATCCACGCCTCTAAGGAAAATCAGGAACTTTCTTTGCAAGCGATGGGCAGTTACTATTAAAACAACCGATTTCTGGATGAATCTATTTTAACGTTTCTGCTTGCCCTTTAGCAACCCTCTGAAACAGTAAAGGTCTGGTGTTATGGAAAGAAAAAATAGGCAAACATTGTATATATCCAAGTTTTCTCTAAATACATTATTTGGTAATTCTAGCCGATTTTTATTAATTGTGTCAGAATTGGCCTTTCGGCACACTCATATATTCCACGTTGGTGTAACCCTCCAGCGTGGGAGTTTATTTAACTTCGTTTGGCATCCTTTCTGGATACTACACGCATTTTGATAATGTACATAAAATAATGACTCCTTACAGAATTAATATGAATACTGAAATCAGATGAATAAAAAAAAAAAAAAAAAAAAAAAAAAAAAAATCAGTCCCGTAACAGGCCACGAGGGCCCAGAGGGCAGATACTATAGAGGTATCTGATTCATGACCATATGGCACACAAGGGAAATAGTGTGGTCAGTACTGTGCTCCGGCCGCCTGATTTTCCCCTTGGCTGCTTCGACTGCTAGAGTCATTAGCACCCAAGGTACCCATTATAAAATTAGTTAAAGGCTGGGTTGGCCTAGGGGCGGTCAGGGAGGCCGAATCCAACCCATGAACGAAGACACTAGAAGATAAAAATATTTAGTGCTTACTCGGGAATTGAACTCAGGCCGCGAGCTTATTAGTCCAGTGCTCTACCACTGAGCTAACCTCGCCCCCGAAATTAGATAAATTAAATAATACAAAAAACAAAAAAAAAAAAAAACGAAAACTAAAAAAAAGTAAAAAAAACAAAAATATATACGTACTCTACGTAATAAAATAATACGTATATGAACATTCAGATGAGTTGATTGCAATTTTTTAGGTCCAATTTTTTATAAATGCATCAAATTCCTGAAAATATTTAAGAAGTAAGTCGGGATTGTCAATTGGCCATGTTCCGTCCTGTAGGTTTAGACTCACTCGAAGTCGGAAAACTAAATGCTTAAAACTTTGTAATCGTATATTATAACACATTTTTTTTTTCAGTGCCCCTTTTTCGCAATGTATTATGTAAATAGACGGAAGGTCAGCCTATTTAAATAATATATTGTAATTTTTAGTTAATAATTTGATTATTTTTTTTTGGTCAGTAAAATTAATATTTTAGTAAAAAAATATAAGACAATGTTAAACATTGTTATAGTGTCTCCATGAGCAAACGTTGAGAAAGAGAAAGGTGTAATTTCCGCTTAGGATACGATGAGTTTCCATTTATGGGGCCTAAATTGTTACTTCTCTTCGAGATTTCATTTTATATTTTTCAAGAAAGGTCAAAATCTATCAAAAAATGCTTCTATTCTAATGGCACTTGGGATAGGAACAGAAACGTTCAAAGATGAGGCAGTTCCTTGGAGTCACACTTTTCTTATATAAAATTACCCTTAACGTTATTATGCGACTGAGCACGAATAAATAACACCTGGGCATACATGCCCATACATTCTCAAAGTACCTCTCAAAGTGTTTACCTGCATATGAACCTGCATTTGAGATCCATACCTACTTACTTATATAAAATTACCCTTAACGTTATTATGCGACTGAGCACGAATAAATAACACCTGGGCATACGTGCCCATACATTATCAAAGTACCTCTCAAAGTGTTTACCTGCATATGAACCTGTATTTGAGATCCATACCTACCTACTTATATATTATTGTAATATTTGTATTAGTTGCTTTTTTTGTTTTGTTCTTTTATACTTTTGTTTTTCTTTATTCATATTTATATTTTTAGGTTAAATTTATTTATTGTTTATTTTGTACTTATTTTTATTCTTATGGGACGAAGTCCCAGAATAAAGTTTTTTTTCATTCATTCATTCATTCATACTTATATACAATTACCCTTAACGTTATTATGCGTCTGAGCACGAATAAATAACACCTGGGCATACATGCCTATACATTCTCAAAGTGTTTACCTGCATATGAACCTGTATTTGAGATCCATACCTACCTACTTAAACCTCAGGCTCTCCAGAGCAAGAGGTATGCTTTAACATAGAAATCACCGCCAAAAGCGAACAACGAATCACACAGATAGTAAGTCAGGCAGATGATTCGGTATGCAAGGGAGGTAGTGAAGAAGATCCAGGGATAAAGAGGAGAAGCAGGACTATCGAATACAGCGAGAATCGATTAGTTTCCATCCAACGAGGTTCGAAGAATACGTGATGAGATTACAGGAGCTCACATTCCTCACGTACGTGCACTATATCATGCATACTTTATCTCATACACAGTCTAAACACACTGAGTTATGGAGAAAATTAATCCAATACACCATTTTATTCTAGTCATTTCCTGCCACATTTTATATTCTTATTATTTATAACTAATGTTATAACCAAAAAGCGAAATTCACTTTTAACTGAGTTAATAAACTCCTTTGATAAATTAAGACTTTCTGAATACCCGTGTTCATCACGGCAGATATATAATTGCTCTAAATAACGAATCATCAAAATTTATATATTTATTGATAAGTGATTCGCATCTACTGCGATTTCACTCCTTAAAGGTAGTACCTGTATGGTCTAATGAATCAACATTAAGTTGGGTATTTAATTCATAAATTGAGTTTTGTAAATGTCTGTTATATGCCTGGAAGCCTCTGGTTATTCAGCAGATTTCTTCAAATGCGAGTGTATAGTTTAGTATCCTGCAAGTAAGAAAGTATTGTGTTTATGTACTGGCTGCTGTCCCTCAATAATTCGAACATGTCATGTGGGATATTTAGGTTTTGTCATCTTCTGCACTCCTTAAGTTGGTGTTTTACAGTAAAGTCTGTATTGCATATATCACAAATTGGTTTGTCAAGCCTTCTCATGAGGTATTTGTGTGGCCAATTCGGAGTCGAGTAAGTGCAACTTCTTCTCGTTTGTTGTCTCGGTAGCTGGATGTCCACTCCTGAGAAGTAGTTTTAATTGTACGTAATTTATTGTCGGTTAATTGAGTCCAGGCTGTCTTGCCAATAATTTAAAATATTTTGTTTGATTGTATTGGTCAAGTCCTCACGTGTAATTGATAGGTCGAGCTCAGGTTCTGTTGTGGCCAGTTTTGCATGTGAGTCTGCTAGGTCATCAAAATTAACGCTACTTTATAATTTCGTGCAGTTTATAAAAGCACGGTTTCCGTAATACTATATTTTTTTCATTAATTGATAAGTCATCAAAGTATAATGTTTCTTAGCACTGGGGCGCTACGGACCTGTGTCAAGAAACATATAATTTAGAGATAACCCTTTATCAGGGGGAGGAGAGATAACCCGTTAGGTTACCAGTAACAGGAGTTTAACCAGTAAAGGTTAAAATTCGTTGTCAATAATAAATGTTCATAAAAATTTATGTTTCCAAGATGTCATTTGGAAACACCCGTTATATTTGCGAGCATTACGAAGAAGTGTTCTGGCTAGAGAAAGTGGGTGGGTGAGAAGAATGTGCAATGGTTTGGTATATTATTACCTCGGATGCTCCATCACCAGGTATAGCGTAAACTCTGCCTTCATAGTTGAAATGACCCGCTGTACAGTAGAAAAACTCTATTTTTCGCAAATATTGTTTTGCACCTTTCCCCTATGCGCAGTACCTGGTGTTCCAAGGTATGTCCAGGAAACACATACATACCTTCTTATCTACCTAAGAGGTATATTATAGCAAAATTTCAAGGTGCATAAAACACTTCATGAAAAGTGCGTTGCCGGCTCTGGGGCTATCATTAAATAATAAAACTTCCTGTTCCTGCCTCTAAAGCAAAACATATATGCCTTCTTTGAATCATTAAATACCACGAAATAAAGGTTTGGCTAGCTATGAAGGGAAGGTTGGGTAAGAAAACTCGAGCCGGTCTAGCTCCGGCGAGTTCCGAGATCCGTCACTCATTCCTCTCGGAGACTGACCTGCTGACTGGTTAAAGGGAGCGACAATATGAGAACGCCGGATAAGGGAGAGTCTACTGAATATATATATATATATATATATATATATATATATATATATGTGTATGTATATTTTGTCCCTTTGGGAATCGTAAGGTTGTTATTTAGGGTTTTACCAACTAAAGATTTCTCCTGTAATGTTCTTATTAATATTTACAGAGGTACATTACATTACATCTACATTTGAAAGTGCTAAAAATGTATATACGGGAGAAAATATCGCTCCAATTGTATAGAATTATGAGTGAAAGACAGAAATAGCTCTCTGCCATTGTGCAGCGGCCCGCTGCATTCTACCTCGCTTCAAATATCAATGCATTTCTATCATTCAATTCCCTTAGTCCTATCGAGATATTTTCTATAAAAACGAGAAATATTAGATGCACTCGAACGAGTGTTTTATTCATCCAATTCGTCTGATATGTACATTTTGATATTCATGAGCAGAATTTAGGAGCGAAATTCGTGCGAAAAAAATCGCTACGCTTACTTCACAAGATTTCAAGTACTCGTTTTCTAGGTTTCTTGAATTCTTAGTTAATAATAATGGACGTTAAAACTTAAATAATATAGGTTTCTTGGCCTAGGCGATTTAGGGCGATGCCATTAACCGCTTTTGAGGAAAAATAGTTGTCGAATAAATTTTTTGGTACCTAAAATCATCGGATCATGTTAAAATATTTTCAGCATGTTTAAAATTCATATAAACAAAGGTGTTTAAATTTTGGTTACGTTAGGAGTTAAGGAAGGATTAGAATAAAATATTTTATTCATGAAAAGGTTTTGGAACTTCATGTATTTTCCTTGATATCTCAAAAACAGCTGAGAATCTTGGTAACCGGAAGATTACCTTTCGAAAGCTTACTAAATGATCTACAAAAAAGGTTCTAATAAAATTTTTGATTAGGCTATGTCAATCGGAGAACTTACTGCTTAAAACTTCGATGTAATTGATTTCGTTTATTTGAACGGTTCTTTTTTTCTGTTTTTATTTCTTGATTTTTTAATTGATTCTAGTAGGACAATGTATTTGTCAATAAAACAGTATAAATAAAATTATTGTTAGAAATATAGCTTTCCAAGAGAGTGATTTGAAGAGGCCTTGTGGATATTTTCTATTTCCTTACTAGTGTTGGTGTCATTCTTTAGAACAGTTTTTCCCCTATTTGCTTCACTTTTTAATTGGTTGTTTTATTAAAATGCATTGAAGAGTTAAATGAGTTGTCTAGCTATACGGTAGGGGTTAATTAACCTTTCTATATTCTCTGTCTTGTAAGGGTTCTACCGTGACATGACCCTTCCAAATTAGTTGATGGTTGACACCTAAAATATTGTTATTATTCAAGGTAGGCTTTTCAAGAAATATCAAAACAACCGTTTCAACTGTTTCTATACTTTTAGAAATGTCACTAGGGATAACAACGGAATCGTTCCTGCGAGTCGGACTTTTTCGTTCATAAGGTTGCTTACAATTATTACAGTCAAGAGGATTCCATTTAGAGTTACCATGGCTATGTAGCGATTACCACACGTGGTACAGAGGCTGGCCACACGTGGGAAATTCGCCTGTCACACGTGGTACGGAGGCTGGTCACACGTGGCAAAGACGCCTGTCACACGTGGTACGGAGGCTGGCCACGTCTGCTCCAGTTTTCCCGCAACCGCAGAAACTTTCCCTGCGAGGTTTTCCGTTCATTTCCATATTATATCATCGTCGGCTACTCGTGCGGATCGCCGTGTCTTAATCATATAACTACCTATTACTCTGTGTGTTCCAGGCCAGCTGACGCTCTTTCATTCGTCTCGCTCTTAGCCCAGAACATATCTAAGGTATGGGAGTGTCTGGGAGATATCAGCACTCTCTCGCTGAATACCTGTATGGTATTGCAGAATGAAAGGATTGCAGTGTCTGGGAGATATCAGCACTCTCTCGCTGAATACCTGTATGGTATTGCAGAATGAAAGGATTGCAGTGTCTGGGAGATATCAGCACTCTCTCGCTGAATACCTGCACGGTATTGCAGAATGAAAGGATTGCAGTGTCTGGGAGATATCAGCTCTCTCTCCAAGAATACCTGTATGGTATTGCAGAATGAAAGGATTGCAGTGTTTGGGAGATATCAGCTCTCTCTCGCTGAATACCTGCACGGTATTGCAGAATGAAAGGATTGCAGTGTCTGTCTGTTTTCCTGTTTATTTATTTATTTGTTTGTTTGTTCCTTATACAAATCAACACCGTTTGACCGATATTGACCAAACTTGGCACACAGGTAGGTCTTGATACGAGGCACTCCTAGGCTAGGTCAAAATAGTCAAATTTCAAAATTTGGTCAAATGTCAAAAGTTTTGTTCAAGAAAAATTGGCTACACTGAACCATTCAGATTGTGACGGCCATTTTGAGTCGACTACTACTGGCTTCTGTCGGCTGTTAGATGAAGTGCTGTTGTTCTGGCCTCCGCCGGTATCATTATGAACTAAAACAAATTCACATCGTTTGACCGATTTTCGTAACTGGGTATAGACAACTAGGTATCAAGTAGATCTTGATACGGGGAGAGTCATAGACAGATAGTAGATGTAGCATGGCACACTGGATAACAGCTAGTATATATATATATATATATATATATATATATATATATATATATATATATATATATATATATATATATCGCACTAGTATTTCTAAAGTGACACAAATAAAAAATAGGTGTTTTTTAGTTATGACAATGAAAGACATTGGTAAATATCTCTTTATCAACCATCAAAACTGCATGTAGCTAGCTTCAGAGTTTGTACGCCATACAACACTTGTGTCACTCTTCCTGTCTTAACACTAGATTTACCAGACCTGGTACTGGTATAAATGTCAATAAAAAATATATATTTTTTACTAATATATATAAAGTAACATTAAGTTCATTAAATGTATTCTCTACTTATAGCTACAAAAGTCATAACATCATTTAGGAAAGCAAATGTTATATGTAGTAGGAATTTTGAATTTAAATTGCACGACCAGTCAAAATGTCTGGTCTGGTAAATCTAGAGTTAATGTATTCCCCCTACATAGGCAAGAGTTTTTGTTTAATTGTGTCACTTTAGAAATACTAATGCGATGTATACACGATTAATAAAATATAAAGAAGACAACTAGTCATCGATATTGGACTCAACTTCTGAAATATTTTTAGATCCAAAGCTCTAGATCTATAGTTATATAAAGTTTTTGTTTAAGAAAATACATTTTTGAAGATACCTTTGCATCTGAGGGTAAAAAGTGAGGGAATGAGAGATACTTGAAGTAGACATCGGTGTCTCCTTAATGCTATCTCGGGTACTCTCTTCCAACCCCAACGAGCTACCCTACCCAGGGCAATGGAATACCTAAGCAAATTATGGAGTCAAAGTCCTTTTCTCTTCTCTCCGAGGAGTTAGAGAGATCGATTCGGACACGAGGGGTTTGGAGGTTCACTGGAACAGGTCGGTCTCGGCTACCATACTTTTGTTGCTTTGTATTGACAGGATAAAGAAATATCAGGTGAATGGTTTTCAAAGGTACTGTGGAAGAGACAAATAACAGCAATATAAAAAATGAGATCATAAGAATAACAGAACTATCATCAAGTAACAATATAATTTCTTCAAAAGAAGGACAAATTAACTAAAAATAGGAACTTTATGGTGTTCCAGGGAGCATGCAAAAATTGTTCTCTTACTTTTTCATCGTTGACGGGGGCGAGGTTAGCTCAGTGGTAGAGCACTGGACTAATAAGTTGGGGGACCTGAGTTCAAATCACGAGCAAGCAATAAAGATTTTTTCTTCTAGTGTCTTCGTTCATGGGTTGAATTCGACCTCCCTGGCCGTCCCTAGTCGAACCCAGCCTTTAATTAATTTAATTATGGGTACCTTGGGTGATAATGACTCTAGCAGTCGAAGCAGCCAAGGGGAAAATCAGGCGGCCGGAGCATAGTGCTGACCACACTATATCCCTAGTGTGCCGTATAGTCATGAATCAGATACCTCTATAGTATCTGTCCCTCAGGGCCCTCGTGGCCTGTTACGGGACTGATTTTTTTTTCATTGTTGAATTTGGTTAGTTACATATGGCCATCAAAGTGGCCTATAGGAGGCATATAATTTCCTAGCAATTCTTACGAACATATTGGACGAGCCATGTTTTTCTAGGCTACACATGGTTGCCAATGTTTACGTTTCTCCCCGTATGAAGGAGGAATCCCATCATTCTCACTAAGTTCCATCCCTGAGCTGTCTTTATTAACATGTCCATTAAAATTAACTCAGAATTTTAGGACGGGTTATCTATTGGTAACCACTCTAAATTAATAGAATAGGTGTATCTGAAATATTATTGTCTATTTCAGATGAAGTGTTTCAGCTGATAAGACGTTGTCCAGAGATGAAACGTCTTTCAGCTGCCAGGGGGGTTTCAGTTGATGATAATTGTTCGGCTAATCGTAGATTCTTTAGTGATGGGAGGTGATTCAGCTGGCGAAAGCTTGTTCAGATAATTGAAGGTGTTTCAGCTGAGCGGAGGTTTTCTTCAAGTTGAGATTTTTAGATGATCAAAGATGTTTCTACTGATGGGAAGTTTTTCACCTGATCAGATGTGTGGCTGCTAATGGACGATTGTCCAGTGATGAGCGATGTTTCAGGTGATGGGAGGTTTTTTAACTCATCGAGGGCGTTTAAGCTGATTGGAAGTTGTTCAATTATGGGAGCCTGTTAGCTAATCAGAGGCTTTTCAACAATTGGAAGGTTGCTTTGCTGATCGAAAGTGTTTCAGCTGATGAGGGACTGTCCAGGAGGTGGGAGTTAGTTCAGGTGATCGGAGGTGTTTCAGCTAATGAGGGACTGTTCAGGTGGTGGGTGTTAGTTCGGGTGATCGGAGGTGTTTCAGCTGATGAGGGACTGTTCAGGAGGTGGGAGTTAGTTCAGATGATCGGAGGTGTTTCAGCTGATGAGAAATTGTTCAAGTAGGGAATTGCAAGCTTCTTGTATTTTGAAGTTTGACAGTGGGATGACAACGCAAAAACGAATGGATGATTGTCCAGGGGGTCCAAGTCCGACTTTTCTTTTGCGTTTCATGCCCTCGTTCTCGAATTTTATTTAGAAGGAGAATAATGGTGCTTGTAAAAGGGAGGTGAGGTTTTTACGAACCAGGTTAGGGAATAAAAGGCAAAGAGGTAGAGAGTATAGGAAGGAGAAAGCTGTAAAGTTTTACAGCGAGGAATAACTGCGGGTAAGAGAGGCTTGTTACACGTCGCCGGCAACAGAATATACACAGAATTCACTATATGCGGGTTATAATGCTTGCAAGGAATTCCAATAATATTCCGCACATTTCACCGGAATGTGAATTCTGGAATAATTCAACAAAAACATCTGACCCTTTTATAGATGAACTGTTTAACTTTTTATTTGCCCCTTTTCCGCTATCCTGTAGTACCATCGGAAATTTTCAAAGACAAGTTAAATCAAAATTTACGACGATAATAAAAAAATTAAGTACGTATTTATATTGAGTATAACAGTCTAAATTAATATTATAAGATATACATAATCTATATATATGTATATATACAATTTGTCTGTTTGTTTGTCTGTCTGTTTGTTCCTTATACAAATCCATACCGTTCGACCAATTCTTACCAAACTTGGCACACTGGTCTGGATCCGGGGAGTGTCGCAGGCTAGGTCAAGATCGTCTAAGAAACACATTTCGGAGGTCATGGGTTCGAAACTGTAAGGCCGAACAGTTACAGAAGAGTGAGTTATTAGAAATCGTCTCTTTTGAAAAATGAGATATTCACCAAAACGGAACATCATTCTATCTATTCTATCATCTTTGGGATATTGTCAGTTTTTTTTTTAGTTTGAATATTTTATATTACAATTATACAGTAGTGCAATTATAAAATTACTTTTATTAAATATGTAGACACATTCTAAAATATTTAGAAAGCGAATTTCGCCTTTAATTAAAGGAGGCCATTCGAAGTTAGACAACAAGTCGGAACGTGAAAGCCCATTCATGTGGTTGGAAGTCTAAGACGAGTCAAAACATTTAAGTGGCTATTCACGTTCCGATTTGCAGTACGACTTAGTAGGACTACTAGTTGGATAGTCGACTCCAATCACGCTCTGACTTGCTATCCAGACTGAAGATGCCCGAAGGCTGACTGAGCTAAGTTGGACGACTTTGATCCGACTCCGCCACTCACGTCCAACTCCGTCGCCAGTCGGACCTTCGAGTCGTCCCTCTATATGTTCCGATTAGTCCAACTAGACTTCCAACAATCCGAAAAGTCCACTCCCGATCCGACTAGTTGCATTACTGCAAATCTGAACGTGAATGGTCTGCTTTAGAGGGGCAATTCGAAGGTCCGACATCCGACAGGCGACGGAGAGTGTGCGTGACTGAGGAAGTCGGATGAGCAAAGTCGTCCAACTTACCTCAGTCAATGCTTGACAATCGTGCTACTTGGGTCTGCGCTTGATACGTTTTAAGCATCTTGAGCGACGTACACAACCGTGAAAACAGATTAGGATTGAAGGTGGATAGCTAGTCGGAGCGACTGTGACCAACTAGTAGGCCTACTAAGTGGTACTGCAAATCGGAACGTGAATGGCCTAACAACATCCAAAACGATCATCTAATTTCTAGACATTTCATCGTAAAGTGCTAGAATTCCTGAGAAAGCTGAGAGAAATGTATGAGAAAAGAAGGGAAAGAGTGTGTAGAGATAAGAAGAAGAACTTGACTGTAGGGGGGGATGTTAGGGATATCTTATTAGTATTAGGGAGTTTTTCTGGAGATGATTTGTCTTCATCCTCAGAAGTCGAGCTTAGTCCGAATACTTTCTCTAACAGATCACTGAGTGTAAGAACTCTCCAAGAAATGGATACGTCAATGAATCATTTAGGTTATACGTTTTACCTATTATATATTAAATTATGAATGAAAAACAGTCATGTCCAACTGATAGCTGACCATAGTTGGCGGCAGCTTTCTAATCATTCCAAGGAAAATCTTCTTTTGTATTGTGTTTTTTTTCCTTATACACTCTTTTCTGCTTGGAATGACATTAAGCTTCCGGCCTGTATATAAGCCATCAGTTGGTTACATGTGTTGTATTTTATTGTATTAATTTTCTTTTCTGAATTTTCTTTTTAGAATTTATGAGTTTTCTTGTCGTTTCCTCAGCCGTACAAATGATGATTGACAATCCTAATGGAGTCCTTTATTATCGAACGAGCCAGTGTTTCAAAGTCACATCTAATGTTCCATCTTTTGAAAACATTTTGTACGAATGAAGGCATGGAGCCTCTTGCTCCAAAGAGAAGGCCGATTACCTCCCAATTTTCGATCCTGTAGTTTTTACGAAAATAGGGAATACATTTTTCATAAACGGATTTTTTCTCTTTGTCAACTGATAAGGGCTGATTCTCGTCTATCTCAAACCTCACAGTCGGATCCAAAATAATTCCGGTGGATGCCTGGCGATCTTTGACCACAATGTCTGCCCTCCTTGTCGAACCATCTTCTGCTAGGCACCTCGCTTTTCATACACCTCAAATCCAGTTTTCTTCCTGAACAAATCTACAACATAGGTTCTTACCTTATGATGTCGATTTATTCTTAGAAGTTCTGATTTCTGACAGACGCCCAGGACATAGGGGAGAGTTTCAGGCTCGTTGCAGGCTCTGCAACGGAATCCTGAGCTTCTGACAGACGCCCAGGACATGGGGGAGAGTTTCAGGCTCGTTGCAGGCTCTGCAACGGAATCCTGAGCTTCTGACAGACGCCCAGGACATGGGGGAGAGTTGCAGGCTCTGCAACGGAATCCTGAGCTTCTGACAGATGCCCAGGACATGGGGGAGAGTTTCAGGCTCGTTGCAGGCTCTGCAACGGAATCCTGAGCTTCTGACAGATGCCCAGGACATGGGGGAGAGTTTCAGGCTCGTTGCAGGCTCTGCAACGGAATCCTGAGCTTCTGACAGATGCCCAGGACATGGGGGAGAGTTTCAGGCTCTGCAACGGAATCCTGAGCTTCTGACAGACGCCCAGGATATGGGGGAGAGTTTCAGGCTCGTTGCAGGCTCTGCAACGGAATCCTGAGCTTCTGACAGATGCCCAGGACATGGGGGAGAGTTTCAGGCTCGTTGCAGGCTCTGCAACGGAATCCTGAGCTTCTGACAGACGCCTAGGACGTGGGGGAGAGTTTCAGGCTCGTTGCCGGCTCTGCAACGGAATCCTGAGCTTCTGCCAGGAATCGTTCAACTGGAATTGAGTTGCAATTCAGCTTGATGGCTGTGCTCCATTCGCTGCAAGACATTCCTATTTTCGTCGACATCCAGGAATTACTTTTTTTATATTGAGAGAAGAGAATCACGCCCTTACCCTTTGACGGAAGCTGACACCATTTATGAAAAGAGTCTTCCCTTAATTTTCTTCGAATTCTTCTGACCTCATCCTCTGCTTGGTCAAGTTTTTTAAGACAGTCTTCTTTTTCTTCTTTCAGTCTTCTTCTTTTCTGTACATATTCATTGCCATCTTCCAGAAGTTTATTTGCAATGTTTATATGTTGGAGGTATGCCTCCCATTTCGCTCTGACAAGGCCCAGACCGCGAACATTTCTGGGTGCATATAACATTGCGTCTGGGCAGTCCATGGGTAGAGCCATTATCTCCTTTACTGCACTTCTGAGAAGTGTGTCTACATTTTCGAGAAAAGAAGGCGTTATGTCTTTTACAGGAGCACACTGTAATGGGTAGATCAGGCTTGGCCAAATATATTGGTTCATGATGTTGATTTTTTGATCGGCCTTAAGGAGCGGAGATGAGACCAAACTTTCAATTTGAGTTTTGAGATATAATAATGTGGTCTTCTCATAAAATTTTATTTCCTCTTTGAAATTAATCCCTAAATATTTTATGCTTTCTTCTCCTGCGATTCGTCTAATTACTGTCCCGTCAATGCATTGAATTAATCTTTCTTTTAGTTCACCCTTTTCAACTATGATAGCTTTACATTTGTCGGTGTTTAATGAAAGACCAATCCTACAGTAATATATGAACACTAGGGTGTATTGATTTTCAACTTTTTTTTTTGTTTCTAAATTCCAAGTTGAAAAAAAGTTGCTACTAGGCACCACATTGTACCACAAATTTTTTTGGATTTTTTAAAAAATGTTTAGGTCTCCCGCACAAGGCCTAAAGTATAGAAAATTTACTAAAAAAGTCAGTTTTTACAAAAAAACATTAAAGTAACCTAAAACACTTTTATTCTACATTGCAAGTTAAAACAACAACAACAATAAGCATAAAAGACGATAGAAAAATTATTTCAAAAATTTATCACCTAGCCTAGATTTCCCGTATCAAGTCCCACTTGTGTGCCATGTTTGGTCAAACGGTTATATTTGTATAAGGAACAAACAGACAAGCGGACAAACAGACAAACAGGCAAACGGACAGACATGTGATTTTTATATATACCTATAGATTAAAAAAAAATCAGTTCACTAACATGTAAATACCTAAATGCGAGTAAGACAACTTGATGACTGGTTAGAGAATATTTCTTTAAAGAAGAGTAAAAAAAAAAAAAAAAAAAAATGAGTCCCGTAACAGGCCACGAGGGCCCTGAGGGGCAGATACTGTAGAAGTATCTGATTCAGGACCATACGGCACACTAGGGAGATAGTGTGGTCAGTACTATGCTCCGGCCGCCTGATTTTCCCCTTGGATGCTTCGACTGCAAGAGTCATTAACACCCAAGGTACCCATTATTAAATTAATTAAAGGCTGGGTTGTTCTGGGGACGGTCAGGGAGGCCAAATTCAACCTATGAACGAAGCCACTCGAAGAAAAAATCTTTAGTACTATGCTCGGGATTTGAACTCAGGTCCTCCAGCTTATTAGTCCAGTGCTCTACCACTGAGCTAACCTCGCCCCTTTAAAGGAGAGTAACTTGAATTAAAAACGGCTGACAAGGCTTTGTCAGGTGTAATTTGAGAGCATAGATCCCAGAGGGGTGAAAGGAGCAAGTCATACCAAGAAAACCCCCAATGTTGCGCCACGGAAGACATGATTAAGTTTTAAGTGAGAACATATCATTCCTATCATGTCAAACTCTCGAATATGCAAATCGGAGCAAACTAGAGAACGAACATATTCTATCCATTGACGAAGTAACATATTGAAAAATGGTCTTATTCGATACTCTATTTAAGGCATTAACATCTATGCCAAAAGGGTTAGTGTTCCTACAATTTTTGACAAGCCGTATCGCCCACAATCCAACAGCAAATTCTCGAGTCTGAAAAACGAGTTTTTGTATATTCGATAGTTTGACTTGGTAGGGACGATGTATCTGGTATTTCGTGCTCTTGTAAATAATTCGTAGCGTGTATTAATTTTAGTTTGAAATGCTTCATTCAAAGGTATTTTAGATATACAGCTTGTATCGCAAGTAGATGACAATGCTCAAGGGGTTAAGATGAGGCCAGAAATGTAATTAAATGCTCCCAACCCGCAAGTTTCTAAAGGTTATTTAGAAAAAACGAGGTTTCCTTTGTAGAAAAACACAATATCCTCTTCTTGTACAAGTTTGTTTTCAACGTTACATTAATTTTTTGAAAAAATCATTACATTTTTTTTAAGGCTTATGCTCTCTCAGGGTTTAAAAGAGCCTTCTTCAAATCGCAGTAACTATTCAAAAAGCTAATTTTAATCCAAAAGCAAAGACTCGAATCTGAAAAACGAGCTTTTTCATATTCGATAGTTAGACATGGTAGGGACGATATGTCCTAAACATCCATCCCGCATGAGTGCGCGAGAGCTAGCCCGCAGTGGTGAGTGAGCTGCGTGTATGTCACGCATTTTTATTGGCTTCTACACGTAGGGAAACGAATGAGACCATTTCTAAGGCGATTTCTGTAACCGTTTTCGAGAAAGTTGGAAAAATAGTTGTTGAATAAAGTTTTTGGTTATTTGGGTATTTAGAACCATGAGATTCAGTTGAAATAAGTTTTGCTTGTCCAAAATTCGTCCAAACTAAAATGTTTAAATTTTGGAATTAAGGTAGAATTATAATAAACTATTTTATTAACAGACATGAAAAGTTTTGAGGACTTAAAGCTTTTTTTTTTTTTTTTTTTTTTTTTTTTTTTTTTTTTTTTTTTTTATCTACAAAATTAGTTTTATAGTAGAATAAGACAAGAAATTGAGAAACGTTTTGGTGATAGTGTTTTCCTAGAGCGAAAGTCAAAAGTTGGCCGGGGTGTCATTTTAGCGCGGTTCCTCCCTCCCCCATAGGGAGGAACCCCGCTTATAAGGTTGATACAATGAAACAATCCGGAAGTGCCGACTAGAAAATTTCGCGTTTCAGAACCCCTAGAAACCGAAATAACGGTGGTTCAAATTGTAAATTGACGTGTTTAGCATCTCATTTTTTTTTTTTTTTTTTTTTTTTTTTTTTTTTTTTTTTGTGATAAATGTACATTCATCCATGTGAATTGTATCTCCTAATAATAAAAATAACATAAAAATAATAAATAAATAATACAAATAATATATATATATATATATATATATATATATATATATATATATATTTGTCTGTTCGCTCTCTAGGTAGAAGACGAATGGTCCGATTGTGATGAAATTTGGTACAAAAATCCGTCGTCTAAATTGAAAGGTCAAGTTCGTTAGCCAGCAGAATCCGCCCACTGGAAGATGGCGTTTGGGGCGAAATTTGCGCAAAAAAATCGTAACGCTTACGTTTTTGAGTTCATAAGCTTGTAAGTACTCGTTTTATAGGCTTCTTGGGCTAGGAAAACGAATGAAACCATTTTCAAGGCGATAGCTTTAACCGTTTTCGAGAAAATTGGAAAAATAGTTTTTGAATACCGTTTTTGGTTTGGGTACTTAGAATCATGGGATTCAGTTGAAACATTTTCTGCATGTTCTACTTTCATTAAAACTAATATGTTGAAATTTTTGTTACGTCAATCGGAGAAATAAGTGCTTAAAACTTTAAAGTAATTGATTTCGTTCATTCGAGCGGTTCTTTTTGAGTGTTTTATTCCTTGTTATTTTTAAATTGCTTATAGTCGGATAATGTATTTGACAATAAAACAGATTAAGTAAATTAAGAAGATCAATTTATTGTTAAAAATGTAGCGTTCAAAGAGAGAGATTCCAAGGCTTTCCAAATGCCTCAGAGCGGAGGCCTTTTTGCCCGACTTATGGGATAGCTGACCCATACAGGTAAGATTGTAAATCAAGACCTTTCAAGACTGGTTTGTTTGAGATTTCATTTGGATAGGTGTTTCCCTATTGATCTAAACAAACTAATAACTGTTTCTATTCTATGCCTTCATAAACACTAGAGATAAGAACGGAACCGCGCTAAGTTGACGCAGTTCCTGCGAATCGGACTTTTTTTTATTCTATCAATCATATACAGCTGACACGCAGCTGTTGGGCCTCACACCAGCCTCACTTTAGATCTGATCATAGTAAATGGATATTCTTCTGTACAATTAAGTTTTAGAGAGGGTTATTTGACTCCCGAAGAGACATCTAAAAGGGTGTATGATATTCAGAGCAGGTTTTAATAAATTAATTGACTCAGTCAATTATACTTTTCTGGACATGTAACTGCTTAGAGAAGATAATCCTGTAAAGTATTTTAATTCAAAATTATAGCTACACGTGGGATAAGGAAAGTGTAAAGGTCCCCTAGGGAGAATTGATATAAGGCGTATAAAATAAATGGATATATAGAATAAAAATAATACTAAAATGTCATTCTTCTGTTAATAACTGAAATTCCTGGAATAATAAATCTGTTGATCTGATTTATTTTTGTCCTGGATTTTTCTCACATAACTTGAAGGGATCTAGGCTATTGGTGTTTGAGTAGAGGAGGATTATGGCCTGGCTATATTCTCCCTGCTTTTTAATATTCATCCTTATAAAATGTGAAAAAGCTGGATTTTCTGCGGAATTTATATTAATTTTTTTACTTGGCCCTAAAGCTCCGGGCTATTTATCTTGTAAGTAAACTTCAGGTGTTATTAATATTGTGTTGTGTTGGGTAATTCTGACAGATTTTTATTAATTTTAAAGATTGTAACAGTTTGTCCCCCCACCTTTTTTTTTATTATAACTACAAGAATTAACTATTTTTTCCTTATATGATTAGCAAGATGCTTATTAGCACGGACTAACCAATCAAAGACCCTAAACCTAGATAGCAGCCTAGTCCTACAATCGTGCAAGTTCTTAACAATTTCTTGACCGATGGCTTCGAAAAACATTTCCATCGGGTCCAATTCTTTCTTTTGTATAAGTTATTAAGGCAAACATATAAAAATAAAATAAATAAGTGAAGAAACTTTAGAAATGATGTACTTTTAGTGGATTAATTATAATTTGTTTAAGTGTCAAATACTGAAGGAATTTTTCTGGCGGATTCAGTATTATGCGCTACCTGACCCGCAAACCTAACCGGGAAGAACCTAATGAGGTCGCAAACCAAACTCGAAGGGTATAGGACAAGGCTCGGAGAAGCGGGGATAGAAATAAACCTAAGCTATCTGCTGACGCATATGCCTCGACACCGGGCCAGCAGAACACAACTCTCCACTAGGATTAGAAATGTAAGTTTAAGTATTAAGTTTACTTTTATTTATCTTTGATATATTACGAACAGCGATCCAGCGATTATGGGGCCAAATAAAGGACTTCAGTCTCCAGAAACAAACTTATGATTTGAGTATGTTATTACTTGTGCGTGGCTATAATTAATTGTATGTTATTGTTCCATAAATAGCTCCTCCTTCGATGATGTTATCACGAAAAAGTCCTATGTAAGAAGGACTTTTTTTTCTTCCTTTTCTACTATATATTTGTCAAATGCCACTCACTCAATCACTCATCGCCCAGCCCAATCTACTTGACAGAAAGTTTTGCATAGACACTCTCAATTGGAATGAATACACTCGCTAAGAAAGGTTTTTTTGATATTGAAATTTTTAAGTATTCTTAGAGGGATTTGAAATTTTAGTTGGTTAGAGAGCAAGCACACCTAGACAACATGCGTTGCTAGGACGATAACAGGTCAGCTGTAACAGCGTATTGTATTTATTTCTTAATATTATTTCTAGTTGGGCTTCATTTAAACTATGATGGCTAGAATTACTAGAAGTAAACTGTGATTTTGTCCCTCATAGAGTTTACGCTATACCTGGTGATGATCCACCCGAGATAATAATATCCCGAACGCTTGCAATATAATGGGTTTTTCTAAATGAAATCTTAACATAAATATTTAAAATTTAACGTCAATTTATTATTGAGAACGAATTTTAACATTTACTGGTTAAACTCCTGTTACTGGTAACCTATAGATAACGGGTTATTCCAATGTTATCTGTTTGTTGACACTTGTCTGTAGCGTCCCAGTGTCAAGAAAAATTATACTTTGATTATATGTCAAATGATGAATCCCGGTGGCCGTGAGTGTTAAGGCGTGAGCACTTAACACTCCGAGCCAAGGGTCGTGGGTCCGATGGGGTGGTGGCTTTTCTTTAGAAAAAAGAAAAGCCACCTTTCAGCCATATCCTGGCTAGAAAAGGGTGGTAACTCATAAAATTTAAATAATAATAAATGATGATTAACATATAGCATGGCGGGAACCATAATAAACAGCACAGCATATAGTAGCGTTAATTTTGATGATACATTATTTAACGCAATAAAATAACTACTTATCTGCCGTAACGAAGCACGGGTAGTCAGCTAGTGTCCTATATAAGAAGGACTTTTTTTATTATTTATAAACATAATTTTCCCCATAACTTTTATTCTCTGAGAGAAAATGACCCTGAAAAGGACCGTTAGAGTATTCCCATCGGCCATTCATAGGAGAAGGCGATGAGTTTTCCCGCCTGTTTTCTCGAAGCGCGCCAAAAGACCCCCACTCCTTCCATTAGTGCCTAATAAGCAGACCACTGTTCCCCGGAACGCCCTTCAGTCCCGTCCTTTCAGTTCCAGCCTTTCTGTTCCTTTCTCGAATGCCTCCCATTCAGTTCGCTGAATGTACCAGTGTCTGAATGAAAGGGCCCTTTGATGTTCCCCAGTCGCGGTGTCCTGGGAGCTCTGGATACTATTAATGCCTTGTTGTGTGTCTCCCACTCCTTTGTGTGAAAATAGAATCTACCTAGAATGCCAAGGGCTTCAAGCATACGGCACATGTGTCTCTCATCTTCAAGTATATTCATTCCATGTACGATTAATACAATTCCAATTAACTCAGACAAGTAATGATTGGTGTATGTCTCAGCGGTTAGTGCGAATACGGGTGTATACATAAAAACTTGTTGTTTCAAAATGATTATGAAGGCGTTAAAGCTCTGTAATAATTACACCGGGACACACGAAAAAGGTGGTAATTTCCTAAGACGCCATAATTTTGGAGTCTTCCAAGGTACTCTTCCAAGCCCAACTCTATTCGTCGGGCCTATTACGGTTCACCTGTCTAACGTTTTCTTCTTTCCTGGAAGAAACCAATTTGAAAAACAAAATTTAGCTCTGGCTTTAATGGTTATTTGTCATAAAGTCAAATCTTTTACTTAATCAACAACTATTATAAACAGTATTGGCCTCTTCAATATATTTCTATAAAATTGTCAACCCAAAGTCCCTAAATATCTAACGTAAAAATATTATTCCCTTAAAAAAAGTGTTTTCCGTTAATAACAAAGGCGCACACAAAAAAGTGGTATTTCCAAAGACGCCGTAAAAATATTCCTATGCATTTCGACAGGATGAATCCGAATCTGGAGTCCGTTTCATCCCATGACGTTATGTTTAAGAGCATTTGAAGGTCAAATATCGTATGAAATTGTTAAACAAGAAATATATAGAGCTTCCGTGGTTTTGAGGGTCGATGAATTGAATCCGGGGTCTGTTTCCATCTTTTGATCGAGCTCACTTTTACCTGCCGTGCATCTCGCGGGTAACGCGTAACCTCCAGGCTTTTGCAATTACTGATGCTCCACGAGTCTCGATATGATGAACAACAGGATGTCAAGGCTTTTTTACAAAGGCATTTGGCTGAGTGATATTAGGAAATCGTTTTAAAAGTCCGGCGTACCACATCTGCGGTTTATGATTATACCTTTTGCAATTACAGATGCTCCACGAGTCTCGATATGATGAACAACAGGATGTCAAGGCTTTTTTACAAAGGCATTTGGCTGAGTGATATTAGGAAATCGTTTTAAAAGTCCGGCGTACCACATCTGCGGTTTATGATTATACCTTTTGCAATTGCAGGTGCTCCACGAGTCTCGATATGATGAACAACGGGATGTGAAGGCTTTTGCAATTACAGGTGCTCCACGAGTCTCGATATGATGAACAACAGGATGTCAAGGCTTTTTTACAAAGGCATTTGGCTGAGTGATATTAGGAAATCGTTTTAAAAGTCCGGCGTACCACATCTGCGGTTTATGATTATACCTTTTGCAATTACAGATGCTCCACGAGTCTCGATATGATGAACAACAGGATGTCAAGGCTTTTTTACAAAGGCATTTGGCTGAGTGATATTAGGAAATCGTTTTAAAAGTCCGGCGTACCACATCTGCGGTTTATGATTATACCTTTTGCAATTACAGGTGCTCCACGAGTCTCGATATGATGAACAACAGGATGTCAAGGCTTTTTTACAAAGGCATTTGGCTGAGTGATATTAGGAAATCGTTTTAAAAGTCCGGCGTACCACATCTGCGGTTTATGATTATACCTTTTGCAATTACAGATGCTCCACGAGTCTCGATATGATGAACAACAGGATGTCAAGGCTTTTTTACAAAGGCATTTGGCTGAGTGATATTAGGAAATCGTTTTAAAAGTCCGGCGTACCACATCTGCGGTTTATGATTATACCTTTTGCAATTGCAGGTGCTCCACGAGTCTCGATATGATGAACAACGGGATGTGAAGGCTTTTTTACAAAGGCATTTGGCTGAGTGATATTAGGAAATCGTTTTAAAAGTCCGGCGTACCACATCTGCGGTTTATGATTATACCTTTTGCAATTACAGATGCTCCACGAGTCTCGATATGATGAACAACAGGATGTCAAGGCTTTTTTACAAAGGCATTTGGCTGAGTGATATTAGGAAATCGTTTTAAAAGTCCGGCGTACCACATCTGCGGTTTATGATTATACCTTTTGCAATTGCAGGTGCTCCACGAGTCTCGATATGATGAACAACAGGATGTCAAGGCTTTTTTACAAAGGCATTTGGCTGAGTGATATTAGGAAATCGTTTTAAAAGTCCGGCGTACCACATCTGCGGTTTATGATTATACCTTTTGCAATTGCAGGTGCTCCACGAGTCTCGATATGATGAACAACGGGATGTGAAGGCTTTTTTACAAAGGCATTTGGCTGAGTGATATTAGGAAATCGTTTTAAAAGTCCGGCGTACCACATCTGCGGTTTATGATTATACCTTTTGCAATTACAGATGCTCCACGAGTCTCGATATGATGAACAACAGGATGTCAAGGCTTTTTTACAAAGGCATTTGGCTGAGTGATATTAGGAAATCGTTTTAAAAGTCCGGCGTACCACATCTGCGGTTTATGATTATACCTTTTGCAATTGCAGGTGCTCCACGAGTCTCGATATGATGAACAACGGGATGTGAAGGCTTTTTTACAAAGGCATTTGGCTGAGTGATATTAGGAAATCGTTTTAAAAGTCCGGCGTACCACATCTGCGGTTTATGATTATACCTTTTGCAATTACAGATGCTCCACGAGTCTCGATATGATGAACAACAGGATGTCAAGGCTTTTTTACAAAGGCATTTGGCTGAGTGATATTAGGAAATCGTTTTAAAAGTCCGGCGTACCACATCTGCGGTTTATGATTATACCTTTTGCAATTACAGGTGCTCCACGAGTCTCGATATGATGAACAACAGGATGTCAAGGCTTTTTTACAAAGGCATTTGGCTGAGTGATATTAGGAAATCGTTTTAAAAGTCCGGCGTACCACATCTGCGGTTTATGATTATACCTTTTGCAATTACAGATGCTCCACGAGTCTCGATATGATGAACAACAGGATGTCAAGGCTTTTTTACAAAGGCATTTGGCTGAGAGATATTAGGAAATCGTTTTAAAAGTCCGGCGTACCACATCTGCGGTTTATGATTATACCTTTTGCAATTGCAGGTGCTCCACGAGTCTCGATATGATGAACAACGGGATGTGAAGGCTTTTTTACAAAGGCATTTGGCTGAGTGATATTAGGAAATCGTTTTAAAAGTCCGGCGTACCACATCTGCGGTTTATGATTATACCTTTTGCAATTACAGATGCTCCACGAGTCTCGATATGATGAACAACAGGATGTCAAGGCTTTTTTACAAAGGCATTTGGCTGAGTGATATTAGGAAATCGTTTTAAAAGTCCGGCGTACCACATCTGCGGTTTATGATTATACCTTTTGCAATTGCAGGTGCTCCACGAGTCTCGATATGATGAACAACAGGATGTCAAGGCTTTTTTACAAAGGCATTTGGCTGAGTGATATTAGGAAATCGTTTTAAAAGTCCGGCGTACCACATCTGCGGTTTATGATTATACCTTTTGCAATTGCAGGTGCTCCACGAGTCTCGATATGATGAACAACAGGATGTCAAGGCTTTTTTACAAAGGCATTTGGCTGAGTGATATTAGGAAATCGTTTTAAAAGTCCGGCGTACCACATCTGCGGTTTATGATTATACCTTTTGCAATTGCAGGTGCTCCACGAGTCTCGATATGATGAACAACGGGATGTGAAGGCTTTTTTACAAAGGCATTTGGCTGAGTGATATTAGGAAATCGTTTTAAAAGTCCGGCGTACCACATCTGCGGTTTATGATTATACCTTTTGCAATTACAGATGCTCCACGAGTCTCGATATGATGAACAACAGGATGTCAAGGCTTTTTTACAAAGGCATTTGGCTGAGTGATATTAGGAAATCGTTTTAAAAGTCCGGCGTACCACATCTGCGGTTTATGATTATACCTTTTGCAATTGCAGGTGCTCCACGAGTCTCGATATGATGAACAACGGGATGTGAAGGCTTTTGCAATTACAGGTGCTCCACGAGTCTCGATATGATGAACAACAGGATGTCAAGGCTTTTTTACAAAGGCATTTGGCTGAGTGATATTAGGAAATCGTTTTAAAAGTCCGGCGTACCACATCTGCGGTTTATGATTATACCTTTTGCAATTACAGATGCTCCACGAGTCTCGATATGATGAACAACAGGATGTCAAGGCTTTTTTACAAAGGCATTTGGCTGAGTGATATTAGGAAATCGTTTTAAAAGTCCGGCGTACCACATCTGCGGTTTATGATTATACCTTTTGCAATTACAGGTGCTCCACGAGTCTCGATATGATGAACAACAGGATGTCAAGGCTTTTTTACAAAGGCATTTGGCTGAGTGATATTAGGAAATCGTTTTAAAAGTCCGGCGTACCACATCTGCGGTTTATGATTATACCTTTTGCAATTACAGGTGCTCCACGAGTCTCGATATGATGAACAACAGGATGTCAAGGCTTTTTTACAAAGGCATTTGGCTGAGTGATATTAGGAAATCGTTTTAAAAGTCCGGCGTACCACATCTGCGGTTTATGATTATACCTTTTGCAATTACAGATGCTCCACGAGTCTCGATATGATGAACAACAGGATGCCAAGGCTTTTTTACAAAGGCATTTGGCTGAGTGATATTAGGAAATCGTTTTAAAAGTCCGGCGTACCACATCTGCGGTTTATGATTATACCTAAGTATTTTTGTGCACTTTTGAAACCTCACCAAGACTTTAGGAAACACGCTAGGATTAATACTTTCCTCGAGTATATTGGACCCTAGAATATGGGAGTTAGAAAGAATGCGGTCAACAATTGAAGGAAAATTCTCGTTCCGTTTCGCCGAGTGATTGATGTCTGTTATGCAAGAGGATGATCAGAAGCCGTGAACTAGCTGGAAATCCAGGACATCAGCATCTAGACAGCAGTATGTGGAGCATCGACATGCAGTATAAGAAGTCTGACTCGCAGGAACTGCATCATCTTAGCGCGGTTCCTTGTTAACTTCTAGTGACATTCGGAAGGAACGGGAGTTCATCTCAGACCCTCATCGTTCGGATGGTCCTCCAAAATTTGTTTCTAATATATCCGAGACTCTGCATACATCAAGTAGATATAATGATAATGACGTCTTGTGAAAGTGCGTCCGTTATTAATCGGAGTAAAATCAACGTAAAAACAAAAATCCTGGATGTGTTTAAAAATCTAGTGCATTCGTGTTTGTTTTTTTTTTCGTATATGTAAAGCATTTCGTTTTGGATTTTGAAACATTAATATTTTTTCTGATGCCTCAATTGAATAATTAATATGCAAAAACTATAAAACCGATTTAAACAAAATCCTGTAGATCATTTTATTGTAACGTATAATCTACATTTTTACCCTAGAATATCAAAAATTTCCGACTCGCTAGGAACTGAGTCATCTTAGCGCGGTTCCGTTCATATCTCTAGTGCTATTAGTATAGGAATAGTAGCAGTTATTGGTGGGGTTTGATCGTTCGTGAAAACTTCAAACTAAAATCTCGAAAAGAAAATAGATTTAAGGCCCCACAACAGGAAACTGCCATTATCATGGTGACTTCCCCCACCTTCTCAACGTTCTCTCTTAGACACGCCATATTTCTTACCTTGTTTTAGCCAAATACTCGTTTTACTGTTAAATGCTATTAACACAAGATATACCAGAACTGGTACTGGTATAAATTTGAAATAACAAAAAATACATTTGTTACTAATATATATAAAGTAACATTAAGTTCATTAAATGTATTCTCTACTTATAGCTACAAAAGTCATAACATCATTTAGGAAAGCAAATGTTATATGTAGTAGGAATTTTGAATTGAAATTGCGTGACCAGTCAAAATGACTGGTCTGGTAAATCTAGTGTTAAAATGAGAAACAACCAGTACACCCTAGAATATAAGAAAAAAACATGGCAGAAAAGGTTTGGATTAAAATTGATGCTGTCTCGGAGAAGAATGTTAACGTAAAAGGAGACGGCGGTACGTTGAAGCATGTTTCAACCTCAGCCCTACAGTCCCTCGCTGCTTTCCAAAGCCAGTCTAGGAGCAAGGCTCGGCTGAATAAGGGCCAATGCATGGTGGGTACTTAGCCTTCTCTCTAGTTTTTTCATATGTTTTTCATATCATTGTATCCTATTTTAGACTTATTTATTCCTGCATGTGTGTTTGTGTGATAGAATGAAAGTATTTATTATTTATTGTTTGAATGTGTGTTTTAACTTTTTATTGACTTGACTTTTAAATAATTGGACAAAATGGGGTTTTATGTTATTTTAATATGTAGTCTCAGGTTTTACGATTGTTTTTTGTTATTATTGTTTTGTTATTTTAATCTGTTTTAAATTGAACTTGTTTTAATTACTGTATTGTGTCACAGGGCATTGAAAATGGGGCTTAGTCCCTGAAAACGTTTTGCCAATAAAACACTTGTGGGAATTTTCGACCATTTTTTCATCCTTGGAACATCAATTTTCCACCATCCAGCATTCTCCAACAAAGAAAAAAATCTATTTTTTTTTTTTTACTTATCTCTATTTTGGAAAGTAACGATTACACTTTCTAAACAATTTAATGGACGTACTTCTTAGGAACGTCCATTAAAAACCTTTAAACGCCTTGAGAAGATCTGGGGGTTCTGTCATAGGTTAAATAAAACACAATTTTAAAACTAAAATGAGTAATATTTATTTGATAACGTTTCGGCTTGATTTACTAGCCGTCTTCAAGGCAATGGAGGAGAGAGGGGAGAGATCCGTGTCGTGGAGACTACATTTCCGAGCAGTAGTAAGCCTTTCTGTCACCTCTCCATAGCCCTGAAGATGGCTTGTAATTCAAGTCGTAACGTTTGCAAAGAAATAATAATCATTTTGTTAATATAATTTAGTTCAGAGATGGGCATAATTTTATTTATAAATAAAAATACGAATTTATTCGTACTTTATACATTTGTGAATACGAATATAAATAAATTCGTACTTCATATATTTGTGAATACGAATATAAATAAATTCGTATTCATAAGTGTGAATACGAATTTATTTTTATTCACATATATTAAATATAAAAATACAAATAAAATTTTATTCGCAAATTTTTCTGCGAATAAAAATAAATTCACAGAAAAAATTGTAAATAATCACAAAAAATGTGAATATTTACAAAAAATCAAGCGATTAGAAAAAAAAATCACATTAAAATATACGAATAAAAATTTATTCACATTATAATTTGTGAATAAAAATTTATTCACAATAAAATTCGCAAATAAATCATGAATTTATTCGTATTAAGATGATATTACGAAAGTTACTGAAGGTGATTTTTTTTTTTTTTTTTAAGGCATTTAACGTCTAGGTTATTAGCGCCTAGATTTTTTGTTTACCCCGAGTCCGCCGCGGGACCACCAGCCATGCTGCAGGGACACATTTTGTCATCTGTACCTCCATCAAAAAAAAAAAAAAAAATCACCTTCAATAACTTTTGTAATATCATCTTAATACGAGGAAATTCATAATTTATTTGCGAATTTTATTGTGAATAAATTTTTATTCACAAATTATAATGTGAATAAATTTTTATTCGTATATTTTAATGTGATTTTTTTTGTAATCACTTGATTTTTTGTAAATATTCACATTTTTTGTGATTATTTACAATTTTTTCTGTGAATTTATTTTTATTCGCAGAAAAATTTGCGAATAAAATTTTATTTGTATTTTTATATTTAATATATGTGAATAAAAATAAATTCGTATTCACACTTATGAATACGAATTTATTTATATTCGTATTCACAAATATATGGAGTACGAATTTATTTATATTCGTATTCACAAATATATGAAGTACGAATAAATTCGTATTTTTATTTATAACTAAAATTATGCCCATCTCTGATTTAGTTCTATTTAACTCTAGCTGTTACCAGGCGTGCTATACTCACTCATACTTTCTGCTTGTAGAAAAGCAAAAGTAAATTAGAAACCAAATAAGTAATATTCAAATCTAATAACATAAATAAAGTTAAGGAATAGAAAAAAAAAACTCATAAAGGCGAACTTGGAACGTTGCAGTTTTCGGCAATCAGACTTGTGAAAGCAGGAGTGGAGGGGATAGCATATTTAGCTTGGGGCTTTACTTGTAAAACGATTTACAATATGTCACAGATGATAGGACGATTTTCCGTTACAGTCCATCATGGCGAATATCTCATTTTTCAAAAGTGACGATTTCTGACAATTCGCTCTTCTGTAACTATTCGGGTTGGCAGTTATGAACCAGTGTTCGAACAGTGAGTCCAAGACAATATTGAACTAGCCTATAACACTCCCCGGATTAAGACCTACCTGTGTGCCAAGTTTGATCAAAATCGGTCAAACGGTGTGGATTTGAATAAGGAACAAACAGGCAAGCTGATTAAATTCTACAACTTTTGTGAGTTTCGGCAGTCTGCAGGATTATTTTTGGAAGAGTAGTGATTTTAGAAAAGTTTTCGCTAACCAGAAGCTCTTATTAATTTCTACTCTTCCAATTGATATTACAGTTTGAAGAGATAATTGTAAACATTGAATCTGTATTAGACTTAAAGTAAATTTAATGTTGATTTCAAAAATGTAATGAATCGTTCAACAAAAATGTTTACTAGCAGAGAAAAGAACCTTTAGAACGGCATATATGTAAAACGGAGTGAGATAGAAATGTATGGTTTGTCTAGTTTCGCCCCCTGGAGTATTGTCATCAACTTGCGATACTCCCTCTATAGTATACTTTTACGTCGAGACGTTAAACCCATCTCATGAATGAAACGGTCATAAATCAATCAATGAAAATATCTGACGAAATAATCCATTCTCTCATAGATTCCTTTGTATTTATAGGCTGGTTCTATGTTTTGATGAAGGTGCTCGGCTGGATCTATTGATGTCAATGGAATCCCTAAGGCTGATTGACGGCCCTAAATTGGTCCGATTGCCTTCAACCAATAACAGAGCGATCTGACGGCTATTCGTCAAGTTTTCCACCAATGGGGAGCTTTCTTGCACCACGATAGTGGAATATTTCAACGCTCAACGGCATGATTGATGGCCTCTTCGTGCGGAAATGGCTGCTGTCATCATCAGGGATTCGGAGCAGTTTCTACACAACTCCGAGCCTACGCATTGGGCAAGGGAATTAATTGTAGATTCGTCAATGTCTACAGTTTAGAGGAAATTGCCATATTTAAATCATTTTTAAAACAGGTCATTCACGTTCCGATTTGCAGTACGACTTAGTAGGACTGCTAGTTGGATAGTCGACTCCACTCACGCTCTGACTTGCTATCCAACTAGCGATCCAACTTTAGTCCTAGTCTGTTTTCAGGATTGTGTACGTTGCTCAAGAGCCGTAAAATGTATCGAGTGCAGACCGATGATGCCCGAAGGACAAGCACTGACTGAGGTAAGTTGGAAGACTTTGATCCGACCCCCCAACTCACGCTCCAATTCCGTTGCCAGTCGAATGTCGGACCTTCGAGTCGTCCCTCTAAATGTTCTGACTCGACCAAATAGACTTCCAACAATCCATCAAGCCCATTCACGTTCCGACTTGTGGCCTAACTTAGGAAGTTGGACCACAAGTCGTACTGCGAATCGGACCGTGGTTGGCCTACTTTAATTAAAGGTGATAACTAAATAAATGAAGTCCTGACCAACAACACTATGTTTCTGGAATTAAGTATCTCAGAAATTTGCTTACAGTTGTATCTCATAAAAATATTTTAGAATGTGCCTGCATATTTAATAAAAGTATTTTTCTATTTATTTTTTATTTTTCTGGTATTTACTGTTCTGGGGTGTGTATTTTTCTGGGTCATTGGCAGTTCTCTAGTGTAATATTTAATGTTTGGAGGCCCGGTGGCCATGAGTATTAAGGCGTGAGCACTTAACACTCCGTGCCAAGGGTCATGGGTTCGATTCCCACAATGGGTAGGTGGCTTTTCTTTAGAAAAAAGAAAAGGCATCAGCCCTATCTTGGCTAGAAAAGGGTGATAACCTATAGATAACACGTCCTAAAATTCTTAGTTAATAAAGATGGATCGTAAATGGTATTGTTGGTGCTCTAGTTAAACGAGTCGGGACACTTAGTTCAACTAGAAAACACCAACAATACCCTTCACGATCCGACTTGTGGTACAATTTCGGAAGTTAGAGCACAAGTCGTACTGCAAATCGGAGCGTGAATGGCCTGCTGTAGTATCCCCCCCTGCTTAGTAGTAGGGGATGTAAATTCACTGAGATAGAAAAAATAGGGCCTGCATATGCAACATAGTGCGCACTAATAATTATTAGTGAGCCCATGTTTCGTGGCAATTTAATGCTATGGCCGCGCCGCTGCCTATAGCATTGACAAACACTACATGTATAGTGAACGCTATGGCCGCGCCGCTGCCTATAGCATTCACAAACACTACATGTATAGTGAACGCTATGGCCGCGCCGCTGCCTATAGCATTGACAAACACTACATGTATAGTGAACGCTATGGCCGCGCCGCTGCCTATAGCATTCACAAACACTACATGTATAGTGAACGCTATGGCCGCGCCGCTGCCTATAGCATTCACAAACACTACATGTATAGTGAACGCTATGGCCGCGCCGCTGCCTATAGCATTCACAAACACTACATGTATAGTGAACGCTATGGACGCGCCGCTGCCTATAGCATTCACAAACACTACATGTATAGTGAACGCTATGGCCGCGCCGCTGCCTATAGCATTCACAAACACTACATGTATAGTGAACGCTATGGCCGCGCCGCTGCCTATAGCATTCACAAACACTACATGTATAGTGAACGCTATGGCCGCGCCGCTGCCTATAGCATTCACAAACACTACATGTATAGTGAACGCTATGGCCGCGCCGCTGCCTATAGCATTCACAAACACTACATGTATAGTGAACGCTATGGCCGCGCCGCTGCCTATAGCATTCACAAACACTACATGTATAGTGAACGCTATGGCCGCGCCGCTGCCTATAGCATTCACAAACACTACATGTATAGTGAACGCTATGGCCGCGCCGCTGCCTATAGCATTCACAAACACTACATGTATAGTGAACGCTATGGCCGCGCCGCTGCCTATAGCATTCACAAACACTACATGTATAGTGAACGCTATGGCCGCGCCGCTGCCTATAGCATTCACAAACACTACATGTATAGTGAACGCTATGGCCGCGCCGCTGCCTATAGCATTCACAAACACTACATGTATAGTGAACGCTATGGCCGCGCCGCTGCCTATAGCATTCACAAACACTACATGTATAGTGAACGCTATGGCCGCGCCGCTGCCTATAGCATTCACAAACACTACATGTATAGTGAACGCTATGGCCGCGCCGCTGCCTATAGCATTGACAAACACTACATGTATAGTGAACGCTATGGCCGCGCCGCTGCCTATAGCATTCACAAACACTACATGTATAGTGAACGCTATGGCCGCGCCGCTGCCTATAGCATTCACAAACACTACATGTATAGTGAACGCTATGGCCGCGCCGCTGCCTATAGCATTCACAAACACTACATTTATAGTGAACGCTATGGCCGCGCCGCTGCCTATAGCATTCACAAACACTACATTTATAGTGAATGTTACCACAATATATTAGTGAAAACCGCATCTAAATCAGATAAAATTCTAACAATCATTGTTTTAGGTGATATTGGTTGAAGAAGAACTCTAAAAATATTTCTTTTCGTATATATACATATAGGGGAAGGTGTTGTACCTCTGACCATATTGTACCTTTGACCACCGTGTTTTTTTTATAATTCAACTTTTATGTTCTTCTGCTACAAATTTAAACAAAATAACTAATATTACTATTACATATTTAGTCGCAGAGATCTGTGGTATTAATTGTCCAATGTTTAAGATCCAATGTTTGAAAAAACGAACTTTAAGTGACAAGTTTACGAGAGAAGATGAAAATTTGTATCATATTGATGTTGAAGACATTGTGGCTAAACTTCCATACCCTACTATTGCTAGTGGATCTGCTTGGACAGTTAAAACGTTTATCGGTTGGACTGGATTTTTCAGCATATTAAGCATAACATAATATCAATAATAGTTTCTTTTTATTATGCTTACATCCTTGTCCTGTATTTATTAAACTTACAATTAATTACATTTTTTTCTTTACTACTGTATTGTTTTTACGTGGTCAGATGTACAACACCCCGTGGTCAAAGGTACAATTACATGTTGTACCTTTTACCACTGTACGATTATTTAAAAACAAAATTAATAAAAAATATTAAATGTAAAGCTAGAACCTTGAAAAAATTAAATATGATAACCAATAGAATACTAATTACAATGAAATAAAAAAACTGAATTTAACCTTAATTTTCAAGCTAAAAAAAATTCAATTTTGCAAAGTGGTCAAAGGTCCAACACCCATATATTATATATATATATATATATATATATATATATATATATATTTGATGTTTATTTTTCGTCGCTGGGATTATATTTTATATATATATATATATATATATGTCAATTCATCATATATCCTACGTGGCCATGTAGTGCAAGAAGAGACATCGAAAACTCCGCAAAACTCCGTTCGTAAAAAAGTCGTAGGTACCTTCAGTAGCTACTTCCAGGAGGAATGTTACATATCGGAGTATGGTCAAGCCTCGTTAGGGTTATGCTTGAGTTTACATTAATTATGTTAAAATGACGTCATGAATATGTAATGACTACTTTCGAATGAATATTCAACGAGTACGCTGTCATATTTAATTAATAAAATCTAATTACTTACTGCAATTTACACTCCCCGCCCCTTCACAAATATGAGAATTAGAATTGGTCATATCTCAATCCACTTCCTAAAATATATGGGCATGAATATAATTATTTTAGCAACTTTTTTTTTTTTAGTTTCCGTCACTCAGCTGCACATTCCATAGGAAGGTATTGTACGTATCCCTAATTGCTGAAGACTGTCGTATGCACATAACTACGTAGTTTAGCTCCTGTATGCTTGTTATAAGCATCTTCACTTATACTATACACCTTATATATATATATATATATATATATATATATATATATATATATATATATATACACATACGCATTACTCAGTTGAGACAGTTGACTTACTTCCAAACTCAGCTTCAAAAAACGCGACATGACTTTTAACTTACAGTACAGACTATAAGGCGCAATCCAGAATCGAATCAATGCAGAAATGGGACTGAGGATGAACGAACACATCTGAGGAAAGAAAATTTCACAAATACATGCCCAAAATACTTATACGACAAAAATTAACACTAAAATGTTTAACGTAACGCGAATCACATCAGGAAATGGACTGAGAAAATATTATTTACAAAAATTCAAACTAATTACCTGCTTTTAATATATGCAAATTCGAAAATAATATTGAACAGAATACAAGTTATTGTACGGCTGTACATTGATGGACGAACTCCAAACAAAACTCATAGAACAAAGCGTTATAGGACGGAACTTGGATAACAGACAAACCTAACTTACTCGTTAAATGTTCTAAGGACTTTGATACATTCATTAGAAAAAAAAAAAAAAAAAAAATTATATAAGCATATATATTTTTATCTAATTACTATTGATTTTCCTTTCTTTTCTTAGGTATTTTAGTTGTTATGTATTTATAGTAATCGTTAAATTAGAAGGAACCGTTCATGTATCTGTTCTTGCACTTACCTAATCAATGATAGTGTAGTATCCAGAATCAAGATCATTTCAAGGAAAAATATGTCTATTTTGCAAAAAAAGAATTTTTACTGCAGATTAATTTCTTGCAAAATAAACATATTTGTCATCGAAATTACCTTTATTTTGTGCGGATCTGTTGAAACAGACCTCGGTTTCGAATTCACCGATCCTCATAATCATGGAAGCTCTCGTTATTTCTTTTTTAACGACTTCATATGAAATTTGACCTTCGAATGTGCTTAAACCTGGCCTGATGGGATGAAACTGACTCCGGATTCGGATTCAGCGTGTCGAAATACATAAGAATATATGTATGGTGTCTTTGGAAAATACCAATTTTTGTGTGAGCCTGTGTAGATACAATACACTTTTTTTTAAAGGGAATACTATTTTTACGCTAGAAATTAATGGAATTTCAGTTGAAATTTCTATAAAAATATATTGAAGAGGCCAATACTGTTTCAATAGTTGTTGATTAAGTGAAAGATTTGACTTTATGATAAAGAACCATTAAAGCCAGAAGTAATTTTGTTGTTTAAATTGGATTCTTTCAGAAAAGAAGAATCATTAGACAATTGAACTGAAATAGGCCCGACGAATAGAGTTGGGCCTAATACAGTACCTTGGAGTACTCCAAAATGCCTGAGATCCGAATAAATCATGAATGGATTTCTAAGGAGTAGAAGTATGCCTTGTTTTAGCTGGATTGTAATAAGAAAGAATCCTAAATCCACCTTAACAAGCCTTCTCCAAACATCCCATCCACCCACTCGAGTACTTATGAATAAAACATTTATTCGATTCCCTGAAGAATATAAATAAATTTAAATACAAAAGGATATTGTTTTACTCAGATTCATTCGTACAGGAATTATCTTCTTGCTGTTACTCTTAGAATCCGCTAATTAACCTTTGAGCAGGAGACGGAACTAACGAACTGAAAACGCTCTATATACAAATAATTCCGCTTTGAATGTCTTAACTAAAATCTTCAAAGAGTCTTTATTTAATTTATTAAAAAAAGGGGGACGTTCTTCTACTAATTACCAGCTTTGTCTTGTATTTTATTTTAATATGTACAATAGCGAGTAAAGCTGAAAATAATGAATAATTAACTCGTGTTGGAGCAGTAGTTTTTTTTTGAAAAAAGTTATTATTTTCAAAGAACCATTAATGACATCAATTAGAGCTTATTAAATATCAACAAAGGGAAAAATATTAACGTAAAAATATAGAATTAAATTTGAAAGAAGAATATTAGAACGTAAAACAATATCAAGTAAGTATGTACTGGATATGTATTCCGTTATTTATTTTCATTACTACTCTGTAGATGGCATATTATAGAGGGTGTATCGCAATTTAATGACAATATTCCAGGGGGTGAAACTAGACAGAAAATGTAGTACAGCACCACCAAGCACACATTTCTATCTTACTCCGTTCCAGAGATATGACGTTCAGAAGGTTCTTTTGAAAAAACCTTGTTTTTCGTTGTACAACTCCCATTTTCTCAGCTTGTACACATTTTTTTGAACGAGAGGTAATGTCAGTTCTGAGTATACCGTTGGAAAGCTGATTAAATTTCACAACTTCGGGCCATGACATTCGTCAGTTTTCGGAAGAGTGATTTTTGAAATGATGTCGCTAACCAGAATTTTTGTGGTAGTTCATTTGTTTCCTATAGACACCATCGTGCATCTGGTACTGAGGTCCGAACGGTGGATCCCATTATCTGATCGATAATGGGGAGAGGAGAAACAGATTTTTCATAAAATCACAGCACCAGATGATAGTGAGGATGATGAAGATGACGATAACAATGTTCTTTCTGAACCTCGGCGTATTTTCAGCCAATGTTTTAGAGGTAAATGGCGATGATTTGAATGGTCCCTTCTCAGATTTGAATGATTTGATTGAGGATGTACTGCCTGATATATCCCAGAAGATGAGATGGAGGATGGAAAACTGCAAGAACCAAACTTGTGCTTACTGTGATAAATGTGAACTTTATGTGTGTTTAACTAAAGCCAAATCATGTTTCAAGGATTACCATTTGTGATTTTGATGAAAAGACAAGAGAGTTATTTTTAACTTTAACTCATAAATTCTTTATATGTTTAAATGAATGTAAATGCTTATACATGTTCATTCACAAATACATTCCTCCCCATACGCACAATGATGCCTACAGGCATCTTTCAGTTTTTCATAAATTTCTGGAAATAAAAACTCGATGAATTTTTTTCCCGTTATCCTGAGGCCTATTTCTATCTCTCAGATTTTTTTATGAGAAAAGAAAAAATCATGCATCAAAGGGTTAACTTGCGATACCTGTTTATACCCTTTAGAAGGCCGCAAAGGAGATTATTTACTCAGTTCAAACACTTAAAAACTAATGTATTTGAACTGATAACCTGGAAATTTTTAAATAGAAACATTAATAAAAAGGAGAAACAGAAATAGAGATAAATTTCATTTTGATGTATTAGAATAAGAATAAAGTAGTAAAATATGTGCTTTTCTCAACAAAGTATTGAATAAAATAATTAAAAATAGTTTTGTTCTTTAATATTCGTTTAAACAGCTGATTATGTATAAGCATAAATAAGCTTTAGCGGTGACTAGACTGGAAAAAAAAGTTACAAAAAAGTGCCACAAAGAAGTGTCAGCTGGCGTTCGCGTATGGGCAGTTGAGTTCGCGCATGCGCAGTTGTGTTCACGCATGCGCACTGGAGTTCGCGCATGTGCTACGGCCATGTACGAAAAATATGACTGTACTTTACATAGGAGCACTTTACATAGGTTTGTCGGGTGGACCTAGGCATTACAAAAATGTGCCCGCTGGCGCTCGCGCATGCGCGGTGGCCATGTACGGAAAAGAAGACTATATGTTGTACAGTACATTTCATAGATTGGTCGGGTGAACCATAAGCATATTTATGTTCCTGAATTTGAGCAGAAGGCTCTAAACGAAATAATTTTTTTTATATATGTTTTAACATTTGACTGCAAATTTATATTTGTTTTAACAAAGGACTATATATTTATATTTCTTTTACACAGGAGAATATATATTTATATTTGTTTTAACAGCTGATTATACATTAAAATTCATTAAAACAGCTGACTATATGTATATATTAATATTTGTTTTAACAGCTGATTGTATATTAATATATCTTAAAACAGATGAATATACATTTTTACTATTTCTAACAGGTAACTATATATTTATATTTATTTTAGGCAAGTCCGGATCGGAACCACCCTAAGCCGGAAGATCGCTTTGGAAGCTGGAGTTCCACAAGGAGCCATATTGAGTCCCCTTCTCTACCTACTCTTCGTCTCCGACATGCCTAAAGAAGATCCCTTCGCTCAGCTTGCAACATTTGCCGACGACACTCTCATCTTACCCACTCATAGTAATCTGCCCACCTTGATTCAAAACTTGCAAGGAACGGCAAACTTCTTGGTCGACTGGTTTACTAAATGGCGACTGGTCCTAAATTCAACCAAAATTGTGGCCAAAGTCTTTTCCCTAAGGGGCTTTTCGAACGAAGAACTACCAGAAATCAGATTGGATGGACTCCCAGTTCCTTGGAGCCCGAAGGACCAGGGAGTGAGGTATCTAGGACTATACTTTGACACTCGACTTACTTGGAAATTACACATTAACATAAAATTACGACAGGCACACTCCAGACTCTCAAAACTATACCCACTGATGAACAGAAAGACATCACTCCGGCCTTCACTAGTAACATTACTTTATAAAACCATGATCCTCCCAATACTGACTTACGCCTGCCCTGTGTGATATGGAACAAACACGACGAACATCAGACGACTTCAGACTTTACAGAACAAAGTGCTATGGATTGCAGCCAACGCCCCTTCCTTCATTCGAAACACCTTGCTCCATCGAGAACTGGGAGTTGATCAAATCGCATTTCACATCGAAGAACTGACCCGAAGGTATCAAGACAAACTGGATCTCTCTTCAGCTGCCACGATCTGCAACCTTGGAGAAACTAGAGCCCGACGCCTCAAGCCGAGGCTGTATCAAGACATTTTATTTTAATGTAAAGAGCAATTTATTATTTTTTATTTTTTTTGTTTTTGTTTGTGTTCTTTTTCTTTCCATTTGTGAAAAAAAACCAATCTGTTTTGGTCCAAAATAAAAATATTTTTCTTCTTCTTCTTCTATATTTATTTTAACAGAACCGTGATGAATAGACTAGTTCTAGTGATACCGAAGTTAAACAACGCTTAGTGTGGTCAGAGTTAATATAGTTGCGAATTCCTCCATGTATGAATATATATTCAAGGTATTTAGCAAAGTATTAGACGCCAGAGTGAAAATGGTTTTCTTGAAGAACCATAAAGAAGTTATCCAGTCCAATATAGTTCTTGATTATGATCAAGATTTGTTTTTATTTTATACTATCAATCTATCGCGTTGAAACACAGAGAATCAACAATTTTTTAAATGAATTCTGCTCTTTCAAGGCAATCGTTATTTTATTTGAGGAAGAATTTAAATTGTATATCCATTGTTAAAAACATTCGAAATGTACAAAAATATAAGGAAATTTACGAAAAATAACACTTTCCGCAAGGAACAAAATGAAATGCACTGAAATGGACAGATGAAATTTAGTTTTCACATACTTTTGAAGTACAACAAATTGGTTGGGGGGGGGGGCTCATTCCTCAGAAGTCTGCGTTTAATTAGAGTTGGGGTAATTGTGTTCATAGAAAGCAATTATGCAAAGTTGGAGAAGGCAATGTTGAATCTATTAGCGATGTACAACAATGAAAGTAAACATAGCTGCATAAAGCAATTACTGGGATAATCTGGTGAAAGTAATAAGGGCTTTGTCAAGGGTAAATATACATTGTATTTTAATTATTTTTATAAAAGAACGTTCATGGTCTGTGTGCGTTTGTTGAGGACATCCAAAATATGTATGTGCTAGTCTAGAAGGTACGTTAGAATCACCAATCACAACGCCCTTCCGGTAGGATATGCGAAATCATCCTTTTTTCAAGTTGGACGGTCTTTTTGTATCCAAAGGTCGTTCTGAGAACGTTTTCTAGCTTTAGTAACTTTTAATTTTTATTAATTTTCATAACAAAAAATGCATAGATTGGGAAAACTGTACGAGTACAGACATTTCATATGGATGCCGAGCCAAACGAGTATACATGGAAACGAAGCAGCTGATAAAGTACTCGGTGCAAAATCCCGCACACATCCTGCAGGGCCGATCTGTTTCTGCCACTCAAGAAAATGGCTGAACATAACCCGGCAACGTTATAGGCAGATATTATTGAAGATATACTAAAATATATTTTAGCCCAGTGGTAGAGCACTGGACTAATAAGCTGGAGGCCTGAGTTCAAATCCCGAGCAAGCACTAAAGATTTTTTTCTTCTAGTGTTTTCGTTCATGGGTTGAATTCGGCCTCCCTGACCGTCCCTAGGCCGACCCAGCCTTTAATTAATTTAATAATGGGTACCTTGGGTGCTAATGACTCTAGCAGTCGAAGCGGCCAAGGGGAAAATCAGGCGGCCGGAGCATAGTACTGACCATACTATCTCCCTAGTGTGCCGTATGGTCATGAATCAGATACCTCTATAGTATCTGCCCCCTACGGGACTGATTTTTTTTTTTTTTTTTTACTAAAATATATTAAAGGTACTGTACATGCCTGGGGATCATTATCAAGAGAATAATGAAAGGGAGAGGTAGTTATTACCAGTCTTTGGATTGGTGGATATTCAAGGTTAGTTTGAAAATATTTGGTGTCAAAACAAGAATCTCTAAAATGCTATAAACTTTTAACTATTATAAATATTGAAGACATTTACAAGTAATATTATGTCCCGATATATTTGCTCCATAAGTATAATTATATACCGTCAGTTAGGTAAAGCTGAAGAAAACAACTTGTCAAAGATTGATGAAATTTTACTCTTCCTGAAAGGGCCAAAAATATATATTATTAGGGAGAAAAATAAATGTATAAATAAAATTAAATAAATTTACAATTTATTACATATTCTCCTTTATTTAAATTATTTGTTTGCATCAGTAATACTCAGAAATCATTAAAATTTACTTTCCTCTATTTTATGCCAAAATCAATTTTCGGTAAAGTGACCGATGACGTCCCATTTATTACACTTCTGCGTCATCTGTTACACAAAATTTCTAGGTCCATTTGACAAACCAAGAAGATAACCCTGTAGGTTTTTCTGCCTAATAAAAGTTATTAAACAACAAACATTAATATCTAAAGAACTATAAATAATATTTTATTATTATACGACAAAGGAGGATTTCATAATAACAAATGTACGGCTGTCATCTTCGCTTGAACGTAATACGCAATGTACGGCCACGTCCTGATTCAAGGCCTTCAGAGCGCTTGTCCGGTTTAACAACACAAGCGAAAATGCTTTAGATTGGATGATAGGAAACACTCTGGAATTTTTATAATTACAGCGATAAACGAAATAACTTTAAATTGAAATTATTATTTATTTTTTTTAATAATTAATACCGTGAACTTTTCTAAGTAATATAAAAGTTTTATAGGAAACTATTTATTAAAAAGTTTCAAAATAAGCCCTCTTTCGATATTACGCCCTTTAATTGACGATTTGAGGTTGCAATAGAATCTCACTTCTCACATATCGAGATTGTTAAATAGTATTAACATGTGCCAGTATAAAGAATCTTTTTTGGAAAAAATTAGTAAGTCGATTAAAAAAAAATTATTGAATTTGTCAAAACAAGTGTTTAAAAATCTTCAAAATATTCTGCTTTGCGTCGATACATGGGTGGCCCTCATCCGGAACGTCTTTTAATATGGCGGTGAAAGCTGCTTTGATCCAGGCTACTGTCCGAAAACGCTTGCCTTTAAGGGGTGTTTTGAGGCGTCGAAACAGATAAAGGTATTTAGGAGGTTGGTTTGAGGCGTTGGCCTCGCCACCTTCTTTGATCATGACGATAAGTTACTGTTGGACGGCGCTTTATCTCGGTGCAAGCATCCAGTTTTCAGCGGTGTCCGACTGGATGGCAAACCCCGCCTATGGCTATATCGAGGACTTACTTATACAATTTCAAGTTCAGAGTTGTTCCGGGTTCTATAAACTCATGTCGAACCGATCCATGGATGCTAAAAAAGTAATGATCATGATCTTGATCTTGGATTTGCTCAACTTTTGCCCTCCAAGCCAACCTCTAATACCAAGGGCCCTCCACCTCTAATCAAGTAGTCTAATGGTTTCTACTACTTTTGCACATGCAGAGGTTTCCTTGGCAACGTATCAACGCGCCGTGACTTGGTTGTCTGTGAGCACTTCCGGTGATATGTCTGTCCTTCCGCCAAGGTCAACAAGCTGCGGAAGGACGCGGTCATCATTTCCAACAAAAAAGATAATTTGAAGTATGGTCGAATTAACGAATCATCTCCCTGACCTGATCTGCGAGTTATCGAATCATCTCCGTGGCCTGTTCGCTCTGTAAATTAATGGAAAAGATGATAATAAAAAGGCTACACTGGTATATGGAGAAAAATAACCTTTACACAGATTGGCAGAGTGGCTTTAGGCCAGGACGCAGTACTAGAGATAATCTAGTAAGGTTAGAGGCAGATATTAACTCTGCTTTTAACTCTAATGAAAAAGTTTTAGCCGTATTCATTGACATCAAAAATGCATTTGATTGTGTCTGGAGGAGGCTTATACTTGACAAACTCATGCAAATAGGGATTTCTTAAAATAATAAATGAATTACCAGAAGCTAATCACATTTTTACTGACGGTTCTGAGGATAACGATGGAGTTGGTGCTGCAACACTGTCCAACGCCACAAAGAATATGTTCACCCTCAGCAATATGTGTAGCATCTTCACTGCCGAACTGTTGGCCATTACAAAGGCCTTAAATATAACAAATACTTCCAATTATCTAGTAGCTAGCTGAATACCCGTGCTTCGTCACGGCAGATAAGTAGTTATTTTATTGCGTTAATTAGTGTATCAGAAAAATTAACACTCTTACTTAATTTTGTGCAGTTTATTATAGCACGGTTCCCGTCATACAATAAGTTAGTAATCAGTTTATAAGTAATCAAAGTATAATGTTTCTTGACATTGGGATGCTCCGCACCAGTATCAAAAAAAAACAAAACGTATAGATAACCCTTTATCTATAGGTTACCAGCGTGGGCGTATATAAGGAGAACTGAGGGATTTGCAGCCCCCCCCCCGAAATTTTGATGTGAGGGTAAAAATGTGTCTTAAAAACCTTAAAATGGTTTGATCCATTCCTTCTTCATTCCAAAGATCATTTCATTTTAGTTGTAATAGCGTTTTATTTGCCTAAAACTATTCCAAGTTGATAGTATTCCATACCCCAGTAATTTAAGGATTGCCATCATAGTTGAAATTAACCTCAATTAAAAATAATACTATGAAATAGATAATGTACGGTAACAGCTGTTCTTTATCGTCCTAGCAACGCATGCTACCTAGGCTTGCCTGCTCTAACCAACTCAAACTTAAAACCCCTCTAAAAAAACTTAAAAATTCGAATATCAAAAAATCATTTCTTAGCGAGCGTCTACGTTCTATAGGGAGTGTCCATGCAAAATTTCAAATTTTTCTGTCGAGAGGTTTGGGCTGGGCGTTGATAGGTCAGTGAGTGAGTGAGTGGTATTTGACAAATATATAGTAGATTTTTACGGACTCTTTGTCTGTACTTCTTGCTCTGAGGAATCCATTTTCAAACCATCCACTGATCACACTCACTCATGAAACCATAGCAGAACTTTACAGAAATAGGCAAACAGTTCTTTTCGTATGGGTCCCCGGAACTAAAGAGAAATAATTAATCATAGAGAATGAAGAGGTCGATGCCTTAGCGAAAAGAGCTGTAAATGAAGGAATCCCCTATCAAAGGGTCCCAAAAAATGATATCTTTAACTATATGAAGCAAATAGTCTGGCAAAACTGGCAAACTACATGGCAAATAATAGACAACAATACATTAAGAGAAAAAAATCGACAGTTAAAGCCTGGAAGACACCACTTAACATAAATAGAAAACAGGAAGTTGCCTTAACTCGATTACGCATTGGCCACACAAGATTGACACATTCATTCCTATTTTCTAAAGAATCTCCTCCTATCTGTGAATCATGTAACGTTCAAATAACTGTGAAACATTTATTAACTGAATGCGGAATATATGAGTCAAGTAGAGAAGAGTCAAAGTTATCAGACATTTTCGATGAAATCCTCGGAGATAGTGCTGATAAAGTGAGAAAACTATTAACCTTCATAGAAAAAAAAAGTCCGTCTCGCAGAAACTGCATCATCACATTCATTCCTATTTTCTAAAGAATCTCCTCCTATCTGTGAATCATGTAAAGTTATCAGACATTTTCGATGAAATCCTCGGAGATAGTGCTGATAAAGTGAGAAAACTATTAAACTTCATAGAAGAAACCGAACTTATAAATAAAATTTAAAAACACAACAATAATTAAATGTGAGTTTGATTGTGCTTAGTCTGAAGGCAGTATTATGTCTGTGTGTGAACGAATGAGTAAGGTTGAATTGATGTGGGTTTGTGTATGTGAGTATGTGTGTGCATAGAGGTGTACGTGAGTGTGTGTGTGTGTGTGTTGAATATGGCCGTGTATATGCGCGCGTTTGGAAGCGTGTTTGTGTGTATACAAGTAAAAATGATAATTTGAGTTGTTCATAAACTCCGCTCCTCTTTGGGCCTGACCGTGTTGTTTCTCTAAAATTTAAAAACTGTCTGAATAAATGAACAAAATCAAACTAATTAGAAAGACCTCCATAAAATATTATGAATAGTTCATTCAATGACGTCAATGACCCTAAGGTTAGCACACCTTAAAAAAAAAAAAAAAAAAAAAAAAAAACAAGTATGGTCCGATTCCGAAGGGAAAAGAATTTTTAAGAATTTTTTTTTTCTTTACGAATGGGAGCCAATTGTTCCATTTACCCCTCAATAAACTTTCCCCTCATTTGCATAGATATAATGCTTACTAAATGTAGAAGGTTTCCTGTAAGTATCGAATTTGTAGAGGAAAAAAATCACAAGAAAGGTGTGATTTATCGAGAAAAACAGAAGCGTGTTATTGGACGTCCAGAAAGTATCTTCTATCTATCCAGAAACAGTTTTTGAGCTATCTATTCTTATTCAATAAAAAACACGACAACGTTAACAAAACAGAAAATTGGACATAACTGCTTTCCCCTTCGGAACCGGCCCATACTTCAAATGAACTTTTTTGTTGAAAACGATATACAAAATCTCCTTAGACCGGAATCACACTGTATATATGCATATATACATATATATATATATATATATATATATATATATATATATACATGGGGGCGAGGTTAGTTCAGTGGTAGAGCACTGGACTAATAAGTTGGAGGACGCGAGTTCAAATCCCGAGCAAGCACTAAAGATTTTTTCTTCTAGAGTCTTCGTTCAAGGGTCGAATTCGGCCTCCCTGACCGTCCCTAGGCCATCCAGCCTTTAATTAATGTAATAATGGGTACCTTGGGTGCTAATGACTCTTGCAGTCGAAGCGGCCAAGGGGAAAATCAGGCGGTCGGAGCATAGTACTGACCACACTATCTCCCTACTGTGCCGTATGGTCATGAATCAGATACCTCTATAGTATCTGCCCTTCAGGGCCCTCAGTGGCCTGTTACGTGACTGATTTATATATATATATATATATATATATATATATATATATATATATATATATATATATATATATACAAGTATATTAAGAAACCCATCGAGACGCTAGAGTGAGAAAGAGAAGAGAGTGTACTGTATCAAGTGATCCGTAGCTAGTTTTGCCCCGAGTGCAGGCATGTAGGTAGTGTTTGCAACACTGCCATCATTAGCTCCTCGTCTCTTGTCATCTGGAAAATCTCGAATACATTTTCTTTATCTCCAATTAATCTTTCCTCTGCTCCGGTTATTTTATAACACATTACCAACACTGCGTTTTTCACCCGTGAGCATTTAGGCAGATGGCGATTCCTGATAGCCATTTACATAAGCACCTGTTCTACAAAATGAGTTTTTTCTCCCCTTCTCCGGGAAATAAAATATGGGATAAAGTAAACAGAGCACGGTTGGGTATTGGTCAACATTTCTGACAACATCAGCAAGCTAACAGGAAGTGCATAGGACTAAAATACTCCCCATAAATTGTATGCACCTCTGAATACCTTCCCCTGTGAATTTTCCCCGTCATGCTTTAACTGCTAGGGTCATTAGCACCAAGGTACCCATTAATAAATTATATAACGGCTGGGTTGGCCTAAGACCGGTCATGGAGTCCGAATCCAACCCATGAACGATATATATATATATATATATATATATATATATATATATATATATATATATATAAAACAAAAATCTATTAGTTTATCTTGTTTCAGCTTAGAAGTATTATTGCGGAAAGGTTACAAAGGGTATTTAACCCCTTAATGCCCAGTGATGCGAAAATGCATCACTTTGCTATTTCTTAATGGGTTAATGGGTTAACCTATTAATGCCCAGCATTTTTGCATCACTGGGCATTAATGGATTAATGTACGATACATTGACCTAGAACTTGTAGTAGTACATATTAAGGACGAGCATGTGTTAGCAAGGAAAATAATGCTATCCAAAATCTTTTAAATATATTAACATGTTTATTAGGTAACAAATCGTAACAAACGTTAAAAAAATATGACTCATTATAGAGTTCCCATAAATAAAGGGTTAAAACACAAAATTAAACTGAACGAAATAAGGAAAAACTGGTAATTTAAGCGAGAAAAATATATAAATTATTATTTATTTTTTTATAACTGATTCGCTACTACTGAGATTTCACTCCTTCAAGATGGTACCTTTGTGGTCTAATAAACCAGCTTTAAGATGAATGTTTGATTCAATTATTTCCATAACGAGAGGTCTCCAATTGTCTGTAATATGCCTGCACAGGTTATTCAGCAGGTGTCTTCAAATGCACGTGTATAGTTTAGTGTCCTGCAAGTAAGAAAGTATTGTGTTTATGTACTGGTTGCTGTACCTCAACAATTCGTCCATGTCATGTGCGATATTTATTTTGTGTCGTCTTCTGCATTCCGTAAGTAGGTGTTTTACAGTAAAGTCTGTATTGCATATATCACAAATTGGTTTGTCAAGTCTTGTCATGAGCTATTCGTGTGTTAGTCTTGTGTGGCCGATTCGTAGTCGAGCAAGTACAATTTCTTCTCGTCTGTTGTCACGGTTACTGGAAGTCCACTCCTGAGTTGTAGTTTTGATTGTAAGTAATTTATTGTCAGTTAATCGAGTCCAGCTGTCTTGTTAATAGTTTATTATGCTTTGTTAAGTAGGATTGGTCAAGTCTTGTTTTGTTATTGATCGGTTAAGCTATTGTTGTCTTATAGCAAGTTTTGCATATGAATTTGCTAGGGAGCTTTTTATCTAATCTTCATGCCTTGGCAGCCAGTTCATTTTGATGTGTTTGTTGTGTGAGTGAATAGTTTTGAAACTGTCTATTATTACTGGATGCGTACAGTATCTGTCTGCTAGTGCCTGTAGTGTGCTCAATGAGTCAGTGCGTAGAATCACGTCTCGTCTGTCTGTCCAGGGAATGTTGTTCTGTCCAATAAGAATGCCGTAAAGCTCAGCTGTAAATATGCTACAATTATGATTACAAATGATTAGGTTTAATTCAGAAAACATATAAATAAACTTTGTACTTGTACTGTCATGATCATCAGGCGAATCGCCCAAGTTCCAAAACAAAAATAAATACTAAAATAATTTATTTATTTTAATTTTTACGCTATCAGGTTACCGCCTTTTCTAGCCAGAATATTTTTTTTCCCACCCTCCCCCAAAATTTTTATCCAGGATAAGACCGATACCTTTTCATTAATTGAAAGAAAATTCATCACCCCTAGCGGGAATGACACATTAGACAAGGAGTGTACACGCTTTAAAAAATTAAGGTGAAACTGAAGTTTAGGGCCCTCACAAAGGATTACTATAATGTATTTTGATGCACTAAACACGAATCTATTAAAAAAAAAAAAAAAAAAAAAAATCGCTCTCAACTAGGAAAGAAGTTATTAAGCACCTAAGTTCACTCTTATGGAGGTTATAAAAGTTGGCGTAAACAGCCTATTTCTAAAACATGCGCTTGCGCAGATATGTAACATTGGGAAACAGAGAACTTACATTTGAAATGTTGATAAACTATTTATTCAAAAATAATTGTCAATTTTAAGGGAATCCTCACCCGTCGTAACCTTTCGCTTATGGGCTGACGTGCTATGCGTTTCCGCTCGCTAAGCTCGCTCGAGAAGATATCAAAACTCTAGTCAATCCAACTCGCTAAAATTAATAGAATTCTATTAATTTTAGCGAGTTGGATTGACTAGGGTTTTGATATCTTCTTGAGTGAGCGGATACGCATAGCATGTATGCCCAAACGGACAAGAATTATAAATTCATGCAACTTCATTGTAACGTTTGTATAAAATAAAACAATCAAACTTCAGCAGGTGCGAATTAGAACGAACGAATAATTATAAAGGCATTAGCTAATTATTAAGGGATTTCTGTTATATAATACTTTTCATGTACGAAACAAGAAATGTGAAAAATGTTTCATTATTTAAAAAAATGGTTGCGAATAAATAAGTGCTGGTAAATTAAAAAAATTGATAGTAAATTTCAATTAGACTTCTTTATTAAGGACTTTACCATACCTGGGCATGCGCATGTTAACAAATACGCTGTCTACGCCAACTTTTTTAAACTCCATAACAGTGAACTTTAGCGCTTAATAACTTCTTTCCTAGTTGAAAGCGAGTTTTTATTTTAACGGATCCGTGTTTAGTGCATTAAAATAAGTTATTGTGCAAAATTTGAAAGTAATCGGTAGTGAGGACCCTAAACTTCAGTTCTACCAAAATTAATAATTGATTGAATAAAGTAACAGTTATGTCAGTTGGTATCTGCACCTGAATGAACAGCCCTAGGTGAACGACAGCTTCATTACTGTAGACTATACAGTTGTCGAAACGGCTTTTGACGTGCACGAGACATGTCGTCCTGAATTCCCTTACGAGAAGACAATTCTGACAGGATACACACATTCCTCCATCGAGACGTAACTCCTACGACACAATCGAAGATCCTCCAAAGCTGCTACTGTTTGTCCAACCTGACGTAACCACAGTCCCATTGACTAGGAGTTGATTGCTCGACGTAACCAGTCTGGCGATTCAGTTATGTCCTTATTCTCGCCTACGTTTCTTGACGTCTAACATGTGAAATAATCTTAAGAGTCGTAACGAGCCTTCTGACGCTCTAATCTAATCCGTCATACATCGTACTCTTAGGAATTCACAACATTAACATTCCGCAGGAAATTAGCGGTGCTGGTTTTTTTTTTTTTTTTTTTTTTTTTTTTTTTTTTTTTTTTTTTTTTTTTTTTTTTTTTTTTTTTTTTTTTTTTATCTGCGCATACTAGAAGAACAACACAGAACATACTGCGCGAAAAACACTGTTTCTGAAGGCCAAATATATGTATGTACGTATGTGTGTGTATATATATATATATATAATAGGAAAACCAACAAACTCCAAGGTCTCCACCACAAATGATTTGTATCATTTGTGGTGGAGACCTTGGAGTTTGTTGGTTTTCCTATTATGATGCAGTACCACCACCGTCCAGCCAAATCAATGTCAAGATATATATATATATATATATATATATATATATATATATATATATATATATATATATTTACAAATTTGAACTACCGTTTTTTTTTCGTGATCTATGAAGGCAAAACCGTATTTATTCCGCTTTATAGAGGCGAATGTTTCAAAAATCACAGTTAGATTTTATCAAAATCAGACCATTTTTTTAAGCGTGTGCAACCATCTTTTTCTGTCATCAGGCTAAGCTTCAGTCTTTTTTTACGGGTTTCCCTCCTCCCTCCGACCCATTTTGTTGCTTTGAAGGTCATGTTCGTTAACCAGCAGAATCCATGTATGTTTCGGATAAATTCAAGCTAAAAAAAAAAAAAAATCGAAGCCCTTACGTTTTTGAAAAAAATTGGTTTTCATTTACTCGTTTTATAACAATTTACCCATTAAGGCGATATCTGTAACCCTTTTCGAAAAACGTGTATATATATATATATATATATATATATATATATATATATATATATATATATATAAATACGGTAGAATTATAAAAACAAATTTATTTACAGACATTAAATCTAGGAGGTCACTTTATTTTGTCAATTATTTAGAAAAAGATTGAGAAATTTTTGTAGCCGAAACTTCCGTCGCGTCTTTAGGTAGACCTTATAAGCGGGGTTACTCCCTATGAGGGGAGGGAGAAAAATGACTAGGAACAGTTTTTTGTTAGAAAAATATTATATGTATGTAAGGTTGGACAAGAAAAATGCAAGAAGAATCTAGTTCTGGAGAGAAAATGACTTGAAGGGAGAGAAATAGTGCCTGCAATAAAATACCTTAATCCAGAGGAAGACCAGGAACGGGGAAATACAAATGCTTCTATTCCCCCTGATAAAGCAGTCTATTTCCTAGGACTATCAAATCTTATGATATATCGTTCCTTCTACAGCTAGTTCTAAGGGAGGGGGGGGGTCAGAAATACAATCAACCTTTATCAAGATTCTCTTCAAACAACACCTTCTTCCGTTATAACCCCTGTAGATAACAGGAGTAACAACACCTTCTTCCATTATAACCCTTGTAGATAACAGGAGTAACAACACCTTCTTCCGTTAAACCCTTGTAGATAACAGGAGTAACAACACCTTCTTCCGTTATAACCCTTGTAGATAACAGGAGTAACAACACCTTCGTCCGTTATAACCCCTGTAGATAACAGGAGTAACAACACCTTCTTCCATTATAACCCTAGTAGATAACAGGAGTAACAACACCTTCTTCCGTTATAACCCTTGTAGATAACAGGAGTAACAACACCTTCTTCCGTTATAACCCTTGTAGATAACAGGAATAACAACACCTTCTTCTGTTATAACCCTTGTAGATAACAGGAGTAACAACATTGCTTGATAAGAATGCATGCAGCAATAACAGCAAATCCAGCACTCCATGGCGGAGATGATTAAGAACTATATTAATTTTTTTCAACGGCTCAGTAGGTGTAAGAAAGAAAGTTTTATATATATATATACATATATATATATATATATATATATATATATACACATAAAGGGTGGCCCAGATAAGTGGGCCACAAGAGAAATACCTACTAAACGGTTTGAGATATCAACATTTTTCAAAGGGGCAAAATTGTAGTTCTCGTCGAGATCTATAAAATGGTGTTCTTGGAAATCGGAAAATAACATTTCTAAGGTCTCAAATAGGCCTTTGAAGGGAAGGGTTTCCTTTTAACCCATATTTTGCATTATATTTTTAAATTGTAATAACAAAACAAGGAAGAACTGTGCAAACGGGGTTTCGATGCGTCAAGTGGTTCTCTGTAAAGATACGTTTTCATTTGCATGTATTCCTCATCCGAAATTAAAAATGAACTCAAAAACGTTACGATTTTTTTTGCGCGAATTTCGCCCCAAACGCCATCTTCCAGTGGACGGATTTTGCTGGTTAACGACCTTTCAAATTGGACGACGGATTTTTGTACCAAATTTCATCAAAATCGGACCTTTCGTCTTCTACCTAGAGAGCGAACAGACAAATATATATGTGTGTGTGTATATATATATATATATATATATATATATATATATATATATATATATATATATACAAATTTGAACCACCATCATTTTCGGTCTCTAGGGGTTCTGAAACACAAAATTTTCTAGTCGGCACTTCTGGATTGCGTCATGAGATCAACCTTATAAGCGGGGTTCCGCGCTAAAAAAAGGCACTTGAATTTATTTAAATAGTATTTTTGTTAATGAAGGGCTTATCCAGCTTAGGAGAATGTGCTCAGCATACTGTATTTATTGCAACAAAATATATATAATAATGTAATGAAAAATATGGGTAAAGAGGAAACCCTTCCCTTCAAAGGCCTATTTTACCCCTTAGAAGTGTTATTTTCTCATTTCCCATGACACCATTTTATAGATCTCGACGAGAACTAAGGTGTTAGCCTCTAGACTACGGGGAGACCCATGAATAAATTCTGTGAGTTTCTGATTGCTAAGGCCGTGGAAGAGCACGATGATTTTTAAGGCTGTAAATGTCGAACCTGATAATTTATAAGACGAGAGAAGTATATTGTAGCAGAACATATGTTTCAATTAACCTATGATTAATTGCAAAAGCTACACGGCGCAAAAAAAAAGTCAGTTTTTTATTGAGAGGAGATCGTTGACCGTAGATGATGCCTTTCCGAATCAATTTTTATCCACCTAGAAAATAACCCAGTTAATGACAAAATTGACAAAGAAGTCATCTCCTCTACCTACTCCAACATCTTCCATTTATTAAAAACTCCATCCTAATCCCCTATACCGCCTGCAATATAGCCCTTTATACCTGCCTCCCTTTCCATTAACACAACATTTTATGACTTTATGACCCCTTACTGTACTTCGCCGATTTCGCCGCTCTTTCTTTCATCTTCTATGTTCTCTGTCCATTGGGTGGTCCAGAACCCCCCCCCCCCCTCACCAACTCCTTTCTTCCTATGTTTCCCTGTATTAACTGTCAGAAATGATCCCGCATTTGTGAGGAATAGTTCTCTATCTTCCCATCGGTAAGCCCATATTGTTATTCTTATATCTAATCTAATATGTAATCTGTTATTCTTATATCTGTTTTCCTAATAATCTAAACACTTCAAGAGCACATTGTTCTTCTATATATTATGTTCTAGTATTTTATGTTTTGTCTTTTTCCATATATGTATGTGTATTTGTGTATGTAGGCATCTATATATATATATATATATATATATATATATATATACCAGGTCATTCAAAAAGTCCTGTCGTTTTTATGGGGGAAATTATAAATAAATAAATATTTTCAAATAATCACCTTTATTCATCAAAATATCCACCGTTACAGTCGGTAACCTTCTCCCAACGAGATGGTAAAGCCCAAATTCCTTCCTTAAAAAACTGTTGATTTTTACTGCAAAAATAAGTGGTCAGTTCGTGAATTAGGTTGTCACGGTCTTGAAAACATTTCTGTCTCAGATTGTTGTCGAGATCTCTGAATAGGTGATAATCAGTGGGTGACAGGTCAGGGGAATATGGTGGGTGAGGCAAAACTTCCCAGCCTATTTCTGTCAATTTTTCAAATTTCTGTCAATTTTTCAAATTTCTGTCAAAAATTGACAGAAATTTGAAAAATTGACAGAAATAGGCTGGGAAGTTTTGCCTCACCCACCATATTCCCCTGACCTGTCAACCACTGATTATCACCTATTCAGAGATCTCGACAATAATCTGAGACAGAAATGTTTTCAAGACCGTGACAACCTAATTCACGAACTGACCACTTATTTTTGCAGTAAAAATCAACAGTTTTTTAAGGAAGGAATTTGGGCTTTACCATCTCGTTGGGAGAAGGTTACCGACTGTAACGGTGGATATTTTGATGAATAAAGGTGATTATTTGAAAATATTTATTTATTTATAATTTCCCCCAAAAAAACGACAGGACTTTTTGAATGACCTGGTATATATATATATATATATATATATATATATATATATATATATATATATGTATATTTCAGTATTACATCCGTCCTACTTGTTTTTTACAGCCCTGATGAAGGCTTGAAGTTCAAGCCGAAACGTCGGCACAAAAGTCAGTTTTGTGACATCCTTTAAAAACATCTCTTAAAAAATGAATTATTTTAAATGAGAATCAGTATTGTGATGTAAAATTTCTCGCGGTGATTTCAAGCATTTGATGGTTTGGAAGATGGCAATCACATGATACTCTAGTGAGACCCAATTTTTATTTTGACTATTATGAAACAGAAAATTTTCTAACCTCCCTTAGTAGCTACCTTTAAGCTCAAGAGGTTTGATGCTTTCCAGTTATTGTGTAAAGAGGTATTCTGAACCAGATCAGCCAAGTGCTGACAGATATGCCTTTTGAATTGAACTTTTATTTTTACAATAATTCTAAAAGACATTATTAATTTTTATATTCAATAAAAATAGTTATATTGTTTAATTTTATTTACTTCTGTGTTGGCTTTTGAGCAAAATTGCAGGACACGATACCAACAATATAATTGATAAAGTTGCCGCATTGTCTGATTGCTGAGGCCAAGTGAAAGATACACATTATAATAACTTCAAACATGTTTAATAAATTAATGTAATAGAACAATGAACAAAATTTGAGGGGCTCAGTGCCAAAGGTGACTAACCCACATTTTTAACAAATTTGAGTTATTCACTTTTCCTGATAGAGAATTTTAAGTTTTATAATTGATAGAAATGATCAACCTTTACACCTCATTGATTAGTACTGACTTCTAAGCTAAATCGTGTGAGAGAGAGACTTGACCAAGCCACACTAGGTATGGCTTTGTTAATGGTAAGCAGCATCATGAGTGATATAGTTGAAGCTTCTGATGGCTCTGTGGTAGTTCCTGTCTACATGGGCGTATATAGGGGGGCTGACCCCCCCATTTTGATTTGATGGTAACAACTTGTCGTAAAATAAATAAATTAAATACGATCACTCAGTTCATAAAAAATATGTTATTTTACGTGTAATATCGTTTTAGTTGTCTAAAACTATTCCAAGCTCTAAATTTTTATTATTCCATACCCCGGAAATGGTCTCAGCCCCCCCGAAATTTTCCAAGCCCCTCCGGAAATTATTTTCTATATACGCCCACGCCTATTAATGAACCGTCAAGGAATGTTCATGAACTACGCTTGTGGAGGACAAAACCGCAATATTAAGATTGCACTGTTCCTGTCCCACATACTACAGAACTCACCTAATCTGGAAATCATTGTTTTGTTGAATTATTGATACATAATCATAGAAATCTAAAGAAAAATAATTTTTCATTAATTATTAATCTCCGGATCTGTGACCACTATTGTTTAAGTGTACGTTATTTTTAATTCATGTAAGAGCCAAACATGACTATACTTTTTGTTTTTCATTATCATGTCTAACTATAAACTTTTGATTATTATGGTATATTCATAAGAATTTTGTGTATCTAATGAATAAAGAACAATTCAAATCGTTTCTGTCACCAACACCAATTTTTTTCCGAAGTCTTCTAAACTTTAACCTTAGTATTCTCAGTTTGTTCTAATTGTGGATTAGTCACCTTTGGCACTGAGCCCATAATTTATAAACTGAAAAGGCGTAAGGTTAACAATGAACATATGGTTGAAAACAATTGACATTTGATAGAAACAATTAACATATGATGTTGCTACACCAATGAAGCAGATGATTGATAAAGCTATGGAAATGTATGATTAAAGAAGCCAAGGAATTAATTGAAGTAAAAGCAAGGCTGTCAAACTTATTATTTGAAAAAAGCTGAAGAAGTGTGTGATTGTTAAGCCTTTGGAAGCACACGAATTAATTCTGTGAGTTTCTGATTGCTAAGGCCGGGTAAGTGCACGATTGATGACTGGATTTAAATGGGCAGATATTCACAAGGATATGATTGTTGTTACCAGTGGCGGCTAAAGAGTGGGGTTTGGTGGACCTAGCCCTCCAAAATGAAAATTCACAATCTTTTTCCATTAAGTTAAAAAAATAAATTGTTTTAGGCAAATTAATAGTAATAAGCTCTAATTAATGTATGTTCTTAGTTAATCAAATACTTCCTTAATGATTTCCAGGTGCCTGGTTAGAAATATTTGAATCTACACCCCAAGGAACGGCCCATACTTAATTAGCCCCCCCCCCAGAAATGTATGTCTAGAGCCGCCTATGATTGTTAAATTCCTTTATTAAAAGAAAAAAAAAATGGGAAATTTTAACTTTGCGAAGAATCTTTTGTGCGGCTAAATTACAAAATACTGCGGTAAGGCGAACTACAAAGAAAGTGTTAAGAGTAAACGACGGAGGATGATACTGCTATTTAGCTGGTAATATCTCTAGGTATTTAGGAAGGTACCTACAGGTTTCCATGTAGTTCCATAGAAGTCTTACCAAGGTCTAACAATATCATTTAGCAGTAATGGCCTATTCCAAGCCTGTTAGGGTTAATTTCATACAGTTCTTATGATTGGTGTTCTTGTTCTTTCGTTGTGTTTCCTTTCACTCCTTCTGAATCATACCTTCTAATAACGTTAAATAATTCTTGTTGATAGGAGGTATTTACTGATCGTGATCAAATTCGAATTGTTCTGTTATGCTAGTTAACGAACTTGATCTTTCGTTTAAAACAGGGTATTTCTGTACCAAATTTCATCTAAATCTTTCATGTAGTGTTCAACTGACACTGTTTACCTCATCTACAAGCACAATTGAATTTTAAAATCCAATGTACGCGAGAGTTATGAGGTTTAAAATCACTCTTTAGATCTGGCAGGGTCCTGTAAAACAGGCTAACTCACGTCCAGCAAAAAGTAAAATTTTCCCAAACAACACGCAACACACGTAAAAGCTGCGTAAATTCTCTCGCAATGGCAATCATTTTCGGGTTTCGGCTCCAAAGGTTTGATCGCAAGTCACAAAAATAGATGTTTTCAGATGTGAATCACATAATCTCGTCAAGCACATAACACATAGAAAGAACTCACCGAGATCCCATGGAATAGTGGTCAGCTGGTGTCTTCCAGCTTCTTGTAGCAGAATCTAGATGGCGTCTGTAGGATCGACTCACATAGTTGAATACGGAACACCGACGATGTCATAATATTTGCAGTCACCGAGATATGCGCGAGAAATTAAAACTGCTCGCCCCAAACTACAGAGATAATGGTCTAGTTATTAGCGCTCCCAAATCTTATATAATGAAACTCCAACCAAGGTAGATAAAAAAAGAGCAGGCTTTTCTGTTTAAAGATAAGAAAGTTGAATTAGTAGAGGAATATACCTAGCTGGGAGTGCAATTTTCAAGAACTGGAGTATTCTTAAAGGCTACGAATCGAGCAGTATTATGAACAAACCTCAATAGTGGTGTGGTGAGAGGTATATGCAAATCTTCAACTCTATGAAGCGATAGTGGCTATATGGTTAATCTAAATAGGGTTTGCACTAATTGGACAAATTGGAAAGCTCTCTGCTACGCTTTTCCAAAGGCATTCTAAACGTTCATAAGTCCACGTCACATTATGTAGAAAGATCAAAAACAGGCATTAAATCAATCAAATGGAACATCCTAAATGGAAGCAGGCCCTAAATTCGATGGAAAATGCTCTAGACATGCTGATATGCTGACAATGCTCTAGAGCGATACCCAAATATATGCCTCCAAAAATTGAACTGAACCCTATTGGTACTCAATAAACGAAGAATTTAATGACTTTAATGTTGGGAAACATTAGATTCGAATAAATGCTTTTTTTTTTCAAAAGAACCGTGAAAATTCCAAAAAATATTCCTTCATTCACTACCTCAACTCAGATTGGGTAAAACAGCATATTATTGATATATCATCCCTACCGTGTCAAACTATCTATATGAAAATCGGAGCAAACTAGCTAAAGAACATATTCTATCCTTTATCGAAGTAATATATTGAAAAATGGTCTTATTCCATACTTTCTTTAAGACATTAAAGGCTATTCTGAAGGGGTTAGAGTTGCGACTATTTGCCGACAATCCAAGTCTAGAACCTGAGAAACGAGATTTTTCATATTCCTTAGTTCGACATAGCAACAGTGTATGTCTTTGGAGACCCGGTAGCCGTGAGGGTTAAGGCGTGAGCACTTAACACTCCGTGCCAAAGGTCGTGGGTTCAATTCCCACTAGGGGCGGTGGCTTTTCTTTCGAAAAAAGAAAAGGCATCACCCCTATCCTGGCTAGAAAAGGGTGGTAACCTATAGATAACCCGTCCTAAAATTCGTAGTTAATAATAAATGGACGTTAAAATTTAAATAAACAGTGTATACTATATATATATATATATATATATATATATATATATATATATATAATTTTTACTCTGTCTTCCGGACTGAGAAAAATTAATATTTTTTGTTTTCAATGATATTTATCACATTAGTGGAGTGCTGATTTTAAATCTGCTATTATTTTTGTTGTAAAAAAATGTATAATACTAGTTCACTTGAAAACGAGGGCATATTTTTGAATTTATTTTACGAAATGTGGATTATTGTTAAACGATTATATTTATTCTTTAATCTACTCTCTTAAGAAAAAAAAATGTGAAAGACTAATATCGATATAATTTTCTAATCTCAAAATAAAGCATTTGAAACCTATTTTATTTTATTTCTCGGCTCCTAATGCGCATTGGACGGAACGCTCGGACACGTATCGACTATTTTTCGATGCAGAATCACCAGTAAATAAATGAACCAAATCGGTGACCCCACCACTGTATACTCCCCTTTTAATCTAACAACAATTTCCTATTTACTTTGATACCGTCCAAGCCAGGCCTCGATACTCCCTTCTCTCGATAGAGGGGTTGAGAAAGGCCCCCCCCTACCTCCGGCGGGAGATGACATAAGCTGCAGTGCTTATATATGGGGTGGTGTTCTCTTACAGGCCAGTCAGTTCTTAGCAGCAACAAACAGCAACAGCATGGACATCCTACTGGTGAGTCTTCTGTGATTACAGTGATAACGCATCAGTGACGACGTTACGGTGATTTCGCGACTTGGTGGTGCGGCTTGGATCTATAGTACCTAAGTCAGGAATCAATTTGGTTGGTTTGGACATCCTAGTGTATCTACAAAGTAGTACTCCATGTCATACAGACAACTCAAAAATCGATTTAAATTTCGATTCGATAGTTGCCTCTAACTGGGTAGAGAAAATAACTTTTTTAATCCAAGTAATATTTTATTATCATCGCCAAATCTAGCCCTTGTTTGCTCCTGTTGCATACTAACATTTTTCAGATGAAAGATGATTTTTGCCAAAATTTTCAATTCTTTGCTTGGTTGGTTTTAGTGAAATCAAAAATATAATATTGATTGACAAATTATTTTTCTATTAGAGTAAATCCATATCAAGTGGCCCAAAGGTAGAAAAAATTGACATCTTTACCGTCAATTACATGTGGAATCAGTAGTTCAAAACAATTTTTAAATTTTTTTAGAAGTCAACCGTTTGAAAATGGTAGCCACCTTTGTTTCACCAAGCAAGCTGATTTTTGAGTTTATAAGCTCTTACGGAAAACTCTCACAGGACTGATAAATCATTAACTAATAGTTGAGACATAATTGTTTTCCATAAAGTCTGCTCTATCTTTTGTTTCCTTCACTATTTGAATATTTTGAGGTCCAATTCCTGAAAACTGCCATTGAAAACAACTGTTTATAGTCACCAAACTGCCGTTTTTAAGGGTAATTTTTTTGGCATAAGGGGTTGTATCCCTTATTGATATTGAGGTCTTTATGGAGGTTGAGGTTGGAAACATAGAAGGGAGCATAGGACTTTGGATTGGAATATTTGGATACGCCTGATGTTCGATGTTTTCGCAGTTTTCCAGAGTTTTGATCTGTTTGTTGCAGTAGTGATTTGCAAAGGATCAGTTTGTTTTCAGTACTTAACTGTGATTTGTGGTTCTACAGTCTGTAAAGATTTAAGGCAGGTTTTCTTCTTCTTACATGAGTACAACATCAATATTTAAAGCGCTGAAAATATGCATGCGCAAAAGATATACACTATTAATATTTCTTCATTAATTACACCGGCAAACAAAAAAAAAGTGGTAATTTCAAGACACCATATTCCCATGTATTTCGACACGCTAAATCCGAATCCGTGGTCCATTTCACCCCATCACGTCAGGTTTAAGAGCATTTGAAGGTCGAATTTCGTATGAAATCGTTTACCGTGCTTCCGTGGTTTTGAGGGTCGCTGAATTCGAATGCGAGGTCTGTATGACTCCACGGCACAAAATCAAGATCATTTCAAGGAAAAATATGTCTATTTTGCAAAAAAAGAATTTTTACTGCAGATTAATTTCTTGCAAAATAAACATATTTGTCATCGAAATTACCTTTATTTTGTGCGGATCTGTTGAAACAGACCTCGGATTCGAATTCACCGATCCTCATAATCATGGAAGGTCTAGTTATTTCTTCTTTACGACTTCAAACAAATTTTTACCTTCAAATGCTCTTAAATCTGACGTGATGGGATGAAACGGACTGCGGATTCTGATTCAGCATGTCGAAATACATAAGAATATATGTATGGCGTCTTTGGAAATCAACACATTTTTTTTGTATGCCTGTGTTATCACCGAATAATAATTATAATTAACTTAGACATACAACCCCCAATGAAACAAGTCGATTTAAAGTTAAACAGTTTATCTGAAGTTCCAAGATGTAGATCTGTATAAAAGGGAGACTATGTTAGGAAGAACTAATGGATCAGCAGCCTCCCCTTCCAGAAACAGGCAAACTAACTCCAGGCTTGTAACAAGTTTTTATCTGTTTCACTTCTTCTTCCAGTTCCACCAGTACTTGGGATTAAACTCCTCGAGGCAGCTGTAATTCCCGGGAAGAAATACCTAATACTCGGAATGAATTTTAAAACAGCTCTTGAAATATTCGACAATATTTTCTTTCTACTTTCAGGTTGATGGAGTTATAAATATTTCTCTTCAACAGAATTTTATTTTATGTTTTGGAATGTTCCAAAGATAGCCAATCCTCTTACTAAGAATAGTGCTATTGAGAGGTTACACTCTAGAAAGATATTTTGAAATATTTCCTTAACTTTTCATCGATCGATTACTAGATAACGAAATTATGTCCGTTAAAATCTATATATATAAAAATCACGTGTCTGTCTGTTTTTTTTTTGTTTGTCTGTTTGTTTGTTCCTTATACAAATCTACACCGTTTGACCGATTTTGACCAAACTTGGAATAATGGTAGGTCTTGATACGAGAAATCTCCTAGGCTATGTCAAAAAAATCTACCAGCTGTCTGTCTGTATGTTTGTCCCTTATACAAATCCACACCGTTTGTCCGATTTCGACTAAACTCGGTACACATGTAGATCTTAATCTGGGGAGTGTCGTAGGCTAAGTCAAAAAAATCTACCAGCTGTCTGTCTGTATGTTTGTCCCTTATACGAATCCACACCGTTAGACCAATTTTTACGAAACCTTGTATACATGTATGTCTTGATACGGGGGGTGTTATAGGTTAGGTCAAAGTTGTCTAGGACTCACAGTTGGGAGGCCACGGGTTCATAAAAGTTACAGATTCGTGTTATTAGATTTTAATAATACTTATTTGGTGTCTAATTTATTTAGGCTTTTCTATATGCAGAAAGTAGGCGTAGCATGGGTAACGGCTAGTCTACTATACATTTGTCAAATACTTCTCACTCACTCACTGAACAATCATCGCCCAGCCCAAACCACTTGACAGAAAATTTTGAAATATTTTGAAATTTTGCATACACTCCCTTTAACACGTGAAGACTCACGAAAGGATTTTTTGATATTCAAATTTTTAAGTATTTTTAGAGGGGTTTGAATTTTTAGTTGGTTAGAGCATGCAAGCCTAGGCACCATGCGTTGCAAGGACTATAACAGGTTAGCTGTTACCGTACTCTATCTATTTCATAATATTATTTTTATTTGCGGTTTGTGTTAACCATGATGGCTGACCTAGAATTGAGTGGAATAAACTGTGATATCGTCCCCCACAGAGTCTACGCTACACCTGGTGATGGTCCATTCGAGGTATCCTTGCACAGCCTCCTCACCCATCAGAATCCCCAGTCAGAACACCTCTTGGTATTGCTCTCAAATATAATAGGTGTTTCCAAATGACATCTTGGAAACATAAATTTTTAAGTTTTCACCTTTATTTATTATTGACAATAAATTTTAACCTGTACTGGTTAAACTGCTGTTACTGGTAACTTATATGTAACGGGTTATCTCTAGGTTATCTGTTTCTTGACACTGGTCCTGAGTGCGCCAGTGTCAAGAAAAATTATACTTTGGTTACTTATCAATTGATGAATAACTTATAGTATGACGGGAACCGTGCTATAATAAACTGCACAAAATTATGGAGGTGCGTTAATATTGATGATACATTATTTAACGCAATAAAATAACTACTTATCTGCCTTGACCAAACGCGGGGTTTCAGTTAGTTTATTTATAAAATGGGAAAAATAAGAACCTTTTTTTTCTTAGTTATTCAACACGAAAAAAACTTGGGTTATGCAAATAATAAATCTGAATGGAAACGCTGAACAAATATTTGTCTAAATGTGAAGAATGCCGAGAAAGGCCTTCCATTGTTGTAACTATAGTGCTGAACCCTGTCGGTTGGATATTTAACTATTGATAAGATAACGCTCCATCCAATCCCCTACTTCCTGAGTTCAGTATGATGGAATAGCTAGTGGATCCTAACCAAACACACATTCCAGCAGATAGCAGCTACTCACTCATCGGAATCCGAAAAGCTCTTGTATGCTCCGATTTACTTCCATAAATATATATGTATATATATATATATATGTATATGGGGGCGAGGTTAGCTCAGTGGTAGAGCACTGGACTAATAAGATGGAGGACCTGAGTTCAAATCCCGAGCAAGCACTAAAAATCTTTTCTTCTAGTGTCTTCGTTCATGGGTTGGATTCGGCCTCCCTGACCGTCCCTAGGCCAACCCAGCCTTTAATGAATTTATCTATGGGTACCCGGCGTTAATAGCCTAATTGTTGATACGCCGTTAAACACGAAAAAAAAATCAATGGGTACCTTGGGTGCTAATGACTCTAGCAGTCGAAGCAGTCAAGGGGAAAATCAGGCGGCCGGAGCATAGTACTGACCGCAATAAATCCCTAGTGTGCCGTATGGTCATGAATCAGATACCTCTATAGTATCTGCCCCTCAGGGCCCTCGTGGCCTGTTACAGGACTGATAAATATATATATATATATATATATATATATATATAGGTTCACTCGCCTTAAAAAAAAAAAAAGTATGGCGATTTCCTTCGGGACCACCCTGTATAGAGGAATAATTGTCAATATATATATACATATATATATATATATATATATATATATATATATATATATATATATATTTCTTGACAATTATTCCTCTATACAGGGTGGTCCCGAAGGAAATCGCCATACTTTTTTTTTTTTTAAGGCGAGTGAACCTTAGGGTTAAATGTACACATACACACATACAGACAGACATGGACACACCTACGCACATACACAAACCCAGTTCCATTCAACCTTACTCACAAACATTAAACACACTCACCATTCGCTATCTGTTCAATTGTATGCTTTAGATTTTATTAATTAGTTCCGTTTTGTCTATAAAGTTTAATAGCTTTCTAACGTTATCAGCATCATCTCCAAGGATTTCATCCATGATGTCTGATAACATTAGCTCTTCTCTAATTGATTGATATACTCGGCATTCTTTATAATCGCCATACTTGAGGGGTATGATATAATCGCCATACTTGAGGGGTGTGTACGCTCACCAAGAAGAAATATTTTAAAATTAAAAATAAAAACCCGTTATTTCGCGATAAGTTATTTGTTTGGGTGGCTGCTGTGAATTTGGTTTGAGAAATGTTCGCACAAAGTACACGCGGACTTATACGAAATTTGATGCAGAATTTGAAGGTGTCATCAGAATTAATTTTTCCCTATGGCGTGAACGACGAATAGCACAAAAATGGCCAAAAAATAGCGTTTAAACAAAAAACAAGGAAACGCCTATATCTAGGGAAATAATGCAAATAAAAAATTCTCCATGGTGGCATTCAACTATACATCAGTCGGAGTACACTCCCCTCGAGTATGGCGATTTCCTTTGGGACCACCCTGTATGTCTTTATTTACAAACATGTAAAAATACATAACAATGAAATATTTTAATTTAGCTGTTTCTAGAAGCTCTTGACAAGGGAAGCTGGACTGTTGTAGTACGCACAAGGCAGCGTGATTGTAATCTGTTGGGTTGTCTGGTCTCTAGGCCAGTTACGCTTATGTTGGGTTGTCTGGTCTCCAGGCCAGTTACGCTTATGTCGGCGAACATTATTTTAGATGCGATGTGATGTTGGGAGTTTTAGAGAATTGAGATGGGGTTGTAATTTTGGTGAAAGTTTTGAATTTTTTGAAAAGTGTTGGATGAATGAAATATTGTTATTGACGTGGCGTCAGCTATTTTTCGGAATATTTTTGAGTGTAGGGGTTGGAGGGCTATGTGGACTGGATGCCATAAGACCACATTACCCTGAGAATAGAAATTTGATTGAGTCTTTTGATATTATGTCTAATGAAGTAATTCGTCATTAATTCTAAGTTATTATCGTCGGTTAAGTAAGTGTAGTAAAAGTCTGCACCGCCGGATGAGTTCTTGTCACCTCTGGATAATATGTAGGTACTATCCAAGTTTTTATTTTGTCAAGTATTGGTCCAAGATTACGGATCATTGACCATACTTAGAAACTTGTGTGGTCAGTAATATACTCCGGTCGCCCGATTTTTCCCTTTGAAGGCTCTGATTCATAAATTAATTAATAGCTGGATAGGCCAAGGGATGGCTGTGGTGCCGAATATAACCTAAATATTTCATACCTTAGAAGATGAAATTTTTAGTGTCCGTCAATATTTGGAAGTTTGGTTCATCAGCGTATTATTCGAGTACTTTACCTCTTTGCTAACCTAAAAAAATAAAATTTCGTTGTGTATTTGTATATTCATATACTAAAATATAATTCTAAATTTCTAATACTTCAGCTTTTATTAAAAGTTTAAGCAGTTTCTTTCCTTCCCCGTAAGGGTGCACCTACACTGGACCCGTTCCGATCCGATCCAATAGCCACCGACTGTCAGTAGAAAAACGAACACATGCATCTCAATGGAGGTGCCTACATTGGTCCCGACCCGATCCAATCCAACGGCCACCGATTCTTGGCCGTTCAAACTTGTTTGTTTCTAGACCGATTTCGGACCGACGAAGCAAAATGGCGCCAACCCACACATTGTGTTTCAAAAAGATCTACAGGTTCTAAATCTTAACCGATTTCAATGCATTTTTTTTTTAAATCAAAGGAAATATGTAAGAATGTAAATAATTGAAACCTCAGAAAATTCCTGTGAAAATCTTTAACATTACAAAGAAATATATTTTATTGCTTGTAAAATGGGTAATTTTAATTTCTTGTAAATTACAAGCCCTGGATGTGTTGACTATGCAGGAGGACAAAATGTATTTATGGAACGAAGAGAAGGAGATAAATCAATCTTCTTGGTTATAAGAAGGTTATTGATTGATTGACAGCTTTATGCTAAAGAGTGCAAAAACCATCGCTTTAGGTTATTAAAATTATACTCAATTTTTCGTGTATATTCTGAGTCAAGTTACCAACAAAGTGTGGACATGAGAACGGAGAATGTGGTTTAACGCCAAACACTCTTTGAAAATATAAAGTTGATTGTTGTTTGGCTTTATAATTCATATATATATATATATATATATATATATATATATATATATATATATATATATATATTTAACTTGATTTGGTAATATAACTCATTATTGAATTCCTTCGATTATACAAATAATAAATTAAAAAAAAACAAAAACGCACTTTTGAATGAATACACAAAGAGAGAGACTTAAAGAAGGAAAATCAATCTTTGAGAATATGAAGTTGATTGATTGACCAGTAGCTTGACGTTAAGCGGAAAATAGGAAGTATTTGGAGTTATAAATGATTGAATTCCTTAGCTAATCTAATGAACTTTCGTAAAAGAAGATAACGGCCTTGAAGAAGAAGTTGGAAGTACGAAATCAATATTTAAGATAATGAAGTTGATTGGCTGCTCAACATCTTAAAATGAAAAATGTAATAGGATGATTTTTGATGATATAAATGATTGAATTCTATTTCCGATCCAATGAACATGCGTTACAGGAGATTACGGACTTGAAGAAGAAGTTGAAGTACGAAATCAATTTTTGAGAAAATGAAGTTGATTGAATGACCAATAGCTTGATGTTAGGCGGGATATAGGAAGTTTCTGGTGTTATAAATGATTGAACTACTGTGCTAAACATAAGGACAAAAAAAACTGCATAAAAGAAAGTAACGGCCTTGAAGAGGAAGTTGGAAGAGTGAAATCAATCTTTAAGAGAATGAAGTTGATTGACTGATAAATCTATTGCAGTGAAGGATTTAATAGGAAGTATTTGGTGAAATAAATGATTGAATTCCTTAGCTAATCTAATGAACTTTCGTAAAAGGAGATAACGGCCTTGAAGAAGAAGTTGGAAGAGTGAAATCAATCTTTAAGAGAATGAAGTTGATTGACTGATAAATCTATTGCAGTGAAGGATTTAATAGGAAGTATTTGGTGAAATAAATGATTGAATTCTTTAGCTAATCTAATGAACTTTCGTAAAAGGAGATAACGGCCTTGAAGAAGAAGTTGGAAGAGTGAAATCAATCTTTAAGAGAATGAAGTTGATTGACTGATAAATCTATTGAAGTGAAGGATTTAATAGGAAGTATTTGGTGAAATAAATGATTGAATTCCTTAGCTAATCTAATGAACTTTCGTAAAAGAAGATAACGACCTTGAAGAAGAAGTTGGAACTACGAAATCATTCTGTAAAATATTCAAATTGATTGACTGATCAATATCCTGACACGGAGGATTTGATAGAATGCTTTTTGTGATATAAATGATTGTAATCCTTAGCTGATCCAATGAACCTGTGTAAAAGAAGGCTATGGATTTGAAGAGGATTTCGGAAGAGCAAAATCAATCTTTGAGAATATGAAGGTGACTGAACGATCAATATCCCTACATGAAGAATGCAATAGGATTTATTTTTTGTGCTGTAAATGATTGAATTCCTTTGCTGATCCAAAGAAAGTGCATAAAAGAAGACACCAGCCTAATATCTTGACACGATAGAATGTTTTTGGTGGATCCTTTCCAAATACTAAGCGTGGAGAACATTGAAGACGAAATTAAAAGAGTTGAATATAGCTTTGAGGACGTGAAAGCGATTCAATAGTACATTTATTGACATGAAGCTGGAGGTTTTGGTGGCTAATGTGATTTTCAGATTCCATGACCAATTAAAAGATGCATATTAAAAGATCAACGGATGAATTAATAAAACATGCGAAAGAAGAACGCGGAGTTGACAAAATAATGGGAAATGTATAATCAATTTTAGAGAGCATGACTATGAGTAAATAGTTAACTGAGTGACATAAAGTATTACAGGAAGGTGTTTTTTTGTTAATAAGCAGTAAAAAAAACAAAAGGAATAAATGTGGGCATTAAGTTGATTCAGTGGTTAAAATCCAATGTATTTGTCCGAGATAAAAAGAACTGTCGAATTCCTTTCCTATATCTTGGGATCAGGTTTAATAATGACAAGGTTTTTCCAGAGGAAGGATCAGGACGAAGAAATGAGTTTATTCTGTACAGGAACTTGAGGTTTGTCAGCAAAAACTCAGAAGAGCAAAAGTCGATTTTTGTAGTTTTCTGAAATGTGACTAGCATACCATTGACAATTGACTTGGGGGAAATACATGGTTGACAGGCGTGTTAAAATACATTGGATGTCTGTTTACCTAGACGCACATTGAAACGAGCAAAAACCTGGCTCTTCCGGGAGCCAAGCACCTTTTTGTGGTTCTGATCCTGCATGTGGAGTATCGCAGTCCAAGATCCAGGATTGTCTAAACCCAGCATCTAATATAGATAATAATCTGCTTCTATTTGAAGGTTATGAATGAAGGTGTTGTCATTAATAAGAAGACTTTGCTAAAATGAACACACATCTGTGTATGTAGGGTACCTATGCGGAATTGTCGAGAAAAGTTCTCTTTGATATTCCGTGAAGAAGACGCCAGTACTTCCGATTATATGTAAATAACAGATACTAAAACTGACTGCTATTTAGCACAATTTTGGGGAAAACAAAAAACTAAAATTTAAACTACATTCACATTTTAGAATAAACTAAATCTAAACTAAAAATTGCAACCCAAAAAAAAAAACTAAAATTATACTAATTAATGGATTTTAATTAAACAAAAATTAAAAATGTAACATTAGGAACTAATTAAAAACTAAATTAAAGCTTAAGTTTAGTTTAGTTTTAAAAAAATAACGTGAATTAATGCAAATCATATGTTACTACAATACTTAAGTAAATTATTAAAACTAATAGAACTTGTTTAAGAATAAGCTAGACTTGGCTTTTAGGCGGACCTAAGATCTATATATATAAAAATCACGTGTCTGTCTGTTTTTCTGTTTGTTTGTTCCTTATACAAATCCACACCGTTTGACTGATTTTGACCAAACTTGGAATAATGGTAGGTCTTGATACGAGAAATCTCCTAGGCTAGGTCAAAAACGTCTACCAGCTGTCTGTCTGTATGTTTGTCCCTTATACAAATCCACACCGTTTGACCGATTTTGACCAAACTCGGTACATATGTGGATCTTAATCTGAGGAGTGTCGTAGGCTAAGTCAAAAACGTCTACCAGCTGTCTGTCTGTATGTTTGTCCCTTATACAAATCCACACCGTTTGACCGATTTTGACCAAACTCGGTACATATGTGGATCTTAATCTGAGGAGTGTCGTAGGCTAAGTCAAAAACGTCTACCAGCTGTCTGTATGTATGTTTGTCCCTTATACAAATCCACACCGTTCGTCCGATTTTGATCAAACTGGGCACACAGGGTGGTCTTGATCAGGGGAGTGTCATAGGCCAGGTCAAAAACGTTTACCAGCTGCTGTATGTATGTGTTTTTTTTTTTTTTTTTTTTTTGTTTTTTTTAATAAAAATCCACACTGTTAGACCGATTTTTACCAAACTTGGCATACATGTATGTCTTGATACGGGGGGGGGGGGGGTGTTATAGGTTAGGTCAAAGTCGTCTAGGACTCACAGTTGAGAGGTCACGGGTTCGAAACAGTTACACATTCGTGTTATTTGATTTTAATAATACTTATTTGGTTTCTAATTTATTTAGGCTTTTCTATATGCAGAAATTAGGTGTAGCATGGCACGCCGGGTAACAGCTAGTGTATTATAAACAGAAGGGAGTGAATATAATCTATATGTTTTTTTTTGTTTTTTTTTCCAAATTTATTTATTTATTTAAAAGAATACAACAATCTGTTCCGGATACCAGATACACTTTTTGTTAAGTATTATTCTATCTTGTAACAATATTTAGCTCACACTTTTGCAATATAGGAAAAACAAAATGAAATAAAACCTATGCATAATCTATATATTACTAATTCAGCCATTGTTTATGAATTCTGTACTGTCTACAGGCCTTGTTCAGGATGTTGGAAACATTCATTTTTCTCTTCAGCTAGCTTCTACATCTTCTCATTAGTCATTTTCGTTACACTATTTTAATCTATACAGTTCAGGATATTACGAATTCTTTGGAGAGTAAGAAACTTTGGCTTTTCCTTGTAATTTTCAAACATATGCTCTTTGATAAACTAATTAGTGTATTAAAAACTAAATTCACAAATTTAGGTCTCGTTAGCTAAACTAAACTAATTACCATTCTAGAAACGTATACTAAAATTAAAAACAACTATTTATTAGGAAAATACTCCAAGAGAGTCCAATTATATGAAATAAAATATTTTTTCATGATTAATAATTATACAAATCTAAAACTAAAAATACAACTTTAGTTTATTTTTAGTTTAGTAAACTAACGGTAGTTTTGCCCAACACTGTCTGAGATCATCTACATTGGGAGGATCAATTTAGTGTCGAAATTAAAATAAGTAATAAGTCCGTAAGTAAAAACCTATGTTTCCATGTGTATGAAAACAACCCAAGGGAAAGAAAATTCAATCAACCACGCGCTATCACAAGTCAATTTTAATCAGTTCCATAAGTCAATGATTTTAGAAAAATGAAATTATGTTCCCAGTCCAGTCAACGAACAGTTATAGATGGAAATTTTTGGAACAAAATTTTTCACTTCGTAACTTTGTTTGGGCTGGATAGAAAGTGAACATATCAAAAGTCCTCGCCCGCAGCCTTTGTGCCGGGGGGGGGGAGGGGGGGTTAGAAGGTCCCATTTTTCGGGTTTTCACTTATATCTCGGAAACCCTGCGTCCTAGCGACATGACTGTTTTGATACAAATAAAAGCAGATTAAATTTCCTACAAGTTCTATTCAATAAAGTTTTTCGAGATATCTTTAGTTTTCGAAATATCCGCTCTTGAAAGTCTGTAATTTTGGGGGAAAACAGATTTGCCGCATATTTTTTCCCCGTTTTGACGGGATAACTCTTCAACGATGTACCAAAATAAAAAATAACGGTTATAGGGTTGTAGAGTATTGCATTCCCTTCAATATATATATTACTTTGCTATTTTATGTATTTTCCTTCAAACGTAAAAATAGTTTCAGTGTTCATCGTGAAATCAGAAATTTAGCGACTAATAAATATCCTTATTCTTGGGCTTAGCCGATTCACGAAGAGTATTGGGCAGAAATCATTCAGAATAATGAATAAATCTGTTATTTCATTCTGAATAATGAATAATTTTTCATTCATTATTCAGTCAATTCAAATAACGTAACTTTTTATTTTTATTCATTATTGAATAACAATGATTTATTGAATAAAAATGATTTATTTAATGAAACCTTTTGTTGAATAAAAGTTATTTATTCGAACGAAGGTTTTTTTTTTTTTAATGAAATTGATTTATTTGACTGAAATGTTTCGTTAAATACAAGTGATTAATTTTAACAATCTTTTTTTATAAAAATGACTAAAATCATTCAACTTTTTCTTACTTTGAATAAAAATTATTTGTTTGAGTGATATTGTTTACTGAACTTAAAGAATCTGAATTTGTTGTTCCATGAACCACATTATTTGAATTGTATAAAAATAATGAATGAAGATTGAAAACAAAAAATATTCATTAAATAAAAAAATCAGTCAATGAATAAATTCTTATTTAATAAAAATGTATTGAATAATGAGCGACCATGTTATTCATTGAATAAAAAAATAAATCAGTGAATGAATAATTTATTCAATGAATAGATTCTTATTCAATAAAAATTTATTCGAATGATTATTGAATAAAAAATGTATTGAATAATGAGCCAACCCTGTTATTCATTGAATAAAAAATAAATCAGTGAATGAATAATTTATTCAATGAATAGATTCTTATTCAATAAAAATTTATTCGAATGCTTATTGAATAAATAATGTATTGAATAATGCCCTACTCTGTTCCTGAATACAGAACAGCAAGAGACGATGAAATGCCAAATCAATCCATCTCTCAGAGTGTGACATTGATTGGGTGATTGAATGATTGACGGTGAGCTGCTGTTGAAGCATTGCAAGGAATTCCTTGGTTTTCCCTCAATTTCGATTTGATGCGACACATTAGCCCGTACTAATGAAAAACTCTTAAAACCAAGAAGAATTTCTTTTCGCTAAATTACTAGGTAGCAAAGCATTTCAATAGCACCAAGAAAATCTGTGACCTTTATGTCATGTTTATTGTACAGTAGTTGTACACAAAACATGATATCTGTAAACAATTAATATTGCAGAGATAATTTACGGTTTCACACGAGGGATCAGGAGGAGGTACGTTTCAATATTTGAGCTTTGCGTGATTATGTCGTGGGTTTGACGCCCGTTAAAGGACAATAGTCGGAGAGCCGGCAACGCACTTTTCATGTAGTGTTTTATGCACCCTGAAATTTTGCAATAGTATACCTCTTACGTAGATAAGAAGGTAAGTATGTGTTTCCTGGACATACCTTGGAATACCAGGTACTGCACATAGGGGAAAGGTGCAAAACAATATTGCCCAAAAATAGTTTTTTATTCAGAAGCCAACTATTATCAATGAAAAACATTACAAATTAAGGCAATTTTAAAATTAATAATAAATAAGGCAGGAACTTTTAAGGGGGTTAAAATGTAAATTTAAAAATAAAAACAAAGTACCTAGTTTTTGTTTTTAATATTAAATGAAGTGCTTTATTCAAGCTGCGAATTAAAATAATAAACATATTTGAAAATAATTGCAAAAGGGCAGACACTTATGTGGGGTTTAATTATCAGGAAATTTAAAAATAAATGTAAAAATAGACTGCAGTTCACTGCGCGTAATCGTAAGAGTGCATGAGACAACCGCGCAGTCTCAATAGAGTTCAATTTATCCCTCAATAAACCTCCACTTCATTTGCATGGATTTAATCCTTACTAAATGTAGACATTTTCCTGTAAGTATTGAATCTGTAGAGGGCTGAGGAAAAAACTCTAATTCATTGATAAAAAGTCCGACTCGGAGGAACTGCGTCATCTTAGCGCGGTTACGTACATCTCGAAGAAATGGAATAGATTAGCATCACAAATCACAGGAAACTGACAGTAGTCAACTTACAAAGAAGCGGATAGTTCTTAATCTGTATAAGTCAATACAATTATGTACTGGAAACGTACTTACTCTTCGACTACTGCTGAGAAGGCTCTATTCTAAACAACCAAAAATTCGTTGTCATTTTAAGTATCTTGTTTTACTAGCAAATTCCTTTTACTGTTATAATCAACTGTAAATATGTGCTTCATGTAGTGTTGTAAAAGAGCGCGCCTTTAAGGCTTGAAGGCGCGGCTCCAAAAAGCTCGAGCTCTCAGAGCTTGGATAGGGCTCGATAGAAGGCGCGAGCCTTGAAGGCTCGGCTTGGTAGAAGGCGCGAGCCTTGAAGGCTCGCCTCGGGAGAAGGCGCATGCTTTGAAGCCTTTTACTTTTCATTTCCAAAATGGCGGACGGCGGGCAAACAGCTGTTTCATGAAATATACTTTGATAGATTCGTCCAAAATTGTTCCCGCCACACTGAAATTATTCGCTAGCAATTAAATTTATCATGACATCGATAAACTAGATTATATGGATCACTAATCGGTTAAAAATAGTAACTTTTTCTAAAAAATAAATTCTGTTAGACGGTGATGGCAACACTGTGATACTTCTTAACTGTATGACACTCTCATACTTTTATCTCCCTTAAATAATAAAAGTCCATACAATTTTTCATTCAGATTTTAATCCATAAGAATACAGAATTTAAAAAATCAGCTAATTGAAGCACTTTATTTAGCGTAATCATTAACGTTATAAACTGAACTCTGTTGAATTTTAATAAATTACAAATGAAGCAAAATAAGAATTATCAGAGATCACAGCTAAATTACCTCCCTTTGTAAATAAAGATGCCGTTAAAAATTTAAATTTATTATTGTTAAATAAATGGTGAGATATCTCACCAACAAATCGAAATTTATAAAATGTAATAATTAAAGAGTAAGTAATTATTGTATAGAGATAATCTAGTAAAGCACTAGAAAGGCTTTGACTAAAACCGTGCTTGCCGAAGCTCTACCTTCCGAGGGCTCCAAGGCCGAGCCTTCAAGGCTCGAGAGAGAACCTTGCCGAAACTTCAGGGCTTGATAAGGTTAGGATGGAGCCTCACTCCCGAGACTTCATCGAGCCCTCAGAGCTCCGGCTGTAGAGGTTAGGTTCAAGGTTCAGGCCTGAAGCCTCTTGTCAGGGCTCGCTTTTAACAACACTAGCTTCATGGCGAATTAAATTCCATTCTGTCGTGGGTTAAATCTTTCTATAAAATAAGAAATAACAGTAACAGTTGGAGGCTATGAGGAAGGTTATATATGTAGGAGAATTCAAAACAACCTACGTCATCATGATTAGCCACTGCCATCATGATTACCACAGCCACTCCTAACTTATTACCTAACTTATTACTTATTACGTTTCTTAGCTTATTTTACTACAATACTAATTTTACTGATAAATGCAATTTAAAACTAGAAACAACCAATTAAAAAGTGAGATAAAGAAAGAGAAAAACCATCTTAAAACAACAAAACAAACACTTTTTAAGTTTTATGCGCTTATATCTCTCATTGACGTTAGTCAAGCGCGGTTCCATAGTGCCATTAGTAAAGGAATAATACACAATTTTATTAAAATCTATCCCATTTTTCGCTAACTAGTGAGCGAACAGAAATACTAAATGAGATAAAGATGCCGTGCGTATCTATTAGCCGTTGATGTAAAGCGAAGTGAAAGGATGGTTGGGACTCGGCTAGGAGGGAAAAAAAGTCCGTCACGCAGGAGCTGCATAACTAAGCACTTTCCTCAGAATTTGGGTAGTGTAGACTGCTTTCCAGAAGAATTTGCTTAAAATATCCTACATAAATAAAATAAAAACATGAATAGTTCTCTTTTAAATTTGTAATGAGTAACTGATCAATTATTAATTTGCTTCCAGAGTTATGTTTACACATGGTACCTATTACACTACGTAATAAATACAAAAAACCTCATATTATCGTATTTTGATCTAACGCAGAAACAGGATACAGTCACTCTAGTGGTAGAAAGCGCTCCTTGCGGCGGCTTTGTGAACCTACGTCTGGCGGGCTTTTCTATTGAAATATATTACAAATTAAACCCCCGCTTTCCGATTGACCGATTCAGCTCATTTTTACAACACATCTTTCTCATGAGTTACCCACGACGCATACCGCGTTTCGTTACAATACAGCAGAAATTACGACCGATATGAGGTTACGACCGGTATATTAGGAATTTGGGTCCGGAGTAAACCCCCCCCCCCTTCTAATGAACCGATTTAGTTTATTTTTACAACACATATTTACCTGTAGATTACCACTACGAATACCGACTTTCGTCGAAATATACCAAAAATCACGTCTGGTAGTGGCGAATTCGTATTGTGGGTCCGGAGTAAACCCCCCCTCCTAATGAACCGATTTAGTTTATTTTTACAACACATATTTACCTGTGGATTACCACTACGAATACCGAGTTTCGTCGAAATATACCAAAAATCACGGCTGGTAGTGGCGAATTGGTATTGTGGGTCCAGAGTAAACCCCCCCCCCTTCTAATGAACCGATTTAGTTCATTTTTATATCTCATTTTTCTCTCTATATTACCACTACGAATACCAAGTTTCGTTGAAATATAACAAATATTACGGCTGACATAGTCTAATTAGTGCTTTGGGTTCGGGGTAAACCCCCCCTTTCGTTGGACCGACTTTGGTGGTTAACGAACTCGTTCAATCGTTTACTATAATCGGAAATTTTTCAAAAATTCCGTCATGAGTCCAACCTCAATAGCTACTTTCCTTCGGAGGAAAGTGCTAAAAAGTCAGATCTTCAAGGAAATGTCTATAATGGACGTTCAGGCGGGTCAAGTTCGATAAGCAGCAGAATCCGTCCAGCAGATCATGATTTTTCATACTTCGGAGAAGTATATGCACAGTGAGATTTTATTTCCCATCGTAGTTTTACAACTGTGGTCATTTTGTTGTGTAAATTTTTCAAAATAATTACTAATGGTAACATATTAAATCTGAGGTCTATATGTGGTTTCCGTTTTATGTTGTGACTATTCCTGTAATAATTCGTGATGTAGTATCGAGTGTGTGATGTAGTATCGACGTATAGTGTGTGATGTAGTATGTAGTGTGTGATGTAGAATTCGTGATGTAGTATCGACTATTCCTGTAATAATTCGTGATGTAGTATCGACTATTCCTGTAATAATTCGTGTTGTAGTATCGAGTGTGTGATGTAGTATCGACGTATAGTGTGTGATGTTGTATTTAGTCTGTGATGTAGTATTCGTGATGTAGTATCGACTATTCCTGTAATAATTCGTGATGTAGTATCGAGTGTGTGATATAGTATCGACGTATAGTGTGTGATGTAGTATGTAGTGTGTGATGTAGTATTCGTGATGTAGTATCGACTATTCCTGTAATAATTCGTGATGTGGTATCGAGTGTAAAAAATAATTATAATCACATAATTACGTCTGGCCACAATATGGACTCCGTTGTTGATTAAATTATTGATTTAATATTAGTTTTATATGTGAGGTAATTATGTGATGTTCCTTGTACAATGAGATGTTTCACGCAACGTAAGTTAAACGTTTGTAGTTATTAAGTGTACGTTGTGACTCGTAACGTACACACAACGTACACCGTACAACTTGTGAGCAGGAATAATTTACCTAACTGCGGTAATTTTTATGAAAAACTAGCTGTTTCCCGGCGTGCCATGCTACACCTACTTTACGTATCTTGAATAGCAAAAATAAATTAGAATCTAAATAAGTAATATTATAATCTAATAACGCAAATCTGTAACTAATTGGTTTCATAGTTTCGAACCTGTGACCTTCGAGCAGTCAGTCCTAGACGATTTTAACCTAGTCTATGACCAGAGTTGGGCAAACGTTAGCGCGCGCTAAAAGCTGATACCTCTCCGCTAATTTAGCGAAACTGTAGAAAGCCAGCGCTAATAATTAGCGGTTAGCGGCGGCAGTGCGCTAACCGCTAATCTATTTATGAAATATCGTAATTGCTATAGTTACAAGTTGTAACTATACCTTAAGCTATTAGCAATTACGATATTTCATAAATAGATTGGCGGTTAGCGGCGGCAGTGCGCTAACCGCTAATCTATTTATGAAATATCGTAATTGCTATAGTTACAAGTTGTAACTATAGCTTAAGCTATAGTTACAACTTGTAACTATAGCTTAAGCTATTAGCAATTACGATATTTCATAAATAGATTGGCGGTTAGCGCACTGCCGCCGCTAACCGCTAATTATTAGCGCTGGCTTTCTACAGTTTCGCTAAATTAGCGGAGAGGTATCAGCTTTTAGCGCGCGCTAACGTTTGCCCAACTCTGTCTATGACTATCCCCGAATCAAGAGCTACATGTGTGCCAAGTTTGGTCAAAATCGGAACGGTGTGGATTTGTTTAAGGAAGAAACGTTCAAATAGATAAAGAGACAATCAGATAAACAGACGGAGACACGTGATTTATATATATATATATATATATATATATATATATATATATATATAGATTAACCACATTATTTAATGTAATTCTCATTTTTAAAATTGATAATTTTATTACTGAAAATAATGTTATATATTGTATATTTCGTTCGATTAGAATTGTTGTTTACTGTCTGACATTGGGAACAAGGAATCGGAGCGGAGTCCATAAATAACAGGAAAAGGCTGTCTCCCTGATCCTCCTGTTACAAGTGGCTGAATTCCTTTGAGTCAAATAGATTTTGACCGAGCAACTCTTTGACATAGTGCCTCTTTGACCAAGTAGCTCTTTGACCTCTAAGCTCTTTGTCCGCTCAGCTCTTTGATCGGCAGTGGCCCATTTAAATCTCGCATAAAGCCCAACGCTTCCTTGCCTCATACGGGGGGATTGTGTCTTCAATATTTTATTTACAAATGGTTTGAGTACTGAAAGATGTCTTTATCTCAATGAAGTTATTGACGAGATAAAAGACGAAATATGTCAAATTTTACGTTGAAGAAATGGTAATAACACGTCCCGGTATACCGTAGAGGTATATCTTCACAGGTTACCTGCGCAGGTAAACCGGAGCATATGTGCCAGCCCCTTCCGGTATACCTGTGCAGGCGTAGCGACCTGTTTAGGTGACCGGAGAAGAATCAAAATTCAATTCTTTTTACCTGCGCAGGTGAGTAGAGCGTGTTTGTGAGTTATCCCGTAAACCTGTACAGGTATGAGGGTAGTTATAGTAAATACTCTGACTAGAATGCTTCGTGTTACTTGCGTGCCACTGGTCCATTAGAACGTTGTATATTGTTTAGGTTTGTTTTCTGTGTTAAAGTCATCATTTCTGTCCGAAAACGGAATCAAATTCTCGAGGAATTTATAGATCAGAAGATGAGAACCCTGTTTGTGGCTAGTTAAGATATGAACACAGTTCTTTTAATAATTTTGTATGAGTATACATCCTTATTTTTTGAAGCAAGTTTTTAGAACACGTCCTGCGTTTTGTTCTTTTTGCTGATTATAGCCACTAACAAACCCACAAAAGCTATCACGCCATCTTGTCGGCTCGCCATTTCGAGATTGTAGAAATCCTTCACCCGTCTGGTGTACCGGAGTGCGAGTGGGCTCTCCCATGTAGAAGTATGCCTGTACAAGGTAAATTAGATTTTATTTGGCTTCTTATTATTTGGTAAGCACCCCTTGTGGAAGGAATTTGTTTAGCGAGCATAAAGACTGAAAAAACTCAAATTTCTACAAATAGGACGCAACTCCGTGGTAGAAATCCGACAGGCTAATCACCCTGCTACAGGGAGACCCGTCATGTATGTAAGTCAGTATCGATTAGCGAGTTTCCTCCCTTCTAATTGGGAGGAGGTGGAGTGAGTTATTTCCCCGTAGGATTAGCTATCGCTAGTTTACTGTTCATTGCGGCGCCTAAAATCTTCATATGCTTTTGGTTCCGTTTTCGCCAAACATTAACCGTATATGAATCGATCCATAAAAAAAAGGGCTTCAGTACAAAATCAGTAGTTTTGAGAAAACTAGCCTGAAGCCCTTTCTACATGGAATAATAAAATTATGACTATGTTTCTATGGAAACTGTGTATTGGACTGAAGTCCTTTTAACATAGAAATCTGTACAGAAATCTGTAGTTACTTAACTTCAGAGACCATGAATTGGAGAAAACTCTCATATTGGGGAAAAAATGGACTGAACCACTTTTTTCATGGATCGATTCATATATTGTACGCTTTCCAAATGTTACTACGTTTATGAACTTACAGAATCGCGCTAAGATGACGCAGTTCCCGTGAGTCAGACTTGTTGTTTCTGTTACAAAGTCGCCATCCGGCTATCGCTTGTTGATGTTGATGTCTAGATTCCCGATCACCTACAACCCATATTTTACCTGAATTACATTATCTGCGGTTGCATGAGCTCCTGAATTATTTGGAGGTTCCATAAAAGCTGAAAGGTCCTTTTTTTAAAAGGAGATTTTTTTTTCTCTGCATGACTATGCAACGTTCAATTACAAGGCTACGTGAGGACTGTGTGTATATATATGTTGCATTGCGGAGGTGGAAGAACGGAGCAAAGACCCTTTAATCTACAAGGCAAGGCGAATAGGCGTGAAGACGCGGCTTTTTCAAGTCCACCTCTATAATATACAGGACCGTGCCATACTCCAAGGACGCTTTCTATTACTATTATATGATAAAAAGTGTTGTTGTTGCCGATGGTGTGTTGCACAAGGTGTGTTGCACGAATCGGAAGGTCCCATTGTCACATTTCGAGCGAGGGTTCAGCATTATGTGCGTTGCTAACGTACGTGTGTCCCGGATAGTGGGTCTCTTGGACAATGATTCTAGTACAGTTAGAGAAATAAAAGCTACAACAGCTGCTCCCTACTAAATCAAAATTGTCATTATAGTCATTACTTCACAAAGCTCTCTTTTATGAGCGCAATAATTACTTGTAATCGTTCATCTCTTAGTGGTTTGAAAAAATCACTCAAGATTTTTATAAAAATAGGCAGATCATTTTTTTTTTTTTTTTTTTTTTTTTTTTACGGCTCATCTACATTTAGGTCATTAGCGCCGACATCCAGGGTGCAGCGAGGAATTTTACCAGCGAGCCGTGGGATGATAAAATGGGAATTGAACCCACCATCTCCCGCTTATGAATCGAAGGCACTAGCCATTAGACCACGGGAGACCCCAATAGGCAGATAATTTTGAACATTCTGGCACTTTTTGAATTTTCATATCTTCTGTAACATGTATGTTGATATTTTTAAGTCAAATAGGCCTACGTAAATTGGGTTAGTTTAACGTTAATTTAGAATAAAAATTGTTTGCAATGCTCAGTGTAACACAACATTTATAAATATAATATGCTAGTTCGGCCCTGATGCGCCGAAAAAAATGCTAGTTATATATAAAATACAACAATAAATAAAAAATATATAATAAAATAATTAGTAACCATAAAGATATTTTGGATTAGAATAAATGGGAAGTACATTATCCTGAGATAAGAAACTTTGAGTTGGTTTACCTTAAAATACGGCTGAATTTGGAATTTCTATTATTTGTAATTGTAAATATTTTAAATAGTCTAAGTTAGCTTTAAGTTATCTTAAGTGATTCCCTTGCAACATTGTCTCCCCCTAGATTTGGTATCATAGAATAACTAGGCTAAGACCCCCTTCGTACTTTTTACAGTCCCTTATACGCCTTATTTAAGCCCGGCTCCAGGTTCCAATCCGTTGGGCTTGGAGTTTCTCTAGTTGAGTATTGTAAATCAAATTCCAAGTCGCAGAAACTGCATCATCTTAGCGCGGTTCCGTTCTCATCCCTAGTCTCATTTAGAAAGATTAAAATAGAAACAGTTATTATTTTGGTTTCACTTTTCTTGGAAGGTCTTGATTTATGATCTCACCTTGATGGGTCGGCCAATCCCAGAAAGGCCTCCGCTAGACAGTTGAAAATTGTCACAAGGTATTCGAGTCTCTCTCTTTTTAAGCTATATTTATAATAATAAATTGTTTTTCTTATTTCAACATATTAGTTTTGATGGAATTCGAACATGCAGACAATGTTTCAACTGAATCCCATGATTCTAAGTACCCAAACCAAAAACGTTATTCAACAACTATCTCTCCAATTTTCTCAAAAACGGTTAATGCTTTCGCCTTAAAAATCTTTAAGGCTATTTTTGGTGAGGGGGGGGATCCTTTCCTCTTGTTAAAATATTTGAAGTGTACTTTGGAAGGGTGCTTTACATAACACTTATCCCCGATTAGATTTAGAATATTTAGAATAGAAACTCCTACTAATTCGCTTTCAATGCTACAGAACTAACACTCAACATATTTCAAGCCTTGTTTTCTCCACTTGTGGTGGCCCAATCATAATTTACGTCGTTAGGCAATTCGAAACGAAAATCGTTCCAAACCTGACCCAGACTTCCTCTGGTGTGGTGGATAAACTAACACCTTGACCCAGAACATCCTGCAACACACCCCGTGCAGGATTCGTCCTTCGGAAAAACTTCCTGCTAATTATACTCCACGTTCTGCAGTATAAATTAGCAACTTCTCCTTTTGATATTCGCAGCATTTCTTACGTGTCTTATCTTAATTAAAAATCTCATTAAAGTTCGCAGCCGAACTCTTGGTGCGTATCCCTGGAAATGCAAACTCCTTAAAGTGTGCTTTGTTTCCCTTTCCGGGTTATCTCGAGCGTCCAGGAACACCATTTCCTCTGCTTGCTGGTAGTATATCTCCAACGTACATAATATTAACGTGTCCACATTCCAGACGAAATAATTGAAAAAGAAGGTTTTATGGACTTCTCTATTTGATTACATGGTTAATAACCGACGTTTAGCCAAGTTTTTATAACCCCCAGCGGGTATGTAACGCATTCTCACGCGCAAACGCAGGCACACGCGCAAATACAGGGACAAAATCGCAGAGAACTGTGTTCCTTGCTTACATCAACATTCGCTTGAGTTACGCTAATATATTTTTTTCTTTCTTTTTTTTTTTTGTATCAAACAGTTGTCTTTTACGGTTGCGTTTTAGAATGACAATTTGTCTGGAGGATTTTTTTTTTTTAAATTGTGATTTTAGAACTTCCCCAAGCAATATATCTATTGAGGATACAATCACTAGAATATGTGTATATATTTATATATGTATATTATGTTATTACGATATCCGTCAGTTCTTGTTTTTTCGCCAAGAAATTTGGTATATAGAACCCCCATAGAAAACGATGTAACGAGTTCGTTAACTATAAAAATCGGTTTACCTGGAGAGGCGGGCGTTACTTCGGAAGTAAAAAAGTAATTTGCCTAAACCAGTCGTTGTTTTTGTTATATGTAATCGAATTTCGATATTCCTCGTGGACATATAATTAGGAAAATGCATTGTAAAAATAAATTAATTCGGTTCTTTAGGAGGGGGAGTGTTTAATTTGGACCTAAGTTACTATTTGGTTCATATTGACCGTTTTTTCTCGTGAATTGCAACGAAACTCGGTATATGTTCTATGTTTTAATAGAGATACTTTTTTTTACAATCCAAATATCTTTGCATTGATATTATATCAATGGAACATAAGCTCTGCGTAGCCATCAAAACACGCCCAAGGGGAGCAGGTAGCAGGGAGAAACCCCCATTTAATAGCTTGTCTAGAGCTTGCAATAAATGCGGTTAGATACCGCAAAAAGCTGCCACAGCATTGACTTTTAGTCCGAAAGCGAAGAAATGCCCTGGGCAAACAGGCGGCTATCGGTCCACGTTGCACGCCAGCTACCTGGTTATTGAAAAAAAAAATATTTCGGGACTAACTCTATTTGATAATTTTTGTTAGTAGGGGAGTATGTTTTTACCATATATATGTCAATTTTACACTTTGAGGGACATTATCGGCCATATCTAGCCATTTGAAATCCCAGTATAGTGCGATAAGGGATGGCCTTGTTCCCCGGACTTTAGTTCCTTCAGTGGATTGTGTGTTCCCGGTGTGTATATGGGACTTTCATAACTTATTCTAGAACTCTGCACTTCCCCTCAGAGGCTCAATCATCATCATCGAGCTAGCAGTAGGGGACAGATTACATACATAAAGAGAAATATGGCCGAGGTTTGGCGAAATGTACTCAATTGTCAGCTTTCTAAAAAAAATTGTTTACTTGTATGAGAATACCACACATTAAGTTAGACTCCCCTCTGCTCCTGGAAGCCATTTTCTTATTTTATTAAATCATAAAATGATTTCCTGACAAAGTCTTTATTGTTCCTAGGTGGTATTAGCAATGGCGTCGACAGCATGGGGACGGCCCGACGGCGGCTACCAGTACGCAGAGCCAGTCCACTCCCAAGAACCAGTCATTCAGAAGCATATCTACGTCCACGTGCCGCCTCCTGATCCAGAATTCCACGCCCAGCCGCAGAGAGTCATCCCCGCTCCACCCCCCAAGAAGCACTATAAGATAGTGTTCATCAAAGCACCAACATACGCGCCACCAGCAGCTCCCGTCATCCCGGAACTCCAACAGAACCAGGAGAAGACTTTGATCTACGTTCTGCACAAGAACCCGTCGGATGCTCCACCAATAGTCATCCCCACAGCCAAGCCTACTCAACCAGCCAAACCTGAAGTATACTTCATCAGGTAAACCATCTCAATTTATCTACTCACTATATTAAGATTATTTTTAAATCACAGTATAAGATGCAAAGATTATTGAGCACAGGATAATCTCCTGTGCTTCTGTACATCACTGGAAGGACCTAGGACAGAAGCCATTAAAAACGCCACGATATTTTCATTTAACCCTCAATTGGTCGCGTGTATGACAAAAACTATCCATACCAGTTTGATCTGCTCCTGTGAATATGTTTCGGAAATGACTAGGGTGGGGTACCAGGAATCTTCGCGGGAGGAGCTAGAGAGAACCCTAGACCAAACAGAATGTAGGTTTTTACTTCTGAGAAGAGAGGTTTATTGGTTTCTGGATGACAGTTATCTACCACGCAACTAGTCATCAACAATATATATTTTTTCCTTTTTATTATAATTTACAAATTTTATGCCCAATTTTAATGTTCTATATGTACTAATGTATTTTTATTTACAAAAAATTTACTTTTTGAGTAATATTTTTTTATATGTCGTCCAGGCGACAGATAATTTTTTTAGAAATGATAAATAGCAAAAAATAAAGACAAAATTCATCATAAATAAAGGGGAAAGGAATTTATGACCATTGTTACACACGCGACCCTACCTATTACAAAACAAATTGCAACCACTCGAGGGTCAAACGTTGCACAAACTGTGCGAACACACAAATATATTCCTATATATTTGTCTGTTCGCTCTCATAAGAATATATAATCATATATAAGCACTATAGGTTCGTACCAATTCCACCACCCTGTACTAATGTGACCTCATTTTACGATAATCTTACAGGAAGTAACTTGGCCTACTGCCAAAAACGAAATTCTTCATGAATCTTTTAAGAAACTTGATACATTTATTAAAACACTAGACCTTAAACATTTCAGTCGACAAATCTTTCAGTACAGGTATCGTCGATACAAATGTAAAGTATCGAAAAACGAATTTTTCATTTTCAATTTTTTTTTTGACTGATATACGTTATGGCAAACCCTCGAAAATTAAAGAAAAATGATTATCAATTACAGAAAATCAAACTAAGGAAAGTGCATTAAGTCTAATTAAAATATATCATAGGATAAAATATATATAAAGTCATATATAAGGAACCAACCACTTTTCACATTCGATACTTTGCAATTGTAACGACTTAAAAAGAAAAAATATGTACTGTGCTTAGTATGTATGTATGAATGGGGTTTAAGGACGAAGAACGTCAAAGGTTACCATCGTCCCTGTGCTTAGTATTTTCTTTTTTAAGTTCCATATTATTATCATTATTGTTATAAATAAAAAGTAATCATTTGTCCATGCACGTAATCAAAATAAGTGTGCTTTCCAGAAGGAACGGAACATATACATAATTAAAAACACAAAGGATGGAATGATACTCCAACTTGCCAAACACACAAAAAATAAAACAAAAGGCACCGATGATTGCCAATGTTTTTTTTTTTTTTTTTTCTTACGGCGCATCAACAAATCGTGGATATTAGCGCTGACATCCAGGGTGCAACCAGGAATTTTCTCAGCGAGCCCTGAGATGAGAAAATTTCTGGCGCCGGTGGGGATCGCACCCACCATCTCCCGCTCATGAATCCAGCGCGCTAGCCACTAGACTACGGGAGACCCCCTTCTAGCTTATTAGATCATGATGTAACAAGAGAAGGCGTTTAGGGAACTATTTTGTTTCCGAGATCAAAATATCAAAGACCGGGCTATCTATAGGTTCTATCCTTCTTAAATATCTATTGCGGTGAAGGGAATTCATCCACTGGAGTGGGAATTCAATGGAATTAGCCACTGGAACACGGGGAGATCCATGTTCTTGTATTGTTTGCTAAATGGAGGTTAGATTTCAGGTTTAGTTAGAAATTCTAAATAAAACTGAAAATTGTAATAATTATTTCCACGCTGATTAGCGCTTTGAAAAGATCCCAACCCATGTGGAAATGAAGCTGAAGGGTCCACCATATTTGATCAGAAACAGCTTCGACGTCCATTGTTGCTAAAATCCGCTATATGATCGAGTGGCCAATTCACTAACGAGCTATTCAATTCGAAACCTCCATCCTTAGGCATGTTGGAGTATTCGACAGATCGTTCGAATACTGATGCTCATAGACTGGCGAGGAATTAGACAGATATAGACAGATATCGGCTGTGGAATGTTCTTCGCATGACAGCACCGATTACAACCTCTCACAGAATGTCTGTCTATACAGAATCAACTTCGACAGCGAATTAAACGATTGACACTTAACTAACCTTTCTTTTTTTGGGTGCAATTAAACTTTTTGTGTTTAAAATAAAATCTATTTTAGAGCATCCCTATTAGGTAAGGTTTTCAGAAATAGAAACGCATTTAAAAAATATCGAACTTGACTACAGAACAAACACAAAAAACAGACACATGTTCTCGAAATTTATTTTTCTTTGTAAATATCTGCTCTAAATGTAAAGAAAGTCAGCCATTTCCTGTAACGTTTTTATAACTTAAGTCTTGTTGGAAAGCTTGGAACAGATACAGGTGTGTTCGCAACAGATTTAGGTGTGTTTAAGGTTCCCTACTCTACATTTTTATATTTTGAACATTTCAGCTTTTAAATTTAAATCTTAAAGTATTTAGAGGACTCGTTAATATCCGAAGGAACGGCTCTTGTGCCAAAACATTTTCACAAGGATATCAAGAAATGTAAAAAACTTTTCTCGCTATATTATTATTAGTGGGTGTATTTCTGACTAATAGATTTTTATCCATAATGTTTCTAAATTTCCGAAATACCCCTTTTGGACATCCTAGGGTTAAATAATTACTATTTAATCAGTTAATATTTTGTGAATGATTTAAACCACTAGTTGAATGAAATCTTGACAAATGACAAGATTTTAGGTGCCATAACACGGCCTAAACATAAAAATTGTTTTGGTTTTACATATTTTGTTTTAATGCATTACTTATTATATAATAAGACATTAAAAAAAAAATAATAATAATAACAAGCGAAAAAACTTACAATGCAACGAAACCAACACTTCCTATTTTGAAATCACTTATTTTTCCGACTGAGGTGGTCCCAATGAAATTTACTTTAGAAGAGTTTTTTTTTTAATGTAATTAATAAGCTACCAGATGGTTACTTTTCACTTACCGCGATTTCCCAACCGTTGTCGAGATATTTCAGAAGATAGGCAAAAATTCCGAAACTAAGAAATAAGTAACCGCTACGATTTTTCGAATAAGTGTTGCTAAAAAAAGTTGTTCTGGCAGAATCAGACAAAGGTTCTTATTCCCCAACGTTTTGAAGAAATTTATTTTTTATGATTTCTTTGTGATTTCCAGATTCTGATTAAACATGTAGAGTAGTTGTTATTTGTAAAATATTTTTGAAAGCAGTATTTAAAAACTATCACGAGAACATTTTGACATTTATTAATGACTTTGGTTATTTTTAACACTTTTTTGTAATAGTTATGAAAACTATTTCATTCTATTATTTAAAAAATTAACTCATGAATTTTAATTTTATTTTTCTTTATATTTTTTATTATTTTTGTTTCCTTTTCTATTTATTCCTCAAACATTTGAAATACACACATAATTGTCCGCAGCAACTAATATTTCGGAGTGGCTTCGTTGAATTCAGCACCTGCAACAGCTTACTTCAGAAAAATGAAATGCTATTCGCCTTAGAAGCGGAGCATCAGCAATAAATAGATGGTTCAGAGCAGAACTAGACCAAGTCCGTTTTTGGCATTTTATGTTGTAATGGGACTGAAGAGTATTACTAAAAAGGCTGTTTTCGGTGCTACAGGAGACTAAGTCCTAACTTCATTATTTTGCCACTTTCAGCAGCTCTTGCTTAACATCAGGAAGTCATTATTATTTGTTTTCAGAGAATAAGTAAGCCAAGTCATAAGTATTCTATGAACAAGGCTATACATAAAAAATATCAGTTTTCAAGTTCAAAACTTTTTTAGACTTGTACTGGTCAATAGGATTTATACAACGTCTCTGCAATTAAAACGAATAATAGTCATTTTCTGAAAACTGTATAACATGGACTTGGTCTAGTTGTACTCTGAACCCTCCAAATAATAATAATAATAATTTTAGCGCTTGTCTTAAGCTAATCCATACATACTTACTGAAATACTCACCATTATACTTAATATTCTCCCGTATTCTTCTCTCCTTGCAGATACAAGACTCAGAAGGAAGTTGGTTACGCCGGCGGCGCAGACGGCGGCCACAGCGTCACTGGCGGCGGCCACACCACTGGCGGCGGCGCTATCGCCGCATTAGGCCACGGCGTGACTATAGGCCACGACTCAGGGTACAGTCCTAGCAACCCTAGCAGCACGGCGGTGTACTCTAGCAGCACTGCTGCGCCGTTAGTGTCCAGTGTCAGGCCTCACTTTCTCAGGGTTCGCACTGTAACGCCAAAGTTCGTCACACCAACTCCTGCACAATCCTAGTCCAAAATCATACTAATGTGGCTGTTATTTTATAATGTTATTAAATGTGTACATATATTTTTTTATATATTTGAATATTTTTATTAAATATAATTTTTGGTAATAAATAATTTATTTATTTTTTCCGTCTCACATATTCATAATGTATGAAATATGCTATTTGATTAGTAAAATTAGCAATTATTTCAATACTGTTTTCTTGGAAGAGGCATGAAAGGTTTCTTTTGAAATTAAAATTGGGTCGCTTACAACACAAGGTAAAATTAACAAGAAATTCAAGTATTTCAGATGAAAATGCCTAAATTAACAACAAAAAAAAATAATAATAAAACTACTAATATAATAAAACCAAATTAAAACAAAGGTTAACTAGTATGGATAAATAAACCTTTACTATATATATTTAATAAAAATGTAATTTTATGAGCTAAATTTCTAAAATTATAAAAAAAATGTATATATGGTCGGTAATTAAAACAAATAGTCCGTCTATTGCAGTGTTAATAATTCTATATTACAATTAAATTGCAGTATATTAACAAATAGAATTAATTAACTTTATAGTGAATCTAAAAAAACAGTTTTAGAGTAACTAAAAATAAAATTACATTCTGCTTTAACCTCAATTGTGATATAGACTCTATATTTAAATAACATACTAATATTATAATTTATAATTTCAAAGGTATTTTTCTACACATTTTACAATAGTTTCATATAAAAAATTATGGCGTTCATTCAAATATTTTTCTGATTTTTTTATCCATCTCCGTTAACAATAATTCTAAAATATTAAATTTAACATTTTCTTTGCAGTAATTTTGTCAAATTTAAATTTTATCCTGCAGGTAGTACTACATGTACATATATTTTATTTATTTATGTTTTTTTTTTTTAATTTAGGAAGTAATTTGAATTTGATAACTAAAATTAATAAGAAGGCAATATGGCTGTGGTTGTTAAGGCGATAACAGTGGTGATACTGTTGTTCAACTCTTATAACAGGTAGTTTTTTTTTTTTTTTTTTTTTTTTAAAGGAACAAATCACCTCTATTATGGCAATAAAAGTGTGGGAACATAAATAATAAAAATGTTACAAATAATTAATTTATTAAAAAAAAAAAAACCCTGAATTCCTTAAATTGGAGTTTGTAAGCCTTTGAGATTGCAAAGGTAGACACTTTACTATAGGCCGTGTAGTTAATGAAACTACAATTTTTTTGATAAAAATGAGTTATATCTGTAAAGAAATGTCGGCTAGGAATTCACGCCCTCAACAAGATGAGAAGGAAGAAGGTCATTCATACGGTACTTGTAACTTTTAATTCCATACATTTGTATTTAGTACAAAACCCCATGTACACCTGTAAATCTACTTTAGGGGGTTAATTAATTGAAAAAAAAACAACAAAATAAATGATTATGTATTCCCTGTAAAAAAATCGCGAGCTGAACTCCAGCTGTTGTGATATAAAGTGATTACAGCCCTGTCTTGTAAGCTATCCTTCTTCATTCCCCCGAAGCGAGGATTACAACTCCCTGGTATTATAATGAATTATGTACAAGACTCTCTAATCTCTTGGGATTATTCTCACGATTGATGAGGTACATTCTTCAACAATCAGGCCATTACTTATACAAGACAAATATTAATTCGATATTATTAATATTCAATGTATAAGTAGTACTTTTGTTAATAAGTGTATATATATATATATATATATATATATATATATATATATATTTTTTTTTTGTGGTAGGAGGAAAATCCATCATGGACACCTGGCAAGGAGAAAACCAGATAGTGTCGAACTCCAACCGACTAAAAACCTCCCCCCCCTTGTTCTTCGCGATCATGATGGAAACCGCTTACGCATTACTTCATCATGATAGCTGTCTAATTAACCTTCATTGTAATTTCTTTCTCCTTCGTCTCTACAATAGTCCTGACCGCGATGTAGGAATAGTTCGATGCTTCCTTTGAAGTTAGGTCTCTCATCATATTTACAATATCAAACGTCTTGTTGATAGCCATACTATAGTCATGCCTGATGCTTTTCCACCTCGGGCATATAAAAAGCACGTGCTCGACATCATCTACTTCTCCACAGTAGGTACATACTTCAGTACTTGCTCTTCTCCGATCATGTAAATACTTCCTAAAGCACCCATGACCAGATAAAGCTTGAGTAAGGAAATAGTCCAGCTCTCCGGATGGCCTTTCGATCCAGGTTCTTATATCTGGTATTAACCTATATGTCCACCTTCCTTTAGTCCCACTTGCCCATCCTTCTTGCCAGCTGGCTATGAGATCGTCTCGTGCACTTTCTCTTTGAGTCCCGGTATATATTTTGGCCCTTTCTTTAATCAAAAGATCTATAGGTGGGACGCCCGTTATGACGTCTACTGCTTCTGTCGACACTGTCCTGTTCGCGCTTGCTATTCTTAAGCCGGCCAGTCTCTGCAAGCTAGCCAGTTTTCACCGTCTCACCGACTATTTCTTCCGCGTAACCGCGTATCTCTCTCATCTATTTTAGGCCATTCAGACAAGTTTTTTCGTTTAAATGTTACCGAAAATATATCTTAAGTCAGAAATCTTCATAAGTTACAAGTTATTGTTATTATTATTGGTTTTATGCATAGCATCTTTGATGAATTGCATTTTTCCAAGTTACGGGTCATTACAGTTTTATTGCTCTCCTGAAAAGTTAGGAAAATTGACTTACGCGGTTGTGAAATTTGAGTGACGATATATATATATATATATATATATATATATATATATATATATATGAATATATATATATATATATATATATTCGTTTACAGTAATAAAATGACAAGAAGGTCTTTTATTCAAACGTTTCATGAATTTATTTTATTCAGGACACAATCCGGAGGTACCAATGATAAATGCCCACGTTTCAGACCATATAGGTCGAGAAAATAACTAAATCAAAGAATAAATTCTTGTTCAATTAAAATAAATTGAATAATGAGCCAACCCTCTTATTCTTAGAAAAAAAATCAGTGGATGAATAACTGAATCAATGAATAAATTATTATTCAATAAAAATGTATTGAATAATGAGCCAAACCTGTTATTCATAGAATAAAACCAAATCAGTAGATGAATAACTGAATCAATGAATAAACTATTATTCAATAAAAATGTATTGAATAATGAGCCATACCTGTTATTCATAGAATAAAACCAAATCAGTGGATGAATAACTGAATCAATGAATAAATTATTATTCAATAAAAATGTATTGAATAATGAGCCAAACCTGTTATTCATAGAATAAAACCAAATCATTGGATGAATAACTGAATCAATGAATAAATTATTATTCAATAAAAATGTATTGAATAATGAGCCAAACCTGTTATTCATAGAATAAAACCAAATCATTGGATGAATAACTGAATCAATGAATAAATTATTATTCAATAAAAATGTATTGAATAATGAGCCAAACCTGTTATTCATAGAATAAAACCAAATCAGTAGATGAATAACTGAATCAATGAATAAATTATTATTCAATAAAAATGTATTGAATAATGAGCCAAACCTGTTATTCATAGAATAAAACCAAATCAGTAGATGAATAACTGAATCAATGAATAAATGTTTATTCAATAAAACATTATGGAATAACGAGCCAACCCTGTTATTTATAGAATAAAAAAACAACCTATGAACAACAGAATAAATGAATAAACTATTATTAAATAAAAAATATTGAATAATTAACCAACCTTTTTATTCATAGAATAAATAAAATCAGAGGATGAATAACTGAATCAATTTATACATTTTTATTCAATAAAAATATTGAATAATGGGCCAAACCTATTATTCATAGAATAAAAAAAATCAGTGGATGAATAACTGAATCAATGAATAAATTCTTATGCAATAAAAACTTATTGAATAATGAGCCAACCATGTTATTTATAGATTAAAAAGAATCAGTGGACGAATAACTTAACGAATAAATTTTTATTAAAATTCATTTGAACGGTTAATAATTAAGAAATCATTTGAGTAATATCGAACTCCGGTTTATCAAGTGTTCTTAAGGCATTAAAAAGTATACTACAAAATTGCTTATGTCTATTGATGAAGCATTTTTTTTTCTACCTACTCAGAATGTAAAAAAGTCCGACTCGCAGAAACTGCATCATCTAAAATAACACTGTTCTGCACGAAAATCCTCGTTCAAACCAAAACATGCTTTCTTACTGTTTTCAAATGTGCTGAACACGAATTTGAAGTCAGATTCTGTCTATCACGCACAGTTTCTTGAGAAATTCTAGTTTTTTATCCAAAAATGTGAGTTTTTTGTAAATTTGACGAATTTTTTTTGGCATCAAAACATAGTGAAAAAAAAATCCAAAAGCCCAATGATTTTGAGCGCAATGAAGTATATTTGAACGAAAAAAAAATGATGGGAATATTATAAGTGGTTGAAGAAATATGGCTAAAAGTGTTTTTTCAGTTTTTGATCGTAGGACCCCAAATTCGACGTCTACTCAAGGACCTCACTTTTGAAGCAAAGTTAAATACTACTAAGTAAAAGTCTTGGATTGCTTTTCGAGAGGTATGTGCTAAGTTTTTGAGAAACGAAAAATCTAGAGACTACCGAAAAATAGTCCAAGAACTGCTTTCTTCATATAAAACCTTGGGATGCAATATGTCCTTAAAAATACATTTCCTGCATAGTCACCTAGACTTTTTCGCCCCAAATTTGGGTGCAGTTTCGGACGAACATGGAAAACGATTCCACCAAGACATATCCAGAATGGAAAAAAGATATACTGGCAAATGGAATGAGAAGATTCTGGCGGATTACTGCTGGACACTGCAGCGGGAGACAGAGGAGAAAGAGTACAAAAGAAAAAAAAATACTCATTGACGATGTGTGTATATTTTTTGAGTTGTGTCATATCTAGTATTATACCTGATAGCATGCAGGATTCAATTAATTATATTTTACCGTTGAAAAAGAAAAAAAAATCTGTTATAATAAAGACAATAATTTTCAAATACAATTTTTCATTTTTTCCAAGTTTTTCCTCTTTTTTCTCAAAATCAGAGGGTGATAGAATTTTTCTGAGTTCAGATTCGGACTCAGCACACCTGAAAACATGAGAAACAGGCAAAATTGTCCAAGGAAGGGGAGAAAAGTTTTTTTTTGCAGAACAGTGTAACCAATCTTATATAGAATGAATGTTTACTATGAGACATCTTTAAATCAGGGCATAATTTTGAATTATCCGAAAATAAGTGTCTAAATCTACTATAATCTATACTTTTTTAGGAAAATGTTTATGATATTTTATATAAGTTGTCCTAAAATGGGGTCAAGTTAGTACAATTTGGTAAAATTGGTACAAAACTTTTCTGCTTATATGTTTATATATTTTTCTGAGAGCGAAAATACATGTAGGTATACGTATATTTGAAGGAAATATGTGGTTATATATTTGTCTGTTTAGGCATAGTTCCACCCTTTAAATCATTTAAATAAAAATATCCTAGCAGTTTAGTTTTGCACATTTCAGACCTATGTTAATTTTTTTTTCTTTCTTTACGGCGCTTCAACATTTGGCCATTAGCGCCGACATCCAGGGTGCAGTGAGGAATTTTCCCAACGAGCCGTGGGATGAGAAAATTCCTGCCGCCGATGGGGATTGAACCCACCATCTCCCGTTTATGAATCTAAGGCGCTAGCCTCTAGACCACGGGAGACCCGAATATTGAGTTATTGTAGGAAATACATTAATATTTCAAATATATTACATTCACTTACCACGATCTCCGAACCGGTTTCAATAAAATAAGAGAATATGCGACAAACTCAAGTAAATCCTAGCCTTTTCCATTTTTCTCAATAACATTCATTAATATGTCAATAAAAATGGTTTTATTAGAGAGCAGTGTATTGCGGGCCTAACCAAACAACCCGCAATGTGGATAGGTAGTGCTTTCTGAGGGAGCAGTGTAATACGGGCCTAGTCTACCAAACCGCAATGTAGGTAGATAGTGTTTTCTAAGGGAGCAGTGTAATGCGGGCCTAGTCTACCAAACCGCAATGAGGATACGTAATGCTTTCTGAGGGAGCAGTGTAATGTGGGCCTAGGCTACCAAACCGCAATGTGGGTAGGTAGTGATTTCTGAGGGAGCAGTGTAATGCGGGCCTAGTCTACCAAACCGCAATGTGGATAGGTAGTGCTTCCTGGGGGAGCAGTGTAATGCGAGCCTAGTCTACCAAACCGCAATGAGGATACGTAATGCTTCCTGAGGGAGCAGTGCAATGCGGGCCTAGTCTACCAAACCGCAATGTGGATAGGTAGTGCTTCCTGGGGGAGCAGTGTAATGCGAGCCTAGTCTACCAAACCGCAATGTGGATAGGTAGTGCTTTCTGAGGGAGCAGTGTAATGCGAGCCTAGTCTACCAAACCGCAATGTGGATAGGTAGTGCTTTCTGAGGGAGCAGTGTAATGTGAACCTAGTCTACCAAACCGCAATGAGGATACGTAATGCTTCCTGAGGGAGCAGTGTAATGCGGGCCTAGGCTACCAAACCGCATTGTGAGTAGGTAGTGTTATCTGAGGGAGCAGTGTAATGCAGGCCTAGTCTACCAAACCGCAATGTGGATAGGTAGTGCTTTCTGAGGGAGCAGTGTAATGCGGGCCTAGGCTACCAAACGGCAATGAGGATACGTAATGCTTTCTGAGGGAGCAGTGTAATGCGGGCCTAGGCTACCAAACCGCATTGTGGGTAGGTAGTATTTTCTGAGGAAGCAGTGTAATGCGGGCCTAGTCTACCAAACCGCAATGAGGATTGGTAATGCTTCCTGAGGGAGCAGTGTAATGCGGGCCTAGTCTACCAAACCGCAATGAGGATTGGTAATGCTTCCTGAGGGAGCAGTGTAATGCGAGCCTAGTCTACCTATCTCCCGCTAGCCTAGTCGCTAGGCGCTAGCCAGTAGACCAAGAGAGACCCCATGTTACTTATTTTTTTTTTCCTTTTCTTTTGGTGCATCTACTGCTGAGGTCATTAGCACCAATGTTACTTATTATTTTAAATTTTAACGTCCATTATTATTAACTAAGAATTTTAGGACGGGTTATCTATAGGTCTCCACCCTTTTCTAGCCAGGATAGGGCTGATGCCTTTTCTAGACCTATATTATAATCTCAATTTTATTTTATTGACATAAATTACTCAATACCGTTAGCTTTCCTCTTGGCAATTCAATAGTTATGAGAGGTTGAGAAATGGAAGTAGTATTTCCCTTGAGGTTGTAGATACAGGAGTTCAATCAATATATCCAGAAGTGGAGTCGGGTGAAGGAGATGGCAAACACTCGGCGCATCTTCAACAGGATATTGGACTCCAAGCTCATATTATCAAATGTGACGAATTTTATGTACTTTACCGGCTCACCGGCTAAAGGGGAGGATGTATGTATGTTTATATGTGTGTATATATATATATATATGTATATATATACATATATATATATATAAATATACATGTAGTAAAGAAGGAAAGGGGTAGCGAGAGAACAGGACAAAGGGCGGGAGGGAGGAATAAATTTATAGAATGATCAGTATAAAGTAAAGAGAATTGTAACATGTTGGGTCATGGCAACTGACTGGCATGGGGCAGAAAATGTATCCCGAAACATGCTTTCTAAAATTACTACCACTTGATTCGAAACTACAAAATGTATCCTCTAAAATTCTATAATGCTATCTACAAAAGCATGACACCATGGATTACTTCACAGCTCGAACACCAAGGGGATAACTTTGCACGCCAAATTCCACATAACCCTAAGAAACAGCAACAAACATAAAAGCAAAATTGATTAACCCTTGGTGTGTATAAAGTGTCTGACAGACACGAGTGAAATTTCAGTGTTGTCTTTTGGCAGGAGTGAGCATCTAGGGTATCTCACATGCTCAGTAGAAGCATCTGTGAATATCTGTCCACACTCTATAGATTGTTCAATTCAAACCTTCAGTTGTGAGCTAACAACGAGGAGAAGTACTCTCTTCCCGATGTTGTGAAACCCACCATGTCCCTCAGACACTTTATACACTGTCAGTTGAGCAAACCTCCGTGTCCCTCAGACACTTTATACACTGTCAGTTAAGCAAACCTCCGTGTCCCTCAGACACTTTAAACACTGCCATTAGAGCAAACCCACCATGTATCTCAGACACTTTATACACTGTCAGTTAAGCAAACCTCCGTGTCCCTCCAACACTTTATACACTGCCATTAGAGCAAACCCACCATGTCCCTCAGACACTTTATACACTGTCAGTTGAGCAAACCTCCGTGTCTCTCAGACACTTTATACACTGTCAGTTAAGCAAACCTCCGTGTCCCTCAAACACTTTATACACTGCCATTAGAGCAAACCCACCATGTCCCTCAGACACTTTATACACTGTCAGTTGAGCAAACCCACCGTGTCCCCCAGACACTTTATACACTGTCAGTTAAGCAAACCTCGGTGTCCCTCAGAGACTTTATACACTGTCAGTTGAGCAAACCCACTGTGTCCCCCAGACACTTTATACACTGTTAGTTAAACAAACCTCAGTGTCCCTCAGACACTTTACAAACTGTCAGTTAAACAAACCTCCGTGTCCCTCAGACACTTTATACACTGTCAGTTGAGCAAACCTCCGTGTCCCTCAGACACTTTATACACTGTCAGTTGAGCAAACTTCCGTGTCCCTCAGACACTTTATACACTGTCAGTTGAGCAAACCTCCGTGTCCCTCAGACACTTTATACACTGTCAGTTGAGCAAACCTCCGGGCCCCCAGACACTTTATACACTGTCAGTTGAGCAAACCTCCGCGCCCCCAGACACTTTATACACTGTCAGTTGAGCAAACTTCCGTGTCCCTCAGACACTTTATACACTGTCAGTTGAGCAAACCCACTGTGTCCCCCAGACACTTTATACACTGTCAGTTAAACAAACCTCAGTGTCCCTCAGACACTTTATACACTGTCAGTTGAGCAAACCCACCATGTCTCTCAGACACTTTATACACTGTCAGTTAAGCAAACCTCCGTGTCCCTCCAACACTTTATACACTGCCATTAGAGCAAAACCACCATGTCCCTCAGACACTTTATACACTGTCAGCTGAGCAAACCTCCGTGTCTCTCAGACACTTTATACACTGTCAGTTAAGCAAACCTCCGTGTCCCTCAAACACTTTATACACTGCCATTAGAGCAAACCCACCATGTCCCTCAGACACTTTATACACTGTCAGTTGAGCAAACCCACCGTGTCCCCCAGACACTTTATACACTGTCAGTTAAGCAAACCTCGGTGTCCCTCAGAGACTTTATACACTGTCAGTTGAGCAAACCCACTGTGTCCCCCAGACACTTTATACACTGTTAGTTAAACAAACCTCAGTGTCCCTCAGACACTTTATACACTGTCAGTTGAGCAAACTTTCGTGTCCCTCAGACACTTTGTACACTGTCAGTTGAGCAAACCTCCGTGTCCCTCAGACACTTTATACACTGTCAGTTGAGCAAACCTCCGGGCCCCCAGATACTTTATACACTGTCAGTTGAGCAAACCTCCGGGCCCCCAGACACTTTATACACTGTCAGTTGAGCAAACTTCCGTGTCCCTCAGACACTTTATACACTGTCAGTTGAGCAAACCCACTGTGTCCCCCAGACACTTTATACACTGTCAGTTGAGCAAACCTCCGGGCCCCCAGACACTTTATACACTGTCAGTTGAGCAAACCTCCGGGCCCCCAGACACTTTATACACTGTCAGTTGAGCAAACCTCCGGGCCCCCAGACACTTTATACACTGTCAGTTGAGCAAACTTCCGTGTCCCTCAGACACTTTATACACTGTCAGTTGAGCAAACCCACTGTGTCCCCCAGACACTTTATACACTGTCAGTTAAACAAACCTCAGTGTCCCTCAGACACTTTATACACTGTCAGTTAAACAAACCTCCGTGTCCCCCAGATACTTTAAACACTGTCAGTTAAACAAACCTCCGTGTCCCTCAGACACTTTATACACTGTCAGTTGAGCAAACCTCCGTGTCCCTCAGACACCTAATACGCGGCAAACCAAGTTCAATAGATTTAAACTATTTCCTTTTACATTATCTATTTGTTTGTGAATTTTAGGGGGCGAGGTTAGCTCAGTGGTAGAGCACTCGACTAATGAACTGGAGGACCAGGTTCAAAACCCGAGCAAGCACTAAGGATTTTTTCTTCCAGTGCTGCCGTTCGAGGGTTGGATTTGGGGTCCCAGATCGTCCCTAGGCTCACCCAGCCTTTAATTAATTTAATTAATAATGGGTACCTTGGGTGCTAATGACTAAGCAGTCGAAGCAGCCAAGGGGAAAATCAGGCGGCCGGAGCATAGTGTTGACCACACTATCTCCCTAGTGTGCCGTATGGTCAAGAATCAGATACCTCTACAGTATCTGCCCCTGTGGGCCCTTGTGGCCTGTTACGGGACTGATTTTTTTTTTTTTTTTTTTTTTTTTTTTTTTTTGTGAATTTTATGGAGCCATGGCAGGTCGATCTATGAATCGGGATTTGGATATTTTTCCTCCTGGTGACCTAGATTTCACTGAACCAATCCGAACTTTGATGGCGACCATATCTAATGATGAACAGCGAGATTCTGATGATGAAGCACCATTTGATCTGAATGATTTATAAATCAAACCAGCTTAAAAACCCAATCTGCCTCGGATATTCCCAAAAAGTTTACATGAACTCCCCGGATTCCGAAAAGTGCATCTAGTGATACCATATTGTACTTGAAATGTTTTCTTCATTTTTGATGTTGTTCCTTCTAGTTCATAAGTGAGTCGTAGTTCCTTGTTATTTCGTTACCATAAAGTCAGATTACCGAAGACTAATAAACGTTCTCAGAATTTAATGTTCTTCGTGTAGATGTTCTTCCTACATAAAGCATTGTTTCTTGTTTTTACTCCCTATAGACACCCTTGAAGTAAGTCTAATTACTTTATTTTAACCAATAAAATGTCTATTAGGCGAAAAATGATGATTTGTCTTGAAAATAACGTTGGAGAGTTGCTGCGTGTCCGTCTGACACGTTATACACTGGCATTGCTCCATTGTGGGTTTATACACACTAAGGTTTGAAGAAGATTTAGATCACTTCAGCCCTCTGCAGCAGCATATAATATGCAATTCATACACATAATAACAACTTAGAAACAAAAATACAATATAAAAGTCGATTAAGATTTTTAAACAAGAAGACCCTTTCCCTCAGCATCTACCTTTAAATATACAACATAAAAAAAACCCAAAATTATACACTAACGGTGGATAGATGAAAATAGACCTTGAGCATCTACTGTGGTGTTTTCCTGAGCACTACGAACTCAGAAATACGAGAAAACGTTTGACGGAAGAGCAATTGTAATTTTAACGCACTGCTTTTTGACCACTACAAAAATCAGTGATATAAATGCTTGCACCTATATAGAAAATTTATTGACAAAAAGAGACAAGAGTAACATCTGGAGAGAAGAAAAAAAATTTAAGTGGTTAATTCTTTTAATGTAAAAGTATTTTTCATACTAATTAGAAGTTTATATGTTTAGTTACGTATATATTTGTTAGAGGAATACAAATAACTGTATCATCATTGTTATTATGTAAAACGCTGCGCTACCTAGGCCATTAGGATGATTAAATTTTTTATTTGTGGTAATGAAGTAGGACATGTATTAGTCCGAGAGCTGGCAACACACTTTTCATGAAGTGTTTTATGCACCTTGAAATTTTGCTATAATATACCTCTTAGGTAGATAAGAAGGTATGTATGTGTTTCCTGGACACACCTTGGAACACCACGTACTGCGCATAGGGGAAAGGTGAAAAACAATATTTCCGAAAAATAGAGTTTTAATCAGAAGCCAACTATCTTTAATGTAAAATTAAGGCAATTTTACAATGATTAATAAATATGGCAGGCATTTTAAGGGGCATAACACGTAAAAAAAAAAAACAAAAAAAACTTAATTGTTTTTATTCTCATATTAAATGAGAGTTTTATTCGCCCTGTCATTTAAACCGGAATAGCTGTACAAGATCATGTGAGCAAGAACCAATGAGAGCGCAGAGAATAACCACAACTGAGCGGGGCTGTCATTCACTCTTGCGGTTACGCGCAGTGTATTACAGTCTATCATATTCAACAATTATTTTTATGTTTCCTGATAATTATAACCCACAAAAGTGTCTGCCCTTTTGTAATTATTTTCAAATATGTTTACTGAAGACGCTGTTTAAATCGCAGCGTGAATAAAGCACTTCATTTAATATTAAAAATAAAAACTAGGTACTTAGTTTTTTTTTTTATTATTATCATTTTAACCCCCTTAAAAGTGCCTGCCTTATTTATTATTAATTTGAAAATGGCCTTAATTTGACATTTTTTTCAATAATAATAGTTGGCTTCTGAATAAAACTCTACTTTTAGGCAATATTGTTTTGCACCTTTCCCCTATGCGCAGTACCTGGTGCACCTAAGTATCTCCAGGTAACACATATTTACCTTCTTATCTACCTAAGAGGTACATTATAGCAAAATTTCAGGGTGCATAAAACACTTCATGAAAAGTGCGTTGCCAGCTCTCGGTCTATATTAAAACTGATATTTACAGCAATGAGAATTGGCAGATTTGTTTCAAAATGGATTTTATTGGATTTCAGGGCAAAGAAATTCGTGGTTATCATTGCCCAAATTTTTGTTGTTTATTTTCATCCGGTTTATGTTTTTTATATCAATTGTGTCGTGATAAAGTACAATTGTTGTGATGATGGACGGTTTTTATGACATAATTTTATTATTTATTTACTATTTTACGTTTTTTTAGTACTTTCCTTCAAAGGAAAGTAGCTATTGAGGTTGCTCTCATGACGGAATTTTTGAAAAATTTCTTCAAATCTTTATCGATCCTGCCTAGTAGACACCGAAAATGACCCTCGTTAAAATTTATATGTGTATATATATATATATATATATATATATATATATGTGTGTGTGTGTGTGTATGTGGTGTGTGTGTGTGTGTGTGTGTGTGTGTGTGTGTGTGTGTGTGTGTGTCTATTAACACGATAGCGGCCAGAGTTTTTGTTTTTTTCTTCACGAAACTTGGTATACAGCATTCAATTAGCAAACGATTGAACGAGTTTGTTAACCACCAAAATCGGTCCACCGGAAGAGGGGGTTTTCTCCGAACCCAAAACACTAATTTGACTATGTCAGCCGTAATATTTGTTATATTTCAACGAAACTTGATATTCGTAGTGGTAATCTAGAGAGAAAAGTGAGATGTAAAAATTAACTAAATAGGTTCAATGGAAGGGGGGGGGGGGTTTACTTTGGGCCCACAATACCAATTCGCCACTACCAGCCGTGATTTGTGTTATATTTCGACGAAACTCGGTATTCGTAGTGGCAATCTACAGGTAAAAATGTGTTGTAAAAATAAACTAAATCGGTTCATTAGGAGGGGGGGGGGGATACTCCGGACCAAAATTACTAATGTACTAATTTCCGCTGTATTGTAACGAAACGCGGTATACGTCGTGGGTAACTCATGGGAAAGAAGCGTTGTAAAAATGAGCTAAATCGGTCAATCGGAAAGGGGGGTTTACTTTGTAATATATTTCAATAGGATTAGCTTGCCAGACGTAGGTTCGCAAGGCCGCCGCAAGGAGCGCTTTCTACCACTAGAGGGACTGTATCCTGTTCCTGCGTGAGATCAAAAGAAGAAAATATGATGTAGGTAAATAACTTGGCCGACCTTCACTAGTTATAAAAGTTTTATTTTACATAGCGCTTTTGAGATTCAATCTCATCATCAGTGCCTATAGATTGTGTCTGTGTACACGCGAGGCTCTCGCAGCAGACTGAGTCTGCTGCGAGAGCCTCGCGTGTACACAGACACAATCTATAGGCACTGATGATGAGATTGAATCTCAAAAGCGCTATGTAAAATAAAACTTTTATAACTAGTGAAGGTCGGCCAAGTTATTTACCTACATGATGATGAACCTTCACCAACCAGCTCCCAACACCTGTGATAAGAAAATATGAAGTTTTTTGTATTTATTAGGTAATGTAGTAGGTAACATGTGTAAAAATAACATAATTAATTACAAAATTAATAATTGAAGAGTTACTCATTACAAAATTAAAAGAGAACTATTCATGTTTTTATTTTATTTATGTAATATATTTTAAGCAAATTGTTCTGGAATCCAGTCTGAACTACCCAAATTCTGAGGAAAGTGCTTAGTTATGCAGCTCCTGTGTGACGGACTTTTTTTACACTTGAAGATGTATGCTTATGCTTGTCTATTTAAAATCATACTATCTCTAAACAATTTATTATTTTATACATAGAAGGTGGGGGAAGTCGTCATGATAGTCAGATTCCTGTTGTAGCGCCTCAAATCTATTTAGTCTTCTAGATTTTATTTCAATTTTTTCACGAAAGATCAAACCACACCAATAACAGCTACTATTCTTTTACTAATAACTTTTAAGTCTTTAAGTTCGGCAAAATGCCTTTTCTATCTGAATGGATATATTGAAGAATCAGATAGAAATAAATATGTTTTCGTGTATTTAGAACGTGTAGAGACAATTTTTATTTTGCCTTTTTTGCCTATTTTGGCTATTTTAAGATTTAAAGCCTTTTTTTGCCTTTTTTGCTCGTTATTCATTTTTTTCTGCGATTTAAACGTTTTAAAAAGCACATAATGAATTTCCGTCTATCCAAGACAAAAAACGTTGCACAAATTAAATTACTTATTGCCATCACAAATATCTATTCGAAAGCTTATTTTCCCAGCCCATGGATTTAACCTCTGAAAATAACAGAACCTTCCTTAGTAGAAGGACTGCACAAGCATAATGAATAAGAGGAAAGAGAGAGGATGAGAGAAGTACGTCTCCTTCCTCACACCCCTTTTTCTGTGACAATGCGTAATTACCTGGTATTCCGGATTTCGAAATGATAAGATAATGCAGAGGAAGTTTTTCCATGATGAAAAACATTTTTTCGCAGAAGGTCTGTGTCAGTTGATACTATGAAAAAGCATCTTGTTGTTGCTTGTAAGAAGGGAAAGTAAGAGTAAGTACACTAATTCTGTGATAAATTGATAATACAGAAATGAATGAGTATTTAAAATACATATTTTCATTAATAATGAGTGAGATAACTCTTTGCCTTCACTCCTAATAAATGCCTATTTTGGTTACAGTACTGCTATTTTCAGTATTTCATGTGCCTTTTTGCCTGCCTATTTTAACCAAAAATAACTGCGTAACTTTCGTTCTCTACTAATAACACTAGAGATATAAACGGAAGCGCCCTAAGATGACGCAGTTTCTGCGTATGGACTTTTCTCGAAATGGTCACTATATTGATGAATCTTTTGTTCAGTTTTAAAATGTTCATTTTTGATACTTTTTCGCACACTTTCACACATTTTTTGAACTATTTTCCTTTTCTGACAACTGGTACATGTAGAATGAATGCACTTGGTAAATTGTAGCATAACTTGGAGAGTAGATTGTAGTAATGTCTAGTATTAAGATAAAGCAGCCAGGAGAAAGGAGTCTACATCAGCAGAAGACAATTCCACGGCAGATTTTCCAAGACATTACCATTCGCCCTCGTCAATCTTTTCAGAATTTCCAAGGAGCATTCTTTCCCTGTCCAGCGATTTTTCCATTAGAATACCAAGAACTCTACATCCAACAATTCAAATTAATCTCTTATTTTTTTGTGAATGATCACAATCACAAGAGGTAAAATATTTAGCAATTTAGTATAGTTTATGCTCGGTATAGTTTCATTTTGGTTGTATCAACGAAGCGACAAAAGGCCTTAAAAAAGTCATATAAACGTAAAAACAAAAATCAATTGTTTTATATTTATACGCAAAGGTTACAAACAGTGATAAGGTACAAAAGATTGCAGAAATGCCATTAGGAAATAATTATTCTCCGTAGTGTAGATAACAATTTCTCTTATACAACCAGCAGAGATTCTAGGACGGAGAATTAACAAGTTACTACACCTTTCTATTCAGGGGTTTCAAATACTATTCTGCATGACTAGACTGAATTGAGGGTTTATCTACTTACTTGCCATGATCGATGCTGCACCGCACAGCTTTACTGCATAAGTATACACACTAGGAACGATTATTGTCTTTTTTTATGTTCCTCAATTAAAATGAAAGAATGAAAATTATAATATTATAAACATATAAACATCAGGTTCACCATTTGTAAATGTTGGTATATTTAGGTGTTATCGGGTAACTATAATGAATACCAATGCTTGTCCCGTCGATAAAATTTATGAACAATGAGCAAACCATGAGGGCAAATCTATTATTATGCTTTAATTTTAGTATGTCAATTTCTAGTGATAGTAATAGTAATATTACAAATGACCCACGATCTAAATTCCCAACAAAATTTCTGATCTTACAATAATTGTCAACCTATTCATTCTTTATATATTTTATTTACTGTTATTTTTATTTATGTTCCTTATTCCTTTATTTATTTTATTTTATTATTTATTATTTTTTTATTTTATTTATTTATTTTTTATTTTATTTATTTATTTTTTATTTATTTTTTTTTTCGTTTGGCCACTATATTATTAGACCAATTATTAATATAATCAAAGCCCTATGTTATCACCTATCATCGGATTATATTTAATTTTCAGATCATAACCAATTAATTCATAACCAATTACTTTATTGTATTTCTTTTTATTATTTATCCTCAATTTCTTTTCTTTTTTTTTATTGTTTTTATTTTTTATTATTCAATAGAGCAGATAACCCTTGTTGCAAAGCTCTCGAAATGAATGAATAAATACATTTTTAGTAACCGATTCGTCGTATATTTTTTTACTTAAATTATTTTTAATTTAACTCGAAGGCTTCCACGGTCCGAGTCATTACAAGTATCTGGTATTGACCGTGTCACAAACTTCTTTTCCGACGTTTCGCTAGTCATACTGCCAGCTTCCTCAAGGCTTAGTCTGAGAATGAGGATGTTCTTCTAGTTCTTCTGTATAAATACCTATCTTTGTATTCATCCGCGGGCGTAATCTGCTCTTCCATGTCCCTGATTGGTTGGTCTTGCTTGATTCTCGTTGGTGGGTTCCACCTGGATCTTTGATTGGCTGAATTTCATTTTTTCTTTTTTCTCCAGGTTTTCTCTATGATGTTCTTGATAATTTTCTATTTTCGCCAGAATGCTTACTTGGTCGAACTGGATAGCATGGGTTCACCTCTCAGCCCAATAGCAGCAGAAAGATACTTGGAGGAGTTTGTGAAGATAGCTATAGCAACAGTGGAGTGGAAACCAAGGCATGGGATACTGTAGACACCTGGTGATTTTAACTGTAAATTATCTTTGGGGTTATTTATTATTTGACTTATCTTGCAGTCAGTGGTGTACACTGTTTTTATGTTATGTTTCTTTAAAAACTTTGTAATCTTCTCTGTAGTACCTTACACATAGGGAATGATTACTTTATTCTCGTTTGGGTCGTTGTGGTGAACCCATGCTATCCAGTTCGACCAAGTAAGCATTCTGGCGAAAATAGAAAACTATCAAGAACGGATCATAAGGGAAGCCATAGAAATAGTAAGATGCCCGGAAAATTTCAAAAAAGAAGATGGGTAGAAGCTCAGCAAATTATGGCATGCGGCGATAAAACTTAGAGAAAAAAGAAAAAACGAAATTCAGCCAATCAAAGATCCATATGGAACCCACCAACGAGAATCAAGACCGGGACCAACCAATCAGGGACATGGAAGAGCAGATTACGCCCGCTGATGAATACAAAGATAGGTATTTATACAGAAGAACATCCTCATTCTCAGACTAAGCCCTGAGGAAGCTGGCAGTATGACTAGCGAAACGTCGGCAAAGAAGTTTGTCACACGGTCAATACCAGAAGACTATAATATTTGTAATGACTCGGACCGTGGAAGCCTAAGAGTTAAATTAAAAATAATTTAAGTAAAAAAATATACGACGAATCGTTTACTAAAAATTTATTTATTTATTCATTTCGAGAGCTTTGCAACAAGGGTTATCTGCTCTATTGAATAACAAAAAATAAAAACAATAAAAAAAAAAAAAAAGAAAAGAAATTGAGGAAAAGTAATAATAGGAAATAGAATGAAGTAATTGGTTATGAATTAATAGGTCACCATCTGAAAATTAAATATAATCCGATGATAGGTGATAACATAGGGCTTTGATTATAATAATGATTGGTCTAATAATATGGTGGCCAACCGAAAAAATAATAAAAAATAAATAAATTAAAATAAAAAAAATATAATAAATAATAAAATAAAATAAATAAAAGAATAAGGAACATAAATAAAAATAACAGTAAATAAAATATATAAAGGAATGAATAGTTTGACAATTATTGTAAGATCAGAAATTTTGTTGGGAATTAAGATCGTGGGTCATTTGTAATATTACTATTAATATTACTAGAAATTGACATACTCAAAATAAAGCATAAAGGCCTATTCACGCTAGACCGTGCCGGGTCCGGGCCGGGCCCCGGTTGCCAAGGCAGCATTCATGCTATAACCTATTCACGCTAGACCGTGCCGGGTCCGGGCCGGGCCCCGGACGGGGCACGGACGGGACACGGTGAAACAATCACACCACTGTTTTTAATGGACTAGTTCACGCTAGACCGTGCCGGGTCCGGGCCGGGGCCGTGCCGAGCCCGTGTCCCGGCCGGGCCCCGTTGAGAAAGGGAAGTAGATAGTCTTTCCCGTCCGGGCCCGGCCCGGGCCGGCTCCCTCTCTTGTTTGTTTATTTATTTATTTAACTAGCTGAATCCGCGAACTTCGTACCGCCTAAATAGCTACGCATCTTTGGAAATAACTAATAAATAAATTACATAAAATAAAAAAAATCGTTTAGAGCTTCTGCTCAAATTCAGGAAAATAAATATGCTGTAGCTTCAGTTGATACTACAGTATAAATTACAGTCTTATTTTTCTTACATGGCTACTGCGCATGTCATCGGTTAAAGCATATTTATGCTAATATAAACTATATGATATGAGAATGTCTCTTCCAGAATGACCTGGACGGTGGGGGTCCTCCCTCCCTCCATAGGGAAAAATCCGCTTATAAGGTTGACCTCACGACGCAATCCGGAAGTGCCCAATACAAAATTTTGCATTTCAGAACCCCTTGAGTCCGAAAATAACGGTGGTTCAAATTTGTGTGTGTGTGTGTATATATATATATATATATATATATATATATATATATATATATACATATATAAAATCAGCCCCGTAACAGGCCCTGAGGGGGAGATACTATAGAGGTATCTGATTCATGACCATACGGCATACTAGGGAGATAGTGTGGTTAGTACTATGCTCCGGCTACCTGATTTTCTTCTTAGCTGCTTCGACTGTTAGAGTCATTAGCACCAACCAAGGTACCCATTTTTAAATTAATTAAATGCTGTGTTGGACTAGGGACGGTCAGGGAGGCCGAATTCAACCCATGAACGAACACATTAGAAGAAAAAATCTTTAGTGCTTGCTCGAGATTTGAACTCAGGCCTCCAGCTTATTAGTCCAGTGCTCTACCACTGAGCTAACCTCGCCCCCAGCTTATTAGTCCAGTGCTCTACCACTGAGCTAACCTCGCCCCCATATATCTCTGTCTGTCTGTCATTTTGTTTGTTTGTTTGTTACTTATACAAATCCACACCGTGACCGATTTTGACCAAACTTAGAATAATGATAGGTCTTGATTCGAGAAATCTCCTAGACTAGGTCAAAAAAAATTCCAGCTGTCTGTCTGTACGTTTGTGCCTTATACAAATCCACACTGTTAGATCGATTTTTACCAAACTTGGCATACATGTATGTCTTGATACGTGGGTGTGATAGGGTAGGTCAAAGTCGTCTAGGAATCACAGTTGAGAGGTCACGGGCTCAAAACAGTTACAGATCCGTGTTATTGTATTTTAATAATACTTATTTTGTTCCTAATTTATTTAGGCTGTTCTATATAAAGAAGGTAGGTGTAGCATGGCACGCCGGGTAACAGCTAGTATATGTATATGTATGTACGTGTATATATATATATATATACATATATTTACATACATATATATATATATATATATATATATATATATATATATATATATATATATATATAAATAGGGGAAGGTGTTGTACCTCTGACCGTCTTGTACTTTTGACCACCGGGGGTGTCACGGCACTTAGCAGCATTTTATAAATTTTGGTGTGATTAGTGTTTAGCTCCTTCACTGAGGGGCTTGTGTAACCTACTTTGGATAGTTCAAGTCAAAGAATGTTCTTGCAAAAAATACTTATCCATTTTTATTATAAAAATGTAAGTTATTTATTGATAACGGTTTGCCTAATATTTTTTTTTGTATTACGTCTTTTTAGATGGAAATCATTTGACAAAGTAGCTATTACAATAAGAAACATGGTGTAGCTTCTGAAATTGATTTATCTTAACCATAACATTTCTAGCATGCTTTATAATTTGCGCTTCCAGTGTGTTGTACCTCTGACCACGACTAGGTGTTGTATCTTTGACCAGGTCAAAGGTACAACACACCTGAATGATTTTTACATAATTCATTTTTTTTGTTCTTCTGCTACATCTTTTAAATTAATATTGGTTGCTTCAATTTTTCAATGAACTTAAAAAATAATAAATTAAATAAGTTCAAGCTGGCTTTATTAATCCTCAGTGTAGCAGTTCAATCCTATCGCCCCTTATCGTTCCACTTGAAGTTGTAAGACCTCATCGAAAAGTGCAGACTAGGAAAATGTCAAATAGGGGCCGGCCTAAAGGGAAAACTCGTATTCCGACAGATATTCCTGTAAAGGTAACTATTGAAAGTGAAAAAACAAAACAAAAGCCACACTCTAAACGTAAGAAAACATACACAAATGAACCCCTTCCTTAAAAAGTGGTAAATAAAAAGAAAATTATTCTAATAACAATTCAGATTTTGATACTGACACCGAAATTTTTTCAGGAGAAAGTGACGTTTATCTGTCTAATGAATTCGTGAATTAAGTCAATGAACCAGCAACAATTTGAAAAAAAGGAGTTAAAAATAAAAGTAAAAAGATTATTACATATTTAGTCGCAGAGATCTGTGGTATTAAATGTCCAATGTTTAGGATACAATATTTGAAAAACAAACTTTAAGTGACAAGTTTACGAGAGAAGATGAAAATTTGTATGATATTGATGTTGAAGACATTGTGGCTAAACTTCCATACCCTACTATTGCTAGTGGATCTGCTTGACAGTTAAAACGTTTATCGATTGGACTGGATTTTTCAGCATATTAAGCATAACATAATATCAATAATAGCTTTTATTATGCTTACACCCATGTCCTGTATTTATTAAACTTACAATTATTTATAATATTACTCAATACAATTTTTTTTCTGCACTGCTGTGTTGTTTTTAGGTGGTCAGTGGTACAACACCCAGTGGTCAAAGGTACAACTACATGTTCTACATGTTGTAAAATTAGAACCTTGAAAAAATTATATATGATAAACAATATAATACTAATTACAACCAAATAAAAAAAATGAATTTAGCATTAATATTCATGGTGAAAAAAACTCAATTGTGCAAAGTGGTCAAAGGTACAACACCTTCCCCTATATATATATATATATATATATATATATATATATATATATATATATATATATATATATATATATATATATATATATATACATATATATATACATATATATATATATATATATATATGTATATATATATATATATATGTGTCTGTTCGCGGTTTCCTTGTCTTAAATGGTCTGATTTTCATGAAATTTGGTATAAAAATCGTTCGTCTAATTTGAAAGATCAAGTTTGTTAACGAACAGAATCTACCCACCGGAACATGGTTTTTGAAGCAAAATTCGTGCGAAAAAAATTTACGCTTACATCACATGCATGTAAGTACTCGTTTTATAGGCTCCTTGAGCTAGTAAATGAATGGAACCGGTTAAAGCAATAGCATTAACCGTTTCCAAGAAAATCGGAAAAATAGTTGTTACATCAAGTTTTTGGTTTGGTTACATAGAATCATGGTACTAGACTAAAATATTTACTACATGTCTGAATTTCTTTTATTTATTTCTTATTCTGTTATTTGGGACACAATGTCTACTAGTAAGATAAAAAAAGAAAGTTGATAAGTCAACGATTAAATTATGGATAATAAATAGAAATTGTAAAACACTTAAAATTCTTTTAATAGTCAATAAAAAATCACAATGAAAATTACGATTTCTGATTTCTTATTATTATATCTACTTGTTATATTACATTTTACTTTTACTTGCTTCTATTCTAAATTAAGTTTCATTTGTATTGTAGTTTATTATTGTACGCGATAATTTTTCTTTGATTACCTGGCGCGTAAGAAAACAGAGCAGATGGTTTTCCACCACGGGAAAAGGCGACATACAATTGACCATGCGAGAAACATGGGTTTTCTAAATGAATACCACAAACACTTAATGACTGCCCCTGGAATTTGTTTATAGTCGAACTGAGTTCATAGGTCCAATAGCAATACAGCTGCAGGCACTTTAATCAATTGACAGCAGCTCGATTCAAACGCACCATTATTAGTCGAATGTCGCGCTTCATGAGTCTGTCTTAACCGAATTCTTTCACGTGAATTGCGATCTTCACGTTCCTGGGCAGTACAATAACATTCATATTTAATTTGAGTCTTTGCATTTCGGGTTGTTCTGCCTAAATTTGTCCGCCGCCTTATATGAGGCATATTTAGTAAGTCACAAACACACAACACTTTAGTAATTTTATAGAAACTTGTGGCTTTTAGATTTACTAATATTATAGATGTACAGCAAAGAGATGTTTACATTTCAAGTGACATTTTATCACAGACAATTTACATTTAATTATAGACAATTTCTTTCTGGCTAATGTTACCATCGTATAAATGAAGGACTGAGTGCCAAAAACTAGTATTAACTAAAAAAATCTGAAAAACATTACTGTTGATGACTTAATTGACTTAAATTGCTCCAATTGAAATCATTTTTGTAACCAACACAATGTTATTGGCTGAGAGATTTTTTTAAGAAAATCAAGTAGCAAAAAAAGTTCCATTCTTATTTTTAAGGTTTGGGTAGACTAACAGTTCAGGATTCCCCCTTCCCGTTACTTGCTAGGCTTAAAACTCACCATTTTGCTTATAATTGGTACTATTTGTATCCCCCCCCCTGGTATGCCCATCCCATATTAATATGTCTCGGTTTAACTCTCCAAAAATATGGCAAGTCTATCTAACGGGGCAGGGAGAAAAGAAACGCAATTAAAACTCTATGAGGGACAGTTTATTTCTAGTAATTCAAGGACTGCCATCATAGTTGAAATTAACCTCAATTAAAAATAATACTATGAAAAAGATTATCTACGGTAACAGCTGTTCTGTTATCGTCCTAGCAACGCTTGCTGCCTAGGCTTGCATGCTGTAACCAACTCAAACTTTAAACCCCTCTAAAAATACTTAAAAATTCGAATATCAAAAAATCCTTTCTTAGCGAGCGTCTACGTTCTATAGGGAGTGTCCATGCAAAATTTCAAATTTTTCTGTCGAGCGGTTTGGGCTGGGCGTTGATAGGTCAGTGAGTGAGTGAGTGAGTGGTATTTGACAAATATATAGTAGATTAATGTTAAATTACAGTGTTATATATTTTAGAATCTAGACAGATATAAAAGACCGTTTTCTGTTTCTCTGTTCATGAATTGAATGGCCCACCCCCTAGAGGTTCGTGAATTTGATAAAAAAATAAAAGTCCACTTGATGAAAAAGAGTAAACACATCAGAAACTGATGAGATGAGCTTTCAAGAGAATTGCTGCTTAGAACAGACAGGCTGATGGGAAACTAGAGGACCTTTCGACTGCCTTTCAAACTGATCACCTCTGTCACTCCAATCAAGAGCATTCGAAAAATATTTAATTCTATACTGCAGCTGTCATCTAGAATGTTCAAGAGCTTATATTACATTTCGGAACCTTAGACGTAGATGAAAGCAGCTGTTAAATCAAGTGTAAAGTGTAGAGGACAAAAAACTCTAACTTGCAGGGACTGCGACATTTAAACTTCTAATTGCAAGTGTCAATTGGGAAACTTAGAATAGAAGCAATTATTTTTTTATTGTGATGTTTTGCAGAAATCTTCTCAGCGGGGGTGTGGTAGTGCTTCCGATTTGGCCCATTTTTTTGTCTGGTGATTCAGCATCGAAGAATAGTCAACATGTGTCGGAGCGTTTTGTTCAATGGGCATTAGGAGCTGAGAAATAAAATGTTAATTGGTAGAAAATGGTTTTTTTTTTTTTTTTTTTTTTTTTTTTTTTTTTTTTTTTTTTTTACATATCGAGTTTGAAAAATGATAACGACACATGATTCTTTCACAAATTCATTTCTTTTCAAGACTAAATTATTGCAGAAAATACAATCTTAAACAGTAATTTATATTTCCTCAAATAAATTCAAAAATATGCTTACGTTTTTAACTAAACTAGTATTAAACATTTTTTCACAATTATAGCAGATTTAAAATCATAATTGTTAACAATTATGTGGTAAATAACATCGAAAAAAAAAAAATAATTTTTGTTCCTTATTATATCGATCTTTTCTTCAAAAAGGTAATTTTGAGGTCAAATTAAATGGTCACCACCTTAGACCATAAATATGTAATTTATTCACTACCATTTTACATTAACGTTTCGGCCTTCAGGCAATTTTAAAATTCTTAAAACCAGCAGCTCCTTATTAATTTTTTTATTTTTTGCCTTGTCGTCCTGGCACATTTCTCAAGAAATTGATTTTGTAGCTATACATAAATCCTATAGTCACAGCTATTTCATCATTTTCTTCGTTTTAAAAACTAAAATGATGGAATGACCGTAATTCTTGAACTGGTTTATACCTACAAAATAATTGTTTTGAGAAATGTGCCAGGACAACAAGGCCTAGAATAGAAGGTTTAATACGGATGCTGCTGGTTTTAAGTATTTGAAAATTGTCTGAAGGCTGAAACGTTATTGTGAATTGGCGGTCATATGAAAAAATTATATATTTATGGCCTAAAGTGTTGATCATTAAAAGGTGTTTTAATAATTTTTTCCGGTCCGGAAGAGACTAAATATTACAGGTGTTGGGAGCATAAATATTACAGGTGTTGGGAGCATAAATATTACAGGTGTTGGGAGCATAAATATTACAGGTGTTGGGAGCATAAATATAACAGGTGTTGGGAGCATAAATATTTGTGAGCGAAAAACATGCGTGCCGTTTTGGAATTAAATATCTCACCTTATGATAATCCGAATTTTACGTGTAAAGAAAATACCTTCCTTTTTCTAACCATATAAATGGCTATTGTATTATCTTAGACGGTACTTGTGAGGTATGGTTCTCAAAATAAAAATCAAATTTAAATGTTTTTGCATATAACGTTGTTTCTAGAACACGCAAAAATACCGAAAATGTGTAACTTTGGAGCATTTATTGGTCGTCTAAATTTAGTTTGAACGAGTTACTTCTTCGATATATCGTCGGCTTTTTGAATCTTTGGCAAAAATTTAAAGGTGCCCCTCGGCAAAATTTAAATATTTTTTTTTTTTTAAATTTTTGGAATCTTCTCAAAATTTAAATACAGGGGGTTTTAATGTGTTAAAAGGAAATCTGACCTCTGTTTAGAAGGAAAAGAACAGAACGGACACATTTTGAGCAACAATTTCTCCGAGCAACAATCGTTACGATCCGAATGAGATCGTTGTATCAAAAGTTTTGAAATATTTATCGAAATCTCTATTAATGTCATGGGTGCTGGCCACACTATCTCCCTAGTGTAAGAATTGGGCTTTCTTCTTTGTATATTTGATTAAAATAATTATAAAAAATAGGGGGCGAGGATAGCTCAGTGGTAGAGCACTCGACTAACGAACTGGAGGACCCACATTCAAAACCTGAGTGTACACTAAAGATTTTTTCTTCTAGTGGCATCGTTCAGGGGGTGGATTTGTGCTCTCAGATCGTTCCTAGGCTCCCCCAGCCTTTGATTAATTGATGAATGGATATCTGCAAAGGAAAAAAACTGGCGGTCGGAGCATAGCACTGACCACACTATCTCCCTAGGTTGCCGTATGATCAAGAATCATATACCTCTACAGTATCTGGCCCTCTGGGCCCTTAATGGCCTGTTACAGGACCAATTAATGTATTATTATAGGTTTGTTATAATCGTCACCCAGAAGGGGAATTTGCACAATTCACACACCTCTTGCGGTAGGTTTCATATACCTTCAAGAAAGAGGATGAATATACCATGAACCATTAGATAGAAGATATATGAATATATATACATATATAATATTTTATTATGGCTATATATAACATTACCCCGTCCAATATCCATGAAATAGTGGAGATGGCCTCACCCTTTTTGTGCTAAATGCCCTTCCAGAATGGTGGCCATGCTTCATCCTGCAGGATTTTCATGCCAGTTTATCCCTTCCCCTGTCTTGACATTTATATTCCCGGAATTTTATATCGTTCCAGGAATATTTGCATAATTATATAAATATTAAGTCCTTTCACTGGAAGGAGCTTCGTCGAAGTAGGAGAAGTTGAAGTTTATTAATTAGTTGTTACTGTGAATTATTCAGGAATTTAGAAAATGTTTGATAAAAGAGGTTTCCGAATTCTTGGACGGGAGTAAAGTTTTGGATTAAGCAAGTAGTATAGAAAGTGGGGGGGGGGGGACAGCGCAAGTTCCGAACAGGAATTTCTTTTGAATTATATCAAATAATATTTTTGGTTATTTTCTACCTTCAACCGAATTCCTAAGGAAAGTAAAAGTTTTTATAAATTGTAGTAAATGCTTCAATACTTCCCTAATATATATATATATATATATATATATATATATATATATATATATATATATATATATGTATATATATATATATATATATATATATATATATATGTATATATATATATATATATATATATATAATTATTTATACATATACAGGGTGTATCACTAGTTAATGACAATGCTACAAAGGGGTGAATCTAAACGAAAAATTTAATTCACAACAACCAATACACATTTCTATCTCCCTCGGTTCCAGAAATTTCCCGTTTTAAATTTTCTTTAGAAGAAACTGTGTGTTTTTTTTTTTTTTTTTTTTTTTTTTTTTGTAGTACAACTTGAATTGTCTCGGCTTGACGCATTTGTTTTCTGCTTTACATTGGGGGGATTGGGAAATTTAGACCTGTACATTAGGGTGGGTTAAACATATAAAAAAAAAATTGTTATCGAGTCGTAATACCGCGGAAAAGTTGCCAAATTGAGAGATTAAAAAGGGGTAAAAATATCTGTTGGTATGATCCGGTTGCGCGTTTGCTCTAAAGTTTGACGACCTTTTTAAAAAATCCCATTTTATTGGCAATTTTAATTATTTTTCAATTTACCATTTTTAATGTGCAATAGTTAAAATTTTCATCTACGAGAAACTAAGAAATTAATATGTAAAAACGATAATTGTCCATTAAAATTTTCTAGTCTCGCCAAATACTGCCAAAATTGCTTAAAACCGGAAATATTTGCATCTCTTGCACGGCCAGAAGATGTTAACAGACAATATCAGTTTTCACACATTAATTTTTTAGTGCCTCATAGACGACAATTTCAACTATTAATAGTAAAAAAAAAACAATACTTGTTTTTTTTTTTTACATTTTGTCAAATTTTAGAGCACACGCGCGACCGGAAGATATCAACAGACATTTTTAACCCTCCTCTATAAACGTTTAAGCTTGACACTCACACATAAACGTTGGGTCGTATCCGACCCCGTACGTAATAGAGCCATTTTTGGGGCAGGAATGCAATAAGTTATTGGGATTTACTCATTTATTTTTAAATATTAGGTGAATACTATAAACTTTTAAAACGTAAAAGACAATTCATAAATGAAAACAGGCATTTGAGGTCAGGAAAGTAAGATTAATTCTAAAAACCAATAACCAAAACCAATTTTAATAACCAATGGTTATTAATTCTAATAACCAATTAAAAACCAATATAGTAAATTGTTTACGAGACGTTAAGAAATTAGTAATTACTGTAAATGTAAATGTATATATATATATACTAAATAACTAATTGATTATGACAATAAAACTTGAGGAATATATTACATCACATTTCTGTTTTGGTAGAAGAATGACAGGCATTGGGGCACACAGGGATAGGTGTGGGTCGAATTGAAAAAATCATCTTCTATATCTTGATATTCTATTTCTTCATCATCTTGATTTGAGAGTTCCTCGACTCCTTCATCATCATTCCAGAGAACACCATCGTCAGACTCTGAATCTATTTCATCAATTTGGTCATCTAATTCCGCATCAGATTGCTCCTCTTGTCGCCTGAATTCGGCCATAACGTCTTCTATGTTTGTAAATAATTTACTTTCTCCAGAAACCATGATTTTTTTTAATGAAAACCTAGAACAATAATATCTTTATTTAAGAACATTATCATAAACAATGGGTCGTATCCGACCCTGGTTAGGGAAAAATTTACATTGAGAGTTAATTAACAAAAAAATTGTTCTGACAGACGTAAACGTGGTCCGTCGCATCCTCGGTACTGATTGAGAGGGTACCTGAAGCCCATTGACGTTGGAGTGCGTGGCTGAGGAGATATGCACAGTTTTATGCCTAGTGGGTCGAATACAACCCGTACGTTTATAGATAATAAACGTACCCTAATTAGTCAATCAATTTCGCAACTTTTGCGCAGTATTACGAGTCGAAAAAAGTTCTTGACCCACCCTACTCAACATTGGCCGGTCCGGAGCTCAGATATGCCGCAGGTTGATTTTTATGTATGGATAAGGCTTAAGTCTGAAGTGTAAAAAGTTAGCATGTAGGACATATACCCCCTCAGATCATGTATTCGTGTTGACCAGATGTCGTCAGTGTGTTCTGCACAGTAACCAAAGCAAAAAAAAAAAAAAACAAATAAAAGAAATGGTTTAAATCCTACCAGAAGGAGAGGAAGTTTATTCCGATGGAAAATACTCTCCGGTTTTATCGAACCTTCCTGATCCCCGGTTTTGGATATAAGACGATCCTAGAAAAGCCATATGTACATGTCTCGAGTTTCCCAGTCAATATGATTGAATACCGATAGTATAGAAGTCCTACCCTCTTCTCATGCCGTCATCACTAGGTCGAGTCTTGACATCTTCATGTCATCATATCTTTCGAGGGAATAGCTACTTGAGAATTTCCATTCACTATCAATATCAATCTAAGAAAAAGCTTTACCCGTCTTATTCTCACAATGTGATGATTATTCGAAAGGTAGTCACTTGGAACTCGGCCTCTCTTTTTCAACGTTAGCTTTTGTAGGGGGTTAATTTTTTTTGTATGTGAATTTTGAGTTGGCGCCGTCAATTTTTGGCTTGAGGAGGATGACGGGGAGACACGAACTATGTTTTATTATTCCATCTACTTTTTATCGTGTAGGTATTTTATTTTTTATAACTTCACTACCTGTTATCCGGCGTACCATGGTGCACCTACTTTCTGCATATAGAAAAGCAAAAATACCTTAGAAACCAAATAAATAATATTAAAATCTAATAACGCAAATATGTAACTGTTTGAGTTCACAGTTTCGAGACCCGAGACTTCGAAACTGTTAAACTTTTAAGTAATTTTATTTAACAGTTATTTTTTAATTTATATAAAAAAAGTTTTTTTTTAACAGTTAAATTTTAACTTTATCGATAAAAAAATGACATTTTCGATACCCGGTTTCTGATTTTGTCTATAGACTTATTTGCATTTGATATATTTTTACAGTTAGGACATTGTTCTTCTGTAACGGCAATATTATGTCCGATCACTGTTACGATTTTTTAGTATTCATTTTATGCAATTGATAGCCTGAAATACTTTTCAGGGATGTGCCTAAACTATATGAATGCTTCCATGGTTTTAGACTTCACTATTTAGTGAAGTGACGGGGGTTTATTGTGATAACCCTCGGCGTTTAATGTCTGGAGGAAGTCTGCCCGTGGAGGTAAACATCCCCAAAGTGGGTTAAAAGCCCCCCTAACTTAGTTCCAACTTTATACAGGACTTCGCTACAACGCCTCGCTAGCTTTAAATGCCTGTCCGCTTCGGGTGTGGGTTTTACCGTGGACTTTCTATCTATTGAATACTGTATTCGGATGAGAAGCAACATTGGTTAGTTGGTTGTTGTTATTTAGGACAATCAACTTATTGGTAATCATTCCTTGATTCATTTTTGGTTTATTAGCTGGCTGATTTTTTTTTTCATTTTAGGACACGTTGAAAAAATATTTTGACGTCAATCTATAGATAGCCCGGCGATGGAGCCCTAATATGTCGATGATCCGTGAAAAAAACAAAATAATTTCTTATTATTGTGATATCTGAGCATCGGTATTATTATGTTATTAGTAACATTATGTGATATTTGGTAACATTTTTTTGTTACTTTTTTTCCTTGGAAGAACTATACTTATGCTTACCCATTTTTAACCAATATCGAAAAATATTTTTGCATATGATTTAGCTTTGTTACTTCATATATATCTATATGAATGAGCAGAATGAATTGTTAAAATGATTTAAATCACACATGCACATATTACAAAGTGACAATCACGCTATTGTCGTCAATCCTGATAAAGAACCATCTGGAGAATACATACAATGCACCTGTTGCTGATGGCGTTGCTGTAATCGTGGTTGGCAACCGTACAGCTACGCGAGAAATCCTGATTCGAAGAAGAGATTATAATTTTGAAACCAATGCTGATACACTCCATTCATACGATGCTATCCAATATCCGCTAATGTTCTGGAAGGTGCAAGACGGATATTGCACAAATATTAATCAGCGAGATCTCGTAACTGGTACAGGATAATTATTTGACTACCAAAATATTCATTACAAATGAGGAGTATATATATATATATATATATATATATATATATATATATATATATATATATGTATAAAACCTTCTCCATAGCACGTTTTAATTTTCGAAGAAATTCTTTTCTTATTCAATTTTAATGTAAGACTTACTGCAATTGGCAAATTAGAAATGGACTCTAACGCAATTTTTGATAAACTGTGTTAGTTCTTATGTAAATTTGGGGGGATAAACTTTGAAACTACTCCTGTAAACGTAGGAAAGTGGCATAGACCCACTTTGCTTTTATAAACCATTCATGCGTAATGTGGGGAAAGATATACGAATCACTATGATGAAAGTTCGGAAATTGTACAGGCTTTCCATTTGTAAGCTTGCCCATAGACTGTGAGGAATATCTCAAGATATACGAATCACTATTATGAAAGTTCGGAAATTGTACAGGCTCTCCATTTGTAAGCTTGCCCATAGACTCTGAGGAATATCTCAAGATATACGAATCACTATTATGAAAGTTCGGAAATTGTACAGGCTCTCCATTTGTAAGCTTGCCCATAGACTGTGAGGAATATCTCAAGATATACGAATCACTATTATGAAAGTTCGGAAATTGTACAGGCTCTCCATTTGTATGCTTGCCCATAGACTGTGAGGAATATCTCAAGATATACGAATCACTATTATGAAAGTTCGGAAATTGTACAGGCTCTCCATTTGTAAGCTTGCCCATAGACTGTGAGGAATATCTCAAGATATACGAATCACTATTATGAAAGTTCGGTATTGTACAGGCTCTCCATTTGTATGCTTGCCCATAGACTGTGAGGAATATCTCAAGATATACGAATCACTATTATGAAAGTTCGGAAATTGTACAGGCTCTCCACTTGTAAGCTTGCCCATAGACTGTGAGGAATATCTCAAGATATACGAATTACTATTATGAAAGTTCGGAAATAGTACAGGCTCTCCATTTGTAAGCTTGCCCATAGACTGTGAGGAATATCTCAAGATATACGAATCACTATTATGAAAGTTCGGAAATTGTACAGGCTCTCCATTTGTAAGCTTGCCCATAGACTGTGAGGAATATCTCAAGATATACGAATCACTATTATGAAAGTTCGGAAATTGTACAGGCTCTCCATTTGTATGCTTGCCCATAGACTGTGAGGAATATCTCAAGATATACGAATCACTATTATGAAAGTTCGGAAATTGTACAGGCTCTCCATTTGTAAGCTTGCCCATAGACTGTGAGGAATATCTCAAGATATACGAATCACTATTATGAAAGTTCGGAAATTGTACAGGCTCTCCATTTGTAAGCTTGCCCATAGACTGTGAGGAATATCTCAAGATATACGAATTACTATTATGAAAGTTCGAAAATTGTACAGGCTCTCCATTTGTAAGCTTGCCCATAGACTGTGAGGAATATCTCAAGATATACGAATCACTATTATGAAAGTTCGGAAATTGTACAGGCTCTCCATTTGTATGCTTGCCCATAGACTGTGAGGAATATCTCAAGATATACGAATCACTATTATGAAAGTTCGGAAATTGTACAGGCTCTCCATTTGTAAGCTTGCCCATAGACTGTGAGGAATATCTCAAGATATACGAATCACTATTATGAAAGTTCGGAAATTGTACAGGCTCTCCATTTGTAAGCTTGCCCATAGACTGTGAGGAATATCTCAAGATATACGAATTACTATTATGAAAGTTCGAAAATTGTACAGGCTCTCCATTTGTAAGCTTGCCCATAGACTGTGAGGAATATCTCAAGATATACGAATCACTATTATGAAAGTTCGGAAATTGTACAGGCTCTCCATTTGTAAGCTTGCCCATAGACTGTGAGGAATATCTCAAGATATACGAATCACTATTATGAAAGTTCGGAAATTGTACAGGCTCTCCATTTGTATGCTTGCCCATAGACTGTGAGGAATATCTCAAGATATACGAATTACTATTATGAAAGTTCGGAAATAGTACAGGCTCTCCATTTGTAAGCTTGCCCATAGACTGTGAGGAATATCTCAAGATATACGAATCACTATTATGAAAGTTCGGAAATTGTACAGGCTCTCCATTTGTATGCTTGCCCATAGACTGTGAGGAATATCTCAAGATATACGAATCACTATTATGAAAGTTCGGAAATTGTACAGGCTCTCCATTTGTAAGCTTGCCCATAGACTGTGAGGAATATCTCAAGATATACGAATCACTATTATGAAAGTTCGGAAATTGTACAGGCTCTCCATTTGTAAGCTTGCCCATAGACTGTGAGGAATATCTCAAGATATACGAATTACTATTATGAAAGTTCGAAAATTGTACAGGCTCTCCATTTGTAAGCTTGCCCATAGACTGTGAGGAATATCTCAAGATATACGAATCACTATTATGAAAGTTCGGAAATTGTACAGGCTCTCCATTTGTAAGCTTGCCCATAGACTGTGAGGAATATCTCAAGATATACGAATCACTATTATGAAAGTTCGGAAATTGTACAGGCTCTCCATTTGTATGCTTGCCCATAGACTGTGAGGAATATCTCAAGATATACGAATTACTATTATGAAAGTTCGGAAATAGTACAGGCTCTCCATTTGTAAGCTTGCCCATAGACTGTGAGGAATATCTCAAGATATACGAATCACTATTATGAAAGTTCGGAAATTGTACAGGCTCTCCATTTGTAAGCTTGCCCATAGACTGTGAGGAATATCTCAAGATATACGAATCACTATTATGAAAGTTCGGAAATTGTACAGGCTCTCCATTTGTATGCTTGCCCATAGACTGTGAGGAATATCTCAAGATAAACGAATCACTATTATGAAAGTTCGGAAATTGTACAGGCTCTCCATTTGTAAGCTTGCCCATAGACTGTGAGGAATATCTCAAGATATACGAATCACTATTATGAAAGTTCGGAAATTGTACAGGCTCTCCATTTGTAAGCTTGCCCATAGACTGTGAGGAATATCTCAAGATATACGAATTACTATTATGAAAGTTCGAAAATTGTACAGGCTCTCCATTTGTAAGCTTGCCCATAGACTGTGAGGAATATCTCAAGATATACGAATCACTATTATGAAAGTTCGGAAATTGTACGGGCTCTCCATTTGTTAGCTTGCCCATAGACTGTGAGGAATATCTCAAGATATACGAATCACTATTATGAAAGTTCGGAAATTGTACAGGCTCTCCATTTGTAAGCTTGCCCATAGACTGTGAGGAATATCTCAAGATATACGAATCACTATTATGTAAGTTCGGAAATTGTACAGGCTCTCCATTTGTAAGCTTGCCCATAGACTGTGAGGAATATCTCAAGATATACGAATTACTATTATGAAAGTTCGGAAATAGTACAGGCTCTCCATTTGTAAGCTTGCCCATAGACTGTGAGGAATATCTCAAGATATACGAATCACTATTATGAAAGTTCGGAAATTGTACAGGCTCTCCATTTGTAAGCTTGCCCATAGACTGTGAGGAATATCTCAAGATATACGAATCACTATTATGAAAGTTCGGAAATTGTACAGGCTCTCCATTTGTATGCTTGCCCATAGACTGTGAGGAATATCTCAAGATATACGAATCACTATTATGAAAGTTCGGAAATTGTACAGGCTCTCCATTTGTAAGCTTGCCCATAGACTGTGAGGAATATCTCAAGATATACGAATCACTATTATGAAAGTTCGGAAATTGTACAGGCTCTCCATTTGTAAGCTTGCCCATAGACTGTGAGGAATATCTCAAGATATACGAATTACTATTATGAAAGTTCGAAAATTGTACAGGCTCTCCATTTGTAAGCTTGCCCATAGACTGTGAGGAATATCTCAAGATATACGAATCACTATTATGAAAGTTCGGAAATTGTACAGGCTCTCCATTTGTAAGCTTGCCCATAGACTGTGAGGAATATCTCAAGATATACGAATCACTATTATGAAAGTTCGGAAATTGTACAGGCTCTCCATTTGTATGCTTGCCCATAGACTGTGAGGAATATCTCAAGATATACGAATTACTATTATGAAAGTTCGGAAATAGTACAGGCTCTCCATTTGTAAGCTTGCCCATAGACTGTGAGGAATATCTCAAGATATACGAATCACTATTATGAAAGTTCGGAAATTGTACAGGCTCTCCATTTGTAAGCTTGCCCATAGACTGTGAGGAATATCTCAAGATATACGAATCACTATTATGAAAGTTCGGAAATTGTACAGGCTCTCCATTTGTATGCTTGCCCATAGACTGTGAGGAATATCTCAAGATATACGAATCACTATTATGAAAGTTCGGAAATTGTACAGGCTCTCCATTTGTAAGCTTGCCCATAGACTGTGAGGAATATCTCAAGATATACGAATCACTATTATGAAAGTTCGGAAATTGTACAGGCTCTCCATTTGTAAGCTTGCCCATAGACTGTGAGGAATATCTCAAGATATACGAATTACTATTATGAAAGTTCGAAAATTGTACAGGCTCTCCATTTGTAAGCTTGCCCATAGACTGTGAGGAATATCTCAAGATATACGAATCACTATTATGAAAGTTCGGAAATTGTACGGGCTCTCCATTTGTTAGCTTGCCCATAGACTGTGAGGAATATCTCAAGATATACGAATCACTATTATGAAAGTTCGGAAATTGTACAGGCTCTCCATTTGTAAGCTTGCCCATAGACTGTGAGGAATATCTCAAGATATACGAATCACTATTATGTAAGTTCGGAAATTGTACAGGCTCTCCATTTGTAAGCTTGCCCATAGACTGTGAGGAATATCTCAAGATATACGAATTACTATTATGAAAGTTCGGAAATAGTACAGGCTCTCCATTTGTAAGCTTGCCCATAGACTGTGAGGAATATCTCAAGATATACGAATCACTATTATGAAAGTTCGGAAATTGTACAGGCTCTCCATTTGTAAGCTTGCCCATAGACTGTGAGGAATATCTCAAGATATACGAATCACTATTATGAAAGTTCGGAAATTGTACAGGCTCTCCATTTGTATGCTTTCCCATAGACTGTGAGGAATATCTCAAGATATACGAATTACTATTATGAAAGTTCGGAAATTGTACACGCTCTCCACTTGTAAGCTTGCCCATAGACTGTGAGGAATATCTCAAGATATACGAATTACTATTATGAAAGTTCGGAAATTGTACACGCTCTCCACTTGTAAGCTTGCCCATAGACTGTGAGGAATATCTCAAGATATACGAACTACTATTATGAAAGTTCGGAAAAGTTGTACACGCTCTCCACTTGTAAGCTTGCCCATAGACTGTGAGGAATATCTCAAGATATACGAATTACTATTATGAAAGTTCGGAAATTGTACAGGCTCTCCATTGGTAAGCTTGCCCATAGACTGTGAGGAATATCTCAAGATATACGAATTACTATGATGAAGGTTCGGAAATTGTACAGGCTCTCCATTGGTAAGCTTGCCCATAGACTGTGAGGAATATCTCAAGATATACGAATTACTATTATGAAAGTTCGGAAATTGTACAGGCTCTCCATTTGTAAGCATGCCCATAGACTGTGAGGAATATCTCAAGATATACGAATCACTATTATGAAAGTTCGGAAATTGTACAGGCTCTCCATTTGTAAGCTTGCCCATAGACTGTGAGGAATATCTCAAGATATACGAATTACTATTATGAAAGTTCGGAAATTATACAGGCTCTCCATTTGTAAGCTTGCCCATAGACTGTGAGGAATGTCTCAAGATATACGAATTACTATTATGAAAATTCGGAAATTGTACAGGCTCTCCATTTGTAAGCATGCCCATAGACTGTGAGGAATATCTCAAGATATGCGAATCACTATTATGAAAGTTCGGAAATTGTACAGGCTCTCCATTTGTAAGCTTGCCCATAGACTGTGAGGAATATCTCAAGATATACGAATCACTATTATGAAAGTTCGGAAATTGTACAGGCTCTCCATTTGTATGCTTGCCCATAGACTGTGAGGAATGTCTCAAGATATACGAATCACTATTATGAAAGTTCGGAAATTGTACAGGCTCTCCATTTGTATGCTTGCCCATAGACTGTGAGGAATATCTCAAGATATACGAATTACTATTATGAAAGTTCGGAAATTGTACAGGCTCTCCATTTGTAAGCTTGCCCATAGACTGTGAGGAATATCTCAAGATATACGAATCACTATTATGAAAGTTCGGAAATTGTACAGGCTCTCCATTTGTAAGCTTGCCCATAGACTGTGAGGAATATCTCAAGATATACGAATTACTATTAATTTATACGAATTTGCACACTCCAAATCTTGAGATATTCCCCACCGTGTATGGGAAATCTTTACGACCAGAGTTGAGTTGAGATGTTTTTTTTGGTTTACATGTGAAGAAATACCATATATGTCGCTATTGGTGATATGGAAACATTTGATAAAACATTCCATAGGCCTTACGCTTTAAAAGATGAAGTCGGCCTTCTTTGTGTAAAAATGGAGAACTATTTATGGCTCAACTAGTGTAAAGGATGGATAGTTGGATAGACCCTTTTGGCGAATTTGCGGTTTAAACCGCTGGGTAGATTGGTTATCCTAAAGGAGCTGATGGCTGGATTATTAGCCTCTAGAGGATATGTCACGCTCCGCAAAACATAATTACCCTATCTAGAAGCCAGTCCAAACTACTGGCTCAGCAAAATGACATTCATGAAGCTCAGAGAATTTGTTATATCTTCATTAAAGCATCCAAAGTGTATTAGATATCCGCGTGGGACATTTTTTGTAACATAAACCCGATCTGTTGAGACTCCAGGATCTGTCAAATTAAAAAAAAAAAAAAAAAAAAAAAACTGAGTCAAACGGAGACAAAGCCCTCGAAAACGCCGAAGCCGAAACTCTATAAATGTAAGCACTCATTCCTTAGAATGAGAGCAAACTATCACGAATTGAATATTGAGTTATTTTAGCACTTTCCTCCGAAGGTAGCTATTGAGGTTGCACTCATGACGGAATTTTTGAAAAATTTCTTCGAATCTTTATCGATCCTTCTTAGTAGACACCGAAAATGACCCTAGTTAAAATTTATATATATATATATATATATATATATATATATATATATATATATACATATATATAGTTATATATGCGTCCGTTAACACGATAAAGGCCAGAGTTTTTGTTTCTTCCCCACGAAACTTGGTATGTAGTATTCTCCAATCAAACGATTGAACGAGTTCGTTAACCAACAAAATCGGTCCATCTGGAGAGGTGGTTTACTCCAGAGCCAAAGTAGTTATTTCCCAATACCAGCCATAATTTAAGTTGTATTTCAACGAAAATCGGTATTCGCTCTGGTCAACTAAAGAGAAAAATGTGTTGTAAAAATAAACTAAATCGGTTCATTAGGAGGGGGGTTTACTCCGGACCCAAATTACTAATTTGCTCATACCAGTCGTAATTTCTGATGTATTGTTGTAGGAAGAAGTGTTGTAAAAATGAACTAAATCGGTCTATCGGAAGGGGGGGATTTACTTTGTACTATGTATGAATTGAATTGAAACATGTGTTATTTATGTTTTTATTTTATTTATCTATATAGGTTATTTTAAGCAAATTATTCAGGAATGCACTCAACACTACCACTTCTGAGGAAAGTGCTTAGTTGTGCAGCTCCTGCGTGACGGACATTTTTTATTCTTTTTTTTATCGGCCATTAGCGCCGACATCCAGGGTGCAGTGAAGAATTTTCCCAACGAGCCGTGCGATGAGAAAATTCTTGCCGCCGGTGGGGATCGAACCCACCATCTCCCGTTTATGAATCTAAGGCGCCAACCACTAGAACACGAGAGACCCGATTATTGTAGGAAATACATTAATATTTCAAATATATGACTTACGCTTACCACGATCTCCGAACCGGTTTCAAAAAAATAAGAGAATATGAGAAAAAATCAAAAAAACTCTAGGCTTTTCCATTTTTCTCAATAACATTCATTTATATGTCCATAAAAATGGTTTCACTAGAGAGCAATTTATTGCGGGCCTAGGCCTACTTACCCGCAAAGTAGCTAGGTAGTCTTATTGAGAGAGCAGTGTATTGCGGGCCTAATCAACCTATTCTCAATGTGGATAGCTAGTGCTTTCTGAGGGAGCAGTGAAATGCGGGCCTACTCTGCCTATCTGTAATTTGGATATGTAATGCTTTCCGAGGGAGCAGTGTAATGCGAGCCTAGTCTACCTATCCGCAATGTGGATAGGTAGTGCTTTTTGAGGGAGCAGTGTAATGCGGAACCAGTCTACCTATCTGTAATTTGGATAGGTAATGCTTTCTGAGGGAGCAGTGTAATGCGGAACCAGTCTACCTATCTGTAATTTGGATACGTAATGCTTTCTGAGGGAGCAGTGTAATGCGGAACCAGTCTACCTATCTGTAATTTGGATAGGTAGTGCTTTCTAAGGGAGCAGTGTAATGCGGAACCAGTCTAACTATCTGTAATTTGGATGGGTAATGCTTTCTGAGGGAGCAGTGTAATGCGGAACCAGTCTACCTATCTGTAATTTGGATAGGTAATGCTTTCTGAGGAAGCAGTGTAATGCGGAACCAGTCTACCTATCTGTAATTTGGATAGGCAATGGTTTCCGAGGAAGCAGTGTAATGCGGAACCAGTCTACCTATCTATAATTTAGATAGGTAATGCTTTCTGAGGAAGCAGGGTAATGCGGGCCTAGTACCCCTACATGCAATGTGGATAGGTAGTGCTTTTTGAGGGAGCAGTGTAATGCGGAACCAGTCTACCTATCTGTAATTTGGATAGGTAATGCTTTCTGAGGGAGCAGTGTAATGCGGAACCAGTCTACCTATCTGTAATTTGGATACGTAATGCTTTCTGAGGGAGCAGTGTAATGCGGAACCAGTCTACCTATCTGTAATTTGGATAGGTAGTGCTTTCTAAGGGAGCAGTGTAATGCGGAACCAGTCTAACTATCTGTAATTTGGATGGGTAATGCTTTCTGAGGGAGCAGTGTAATGCGGAACCAGTCTACCTATCTGTAATTTGGATAGGTAATGCTTTCTGAGGAAGCAGTGTAATGCGGAACCAGTCTACCTATCTGTAATTTGGATAGGCAATGGTTTCCGAGGAAGCAGTGTAATGCGGAACCAGTCTACCTATCTATAATTTAGATAGGTAATGCTTTCTGAGGAAGCAGGGTAATGCGGGCCTAGTACCCCTACATGCAATGTGGATAGGTAGTGCTTTTTGAGGGAGCAGTGTAATGCGGAACCAGTCTACCTATCTGTAATTTGGATGGGTAATGCTTTCTGAGGGAGCAGTGTAATGCGGAACCAGTCTACCTATCTGTAATTTGGATAGGTAATGCTTTCTGAGGAAGCAGTGTAATGCGGAACCAGTCTACCTATCTGTAATTTGGATAGGCAATGCTTTCCGAGGAAGCAGTGTATTGCGGAACCAGTCTACCTATCTGTAATTTAGATAGGTAATGCTTTCTGAGGAAGCTGGGTAATGCGGGCCTAGTATACCTACATGCATTGTGGATAGGTAGTGCTTTTTGAGGGAGCAGTGTAATGCGGAACCAGTCTACCTATCTGTAATTTGGATAGGTAATGCTTTCTGAGGAATCAGTGTAATGCGGAACCAGTCTACCTATCTGTAATTTGGATAGGCAATGCTTTCTGAGGGAGCAGTGTAATGCGGGCCCAGTCTACCTATCTGTAATTTGGATAGGTAATGCTTTTTGAGGAAGCAGTGTAATGCGGAACCAGTCTACCTATCTGTAATTTGGATAGGCAATGCTTTCCGAGGAAGCAGTGTAATGCGGAACCAGTCTACCTATCTGTAATTTAGATAGGTAATGCTTTCTGAGGAAGCAGGGTAATGCGGGCCTAGTCTACCTAAATGCAATGTGGATAGGTAGTGCTTTTTGAGGGAGCAGTGTAATGCGGAACCAGTCTACCTATCTGTAATTTGGATAGGTAATGCTTTCTGAGGAAGCAGGGTAATGCGGGCCTAGTCTACCTATCCGCAATGTGGATAGGTAGTGCTTTTTGAGGAAGCAGTGTAATGCGGAACCAGTCTATCTATCTGTAATTTGGATAGGTAATGCTTTCTGAGGGAGCAGTGTAATGCGGGCCCAGTCTACCTATCTGGAATTTGGATGGGTAATGCTTTCTGAGGGAGCAGTGTAATGCGGAACCAGTCTACCTATCTGTAATTTGGATAGGTAATGCTTTCTGAGGAAGCAATGTAATGCGGAACCAGTCTACCTATCTGTAATTTGGATAGGCAATGGTTTCCGAGGAAGCAGTGTAATGCGGAACCAGTCTACCTATCTATAATTTAGATAGGTAATGCTTTCTGAGGAAGCAGGGTAATGCGGGCCTAGTACCCCTACATGCAATGTGGATAGGTAGTGCTTTTTGAGGGAGCAGTGTAATGCGGAACCAGTCTACCTATCTGTAATTTGGATGGGTAATGCTTTCTGAGGGAGCAGTGTAATGCGGAACCAGTCTACCTATCTGTAATTTGGATAGGTAATGCTTTCTGAGGAAGCAGTGTAATGCGGAACCAGTCTACCTATCTGTAATTTGGATAGGCAATGCTTTCCGAGGAAGCAGTGTATTGCGGAACCAGTCTACCTATCTGTAATTTAGATAGGTAATGCTTTCTGAGGAAGCTGGGTAATGCGGGCCTAGTATACCTACATGCATTGTGGATAGGTAGTGCTTTTTGAGGGAGCAGTGTAATGCGGAACCAGTCTACCTATCTGTAATTTGGATAGGTAATGCTTTCTGAGGAATCAGTGTAATGCGGAACCAGTCTACCTATCTGTAATTTGGATAGGCAATGCTTTCTGAGGGAGCAGTGTAATGCGGGCCCAGTCTACCTATCTGTAATTTGGATAGGTAATGCTTTTTGAGGAAGCAGTGTAATGCGGAACCAGTCTACCTATCTGTAATTTGGATAGGCAATGCTTTCCGAGGAAGCAGTGTAATGCGGAACCAGTCTACCTATCTGTAATTTAGATAGGTAATGCTTTCTGAGGAAGCAGGGTAATGCGGGCCTAGTCTACCTAAATGCAATGTGGATAGGTAGTGCTTTTTGAGGGAGCAGTGTAATGCGGAACCAGTCTACCTATCTGTAATTTGGATAGGTAATGCTTTCTGAGGAAGCAGGGTAATGCGGGCCTAGTCTACCTATCCGCAATGTGGATAGGTAGTGCTTTTTGAGGAAGCAGTGTAATGCGGAACCAGTCTATCTATCTGTAATTTGGATAGGTAATGCTTTCTGAGGGAGCAGTGTAATGCGGGCCCAGTCTACCTATCTGGAATTTGGATGGGTAATGCTTTCTGAGGGAGCAGTGTAATGCGGAACCAGTCTACCTATCTGTAATTTGGATAGGTAATGCTTTCTGAGGAAGCAATGTAATGCGGAACCAGTCTACCTATCTGTAATTTGGATAGGCAATGGTTTCCGAGGAAGCAGTGTAATGCGGAACCAGTCTACCTATCTATAATTTAGATAGGTAATGCTTTCTGAGGAAGCAGGGTAATGCGGGCCTAGTACCCCTACATGCAATGTGGATAGGTAGTGCTTTTTGAGGGAGCAGTGTAATGCGGAACCAGTCTACCTATCTGTAATTTGGATGGGTAATGCTTTCTGAGGGAGCAGTGTAATGCGGAACCAGTCTACCTATCTGTAATTTGGATAGGTAATGCTTTCTGAGGAAGCAGTGTAATGCGGAACCAGTCTACCTATCTGTAATTTGGATAGGCAATGCTTTCCGAGGAAGCAGTGTATTGCGGAACCAGTCTACCTATCTGTAATTTAGATAGGTAATGCTTTCTGAGGAAGCTGGGTAATGCGGGCCTAGTATACCTACATGCATTGTGGATAGGTAGTGCTTTTTGAGGGAGCAGTGTAATGCGGAACCAGTCTACCTATCTGTAATTTGGATAGGTAATGCTTTCTGAGGAATCAGTGTAATGCGGAACCAGTCTACCTATCTGTAATTTGGATAGGCAATGCTTTCTGAGGGAGCAGTGTAATGCGGGCCCAGTCTACCTATCTGTAATTTGGATAGGTAATGCTTTTTGAGGAAGCAGTGTAATGCGGAACCAGTCTACCTATCTGTAATTTGGATAGGCAATGCTTTCCGAGGAAGCAGTGTAATGCGGAACCAGTCTACCTATCTGTAATTTAGATAGGTAATGCTTTCTGAGGAAGCAGGGTAATGCGGGCCTAGTCTACCTAAATGCAATGTGGATAGGTAGTGCTTTTTGAGGGAGCAGTGTAATGCGGAACCAGTCTACCTATCTGTAATTTGGATAGGTAATGCTTTCTGAGGAAGCAGGGTAATGCGGGCCTAGTCTACCTATCCGCAATGTGGATAGGTAGTGCTTTTTGAGGAAGCAGTGTAATGCGGAACCAGTCTATCTATCTGTAATTTGGATAGGTAATGCTTTCTGAGGGAGCAGTGTAATGCGGGCCCAGTCTACCTATCTGGAATTTGGATAGGTAATGCTTTCTGAGGGAGCAGTGTAATGCGAGCCTAGTCTACCTATCCGCAATGTGGATAGGTAGTGCTTTTTGAGGGAGCAGTGTAATGCGGAACCAGTCTACCTATCTGTAATTTGGATAGGTAATGCTTTCTGAGGGAGCAGTGTAATGCGGAACCAGTCTACCTATCTGTAATTTAGATAGGTAGTGCTTTCTAAGGGAGCAGTGTAATGCGGGCCTACTCTACCTATCTGTAATTTGGATATGTAATGCTTTCCGAGGAAGCAGGGTAACGCGGGCCTACTCTACCTATCTGTAATTTGGATATGTAATGCTTTCCGAGGGAGCAGTGTAATGCGGGCCTAGTCTACCTATCCGCAATGTGGATAGGTAGTGCTTTTTGAGGGAGCAGTGTAATGCGGAACCAGTATATCTATCTGTAATTTGGATAGGTAATGCTTCCTGAGGAAGCAGTGTAATGCGGAACCAGTCTACCTATCTGTAATTTGGATAGGCAAAGCTTTCCGAGGAAGCAGGGTAACGCGGGCCTACTCTACCTATCTGTAATTTGGATATGTAATGCTTTCCGAGGGAGCAGTGTAATGCGGGCCTAGTCTACCTATCCGCAATGTGGATAGGTAGTGCTTTTTGAGGGAGCAGTGTAATGCGGAACCAGTCTACCTATCTGTAATTTGGATAGGTAATGCTTTCTGAGGGAGCAGTGTAATGCGGAACCAGTCTACCTATCTGTAATTTGGATAGGCAATGCTTTCTGAGGGAGCAGTGTAATGCGGGCCCAGTCTACCTATCTGTAATTTGGATAGGTAATGCTTTCTGAGGAAGCAGTGTAATGCGGAACCAGTCTACCTATCTGTAATTTGGATAGGCAATGCTTTCCGAGGAAGCAGTGTATTGCGGAACCAGTCTACCTATCTGTAATTTAGATAGGTAATGCTTTCTGAGGAAGCTGGGTAATGCGGGCCTAGTACACCTACATGCATTGTGGATAGGTAGTGCTTTTTGAGGGAGCAGTGTAATGCGGAACCAGTCTACCTATCTGTAATTTGGATAGGTAATGCTTTCTGAGGAATCAGTGTAATGCGGAACCAGTCTACCTATCTGTAATTTGGATAGGCAATGCTTTCTGAGGGAGCAGTGTAATGCGGGCCCAGTCTACCTATCTGTAATTTGGATAGGTAATGCTTTTTGAGGAAGCAGTGTAATGCGGAACCAGTCTACCTATCTGTAATTTGGATAGGCAATGCTTTCCGAGGAAGCAGTGTAATGCGGAACCAGTCTACCTATCTGTAATTTAGATAGGTAATGCTTTCTGAGGAAGCAGGGTAATGCGGGCCTAGTCTACCTAAATGCGATGTGGATAGGTAGTGCTTTTTGAGGGAGCAGTGTAATGCGGAACCAGTCTACCTATCTGTAATTTGGATAGGTAATGCTTTCTGAGGAAGCAGGGTAATGCGGGCCTAGTCTACCTATCCGCAATGTGGATAGGTAGTGCTTTTTGAGGAAGCAGTGTAATGCGGAACCAGTCTATCTATCTGTAATTTGGATAGGTAATGCTTTCTGAGGGAGCAGTGTAATGCGGGCCCAGTCTACCTATCTGGAATTTGGATGGGTAATGCTTTCTGAGGGAGCAGTGTAATGCGGAACCAGTCTACCTATCTGTAATTTGGATAGGTAATGCTTTCTGAGGAAGCAGTGTAATGCGGAACCAGTCTACCTATCTGTAATTTGGATAGGCAATGGTTTCCGAGGAAGCAGTGTAATGCGGAACCAGTCTACCTATCTATAATTTAGATAGGTAATGCTTTCTGAGGAAGCAGGGTAATGCGGGCCTAGTACCCCTACATGCAATGTGGATAGGTAGTGCTTTTTGAGGGAGCAGTGTAATGCGGAACCAGTCTACCTATCTGTAATTTGGATGGGTAATGCTTTCTGAGGGAGCAGTGTAATGCGGAACCAGTCTACCTATCTGTAATTTGGATAGGTAATGCTTTCTGAGGAAGCAGTGTAATGCGGAACCAGTCTACCTATCTGTAATTTGGATAGGCAATGCTTTCCGAGGAAGCAGTGTATTGCGGAACCAGTCTACCTATCTGTAATTTAGATAGGTAATGCTTTCTGAGGAAGCTGGGTAATGCGGGCCTAGTATACCTACATGCATTGTGGATAGGTAGTGCTTTTTGAGGGAGCAGTGTAATGCGGAACCAGTCTACCTATCTGTAATTTGGATAGGTAATGCTTTCTGAGGAATCAGTGTAATGCGGAACCAGTCTACCTATCTGTAATTTGGATAGGCAATGCTTTCTGAGGGAGCAGTGTAATGTGGGCCCAGTCTACCTATCTGTAATTTGGATAGGTAATGCTTTTTGAGGAAGCAGTGTAATGCGGAACCAGTCTACCTATCTGTAATTTGGATAGGCAATGCTTTCCGAGGAAGCAGTGTAATGCGGAACCAGTCTACCTATCTGTAATTTAGATAGGTAATGCTTTCTGAGGAAGCAGGGTAATGCGGGCCTAGTCTACCTAAATGCAATGTGGATAGGTAGTGCTTTTTGAGGGAGCAGTGTAATGCGGAACCAGTCTACCTATCTGTAATTTGGATAGGTAATGCTTTCTGAGGAAGCAGGGTAATGCGGGCCTAGTCTACCTATCCGCAATGTGGATAGGTAGTGCTTTTTGAGGAAGCAGTGTAATGCGGAACCAGTCTATCTATCTGTAATTTGGATAGGTAATGCTTTCTGAGGGAGCAGTGTAATGCGGGCCCAGTCTACCTATCTGGAATTTGGATAGGTAATGCTTTCTGAGGGAGCAGTGTAATGCGAGCCTAGTCTACCTATCCGCAATGTGGATAGGTAGTGCTTTTTGAGGGAGCAGTGTAATGCGGAACCAGTCTACCTATCTGTAATTTGGATAGGTAATGCTTTCTGAGGGAGCAGTGTAATGCGGAACCAGTCTACCTATCTGTAATTTAGATAGGTAGTGCTTTCTAAGGGAGCAGTGTAATGCGGGCCTACTCTACCTATCTGTAATTTGGATATGTAATGCTTTCCGAGGAAGCAGGGTAACGCGGGCCTACTCTACCTATCTGTAATTTGGATATGTAATGCTTTCCGAGGGAGCAGTGTAATGCGGGCCTAGTCTACCTATCCGCAATGTGGATAGGTAGTGCTTTTTGAGGGAGCAGTGTAATGCGGAACCAGTATATCTATCTGTAATTAGGATAGGTAATGCTTCCTGAGGAAGCAGTGTAATGCGGAACCAGTCTACCTATCTGTAATTTGGATAGGCAAAGCTTTCCGAGGAAGCAGGGTAACGCGGGCCTACTCTACCTATCTGTAATTTGGATATGTAATGCTTTCCGAGGGAGCAGTGTAATGCGGGCCTAGTCTACCTATCCGCAATGTGGATAGGTAGTGCTTTTTGAGGGAGCAGTGTAATGCGGAACCAGTCTACCTATCTGTAATTTGGATAGGTAATGCTTTCTGAGGGAGCAGTGTAATGCGGAACCAGTCTACCTATCTGTAATTTGGATAGGCAATGCTTTCTGAGGGAGCAGTGTAATGCGGGCTCAGTCTACCTATCTGTAATTTGGATAGGTAATGCTTTTTGAGGAAGCAGTGTAATGCGGAACCAGTCTACCTATCTGTAATTTGGATAGGCAATGCTTTCCGAGGAAGCAGTGTAATGCGGAACCAGTCTACCTATCTGTAATTTAGATAGGTAATGCTTTCTGAGGAAGCAGGGTAATGCGGGCCTAGTCTACCTACATGCAATGTGGATAGGTAGTGCTTTTTGAGGGAGCAGTGTAATGCGGAACCAGTCTACCTATCTGTAATTTGGACAGGTAATGCTTTCTGAGGAAGCAGGGTAATGCGGGCCTAGTCTACCTATCCGCAATGTGGATAGGTAGTGCTTTTTGAGGAAGCAGTGTAATGCGGAACCAGTCTATCTATCTGTAATTTGGATAGGTAATGCTTTCTGAGGGAGCAGTGTAATGCGGGCCCAGTCTACCTATCTGTAATTTGGATAGGTAATGCTTTCTGAGGGAGCAGTGTAATGCGAGCCTAGTCTACCTATCCGCAATGTGGATAGGTAGTGCTTTTTGAGGGAGCAGTGTAATGCGGAACCAGTCTACCTATCTGTAATTTGGATAGGTAATGCTTTCTGAGGGAGCAGTGTAATGCGGAACCAGTCTACCTATCTGTAATTTAGATAGGTAGTGCTTTCTAAGGGAGCAGTGTAATGCGGGCCTACTCTACCTATCTGTAATTTGGATATGTAATGCTTTCCGAGGAAGCAGGGTAACGCGGGCCTACTCTACCTATCTGTAATTTGGATATGTAATGCTTTCCGAGGGAGCAGTGTAATGCGGGCCTAGTTTACCTATCCGCAATGTGGATAGGTAGTGCTTTTTGAGGGAGCAGTGTAATGCGGAACCAGTCTACCTATCTGTAATTTGGATAGGTAATGCTTTCTGAGGGAGCAGTGTAATGCGGAACCAGTCTACCTATCTGTAATTTGGATACGTAATGCTTTCTGAGGGAGCAGTGTAATGCGGGCCTAGTACCCCTACATGCAATGTGGATAGGTAGTGCTTTTTGAGGGAGCAGTGTAATGCGGAACCAGTCTACCTATCTGTAATTTGGATGGGTAATGCTTTCTGAGGGAGCAGTGTAATGCGGAAACAGTCTACCTATCTGTAATTTGGATAGGTAATGCTTTCTGAGGAAGCAGTGTAATGCGGAACCAGTCTACCTATCTGTAATTTGGATAGGCAATGCTTTCCGAGGAAGCAGTGTATTGCGGAACCAGTCTACCTATCTGTAATTTAGATAGGTAATGCTTTCTGAGGAAGCTGGGTAATGCGGGCCTAGTATACCTACATGCATTGTGGATAGGTAGTGCTTTTTGAGGGAGCAGTGTAATGCGGAACCAGTCTACCTATCTGTAATTTGGATAGGTAATGCTTTCTGAGGGAGCAGTGTAATGCGGGCCCAGTCTACCTATCTGTAATTTGGATAGGTAATGCTTTCTGAGGGAGCAGTGTAATGCGAGCCTAGTCTACCTATCCGCAATGTGGATAGGTAGTGCTTTTTGAGGGAGCAGTGTAATGCGGAACCAGTCTACCTATCTGTAATTTGGATAGGTAATGCTTTCTGAGGGAGCAGTGTAATGCGGAACCAGTCTACCTATCTGTAATTTAGATAGGTAGTGCTTTCTAAGGGAGCAGTGTAATGCGGGCCTACTCTACCTATCTGTAATTTGGATATGTAATGCTTTCCGAGGAAGCAGGGTAACGCGGGCCTACTCTACCTATCTGTAATTTGGATATGTAATGCTTTCCGAGGGAGCAGTGTAATGCGGGCCTAGTCTACCTATCCGCAATGTGGATAGGTAGTGCTTTTTGAGGGAGCAGTGTAATGCGGAACCAGTCTACCTATCTGTAATTTGGATAGGTAATGCTTTCTGAGGGAGCAGTGTAATGCGGAACCAGTCTACCTATCTGTAATTTGGATACGTAATGCTTTCTGAGGGAGCAGTGTAATGCGCAACCAGTCTACCTATCTGTAATTTGGATAGGTAGTGCTTTCTAAGGGAGCAGTGTAATGCGGAACCAGTCTACCTATCTGTAATTTGGATGGGTAATGCTTTCTGAGGGAGCAGTGTAATGCGGAACCAGTCTACCTATCTGTAATTTGGATAGGTAATGCTTTCTGAGGAAGCAGTGTAATGCGGAACCAGTCTACCTATCTGTTATTTGGATAGGCAATGCTTTCCGAGGAAGCAGTGTAATGCGGAACCAGTCTACCTATCTGTAATTTAGATAGGTAATGCTTTCTGAGGAAGCAGGGTAATGCGGGCCTAGTACCCCTACATGCAATGTGGATAGGTAGTGCTTTTTGAGGGAGCAGTGTAATGCGGAACCAGTCTACCTATCTGTAATTTGGATGGGTAATGCTTTCTGAGGGAGCAGTGTAATGCGGAACCAGTCTACCTATCTGTAATTTGGATAGGTAATGCTTTCTGAGGAAGCAGTGTAATGCGGAACCAGTCTACCTATCTGTAATTTGGATAGGCAATGCTTTCCGAGGAAGCAGTGTATTGCGGAACCAGTCTACCTATCTGTAATTTAGATAGGTAATGCTTTCTGAGGAAGCTGGGTAATGCGGGCCTAGTATACCTACATGCATTGTGGATAGGTAGTGCTTTTTGAGGGAGCAGTGTAATGCGGAACCAGTCTACCTATCTGTAATTTGGATAGGTAATGCTTTCTGAGGAAGCAGGGTAATGCGGGCCTAGTCTACCTATCTGCAATGTGGATAGGTAGTGCTTTTTGAGGGAGCAGTGTAATGCGGAACCAGTCTACCTATCTGTAATTTGGATACGTAATGCTTTCTGAGGGAGCAGTGTAATGCGGAACCAGTCTACCTATCTGTAATTTGGATAGGTAATGCTTTCTGAGGGAGCAGTGTAATGCGGGCCCAGTCTACCTATCTGTAATTTGGATAGGTAATGCTTTCTGAGGAATCAGTGTAATGCGGAACCAGTCTACCTATCTGTAATTTGGATAGGCAATGCTTTCTGAGGGAGCAGTGTAATGCGGGCCCAGTCTACCTATCTGTAATTTGGATAGGTAATGCTTTTTGAGGAAGCAGTGTAATGCGGAACCAGCCTACCTATCTGTAATTTGGATAGGCAATGCTTTCCGAAGAAGCAGTGTAATGCGGAACCAGTCTACCTATCTGTAATTTAGATAGGTAATGCTTTCTGAGGAAGCAGGGTAATGCGGGCCTAGTCTACCTACATGCAATGTGGATAGGTAGTGCTTTTTGAGGGAGCAGTGTAATGCGGAACCAGTCTACCTATCTGTAATTTGGATAGGTAATGCTTTCTGAGGAAGCAGGGTAATGCGGGCCTAGTCTACCTATCCGCAATGTGGATAGGTAGTGCTTTTTGAGGAAGCAGTGTAATGCGGAACCAGTCTATCTATCTGTAATTTGGATAGGTAATGCTTTCTGAGGGAGCAGTGTAATGCGGGCCCAGTCTACCTACCTGTAATTTGGATAGGTAATGCTTTCTGAGGGAGCAGTGTAATGCGGGCCTGGTCTGCCTACCTCTAATATGGATAGTTAGTACTTCCTGAGGGAGCAGTGTAATGCGGGCCTGGTCTGCCTACCTCTAATATGGATAGTACTTCCTGAGGGAGCAGTGTAATGCGGGCCCAGTCTGCCTACCTCTAATATGGATAGTACTTCCTGAGGGAGCAGTGTAATGCGGGCCTAGTCTACCTGTACGCAATGTGGATTGGTAGTGCTTTCTAAGGGAGCAGTGTAATGAGGGCCTAGTCTACCTATCCGCAAATTGGTTAGGTATACCTTCTCGACAGAGCAGAGTATTGCGGGCCTAGCATTCAACCACAATTTGGATTGGTAATGCTTTCTGAGGGGGCAGTGTATTGCGGGTCTGGCCTACCCATTAGTCTTATTGTGGATGTTGCTGGTCTAGAAAGGTGGCATTTCCATATAATATTGAAAGAATGATGTAATTACAAGTTTGACATTTTAGAACATTCACTTATTCAATGTACCTACGTCACCATTGTAAAACATAATTTAGTAGAGAGAATGGAATGAAAATGTTTAACAGTTATGTTTGTGGATTTGTGTGGTTTATTTTCCTAACACAATGAATGCGAATTCATTCACTCATATAATGTTGAAATGAGATAATGAGAGTAGCGTCTGCCCTCAAAGAGCGTGGGAGGAGGTAGGTGGGTTCGCGTAGGTGTCTCATTTTCCTCCCAATCCATAACCAACTTAGAACAACCTCAGTACTTTGGTTGTTAAGGATGTTTGAGACCGCACGTTTGTTGGTTTTGCTACGCGCTGTCTGCTTCAACTTTGATATCCTCTTCTATGTCTGAAATTGTTTGAGAAAGTAATTTAAATATTTTCACAAGCCCTAGAGGTCGATGCTGCTGACATTTTGAGTTTCTCTTTAAATAATGAAAAGGAACATCTTTGTAAGAAACCTTACATATTCTCATCAAAATCTTTAGGGTTTATGGTCAAGTTGAGCAATCCTTAAAGTAGGGTCCGCATCGCTATTATCGAGTTTCTCTGAGCCAATTAATTATTTTTTTAATTCTTCTAAAAAAATGTTCTCCATAAATATGCAAAACAAGTTATTAAAATATTTAGCAATACATGTTTTCTAGTATTTATTACATAGTAAAATCTCTCTGATTGTGAGTCATGAATGAATTTTCAAATGACTGGGGTTGTCATAGGCTTGGTCAAAATTGTCTATCAGCTGTTTGTTTCTTTTAAAAATCTCCACCGTTTGGCCTAATTTGACCAAAATTGCCACAAAGGTTGGTCTCGATCCGGGGAGTGTCATAGGCTATGGGAAAATCGCCCAGGACTAACAATTCGGAGGTCATGGGTTCGAAACTTTGAACCCGAACAGTTACAGATTTGCAACATCAGATTTAACATTACTTATTTGGTTTCAAATTTATTTTTTATTTTCTCGATGCAGAAAGTAGGTGTAGCATGGCACGCCGGGTAACAGCTAGTACACAGTATTTTCTACAAATATACACTCACTAACCTTTTTCTTACTAAGAGAACACAATATTGTATGATCTCACTTAAAGACCTGAATAATCAGTGGCATTGAGGAATATTAAATCATTTTCAAATCTGTGATAATTACAGAAAAAAAAATTCAACTGAATGGTGGTCCATTGTATCATACAGGTGCCATCTTGAAGGGGTGAAATGCCAATATTAGCTGATCACTTAAACATAATAATAATCAATGTATCTAAAAGTGGTCCAGTAGCTAACGCCAAAGATTCTCATGCGGGAAATAGAGGTTCGAGTCCCACCTGCAGCAGGTTGAATTATTCCATGAATGAGCCCATTAAATGAGTTTCTTGCTCCACCATGGATATTTAGAAACGGTAGCAAGCTTTACATACCCCAGCGCTAATAGCCTAGAAGCCGATGCGCAGAAAGAAAATATTAATAATATTCCCCCTTATTTTTCCAAAATAAAAAGAATATCAAAATATGTAGCAAAAATATGTATTTATGGCAGAATATGTAAAAATATGGGTTTTCTACAATTATATACTCCCACTAACATTTTGTTACTAAGAAAGGGAGTGCACGACGTGCCCCTCACCTATTTTAACGTAAATTTTTGTATGTGTAGTACATAACTAGGAAAAGGTTCTGTTACAGCGAGAAATCGCACTTCTCAAGCTTTCAACTGGAAAAAAATTGTTGAAAAAAGTTGAAACTATATAGTCCAAGAGCCAGTAACCGCACGGTTCATGAAGTGTTTTATGCACCCTGAAATTTTGCTATAATGTACATCTTGGGTAGATAAGAAGGTAAATATGTGTTTCCTGGACATACCTTGGTGCACCAGGTACCTTGGCGCACAGGGGAAAGGTGCAAAACAATATTGCCAAAAAATAGAGTTTTAATCAAAAGCCAACTATCTTTAATGTAAAATTAAGAAAATTTTACAATGAATAATAAATATGGCAGACACTTTTAAGAGATATAACTCGCAAAAAAAAAATAAACTTAATTGTTTTTATTCCCATATTAAATGAGAGTTTTCTACACGCTGACATTTAAACCGGAACAGCTGTACATGATCATAAGAGCAAGAACCAATGAGAGCGCAGAGAATAACCACAACTGCGCGGTACTGTTATTCACTCTTACGGTTACGCGCAGTGTATTGCAGTCTATCAGAGGCAAAATTTATTTTTATGTTTCCTGATAATTAAAACCCACAAAAGTGTCTGCCCTTTTGTAATTATTTTCAAATATGTTTACTGAAGACGCTGTTTAAATCGCAGCGTGAATAAAGCACTTCATTTAATATTAAAATTAAAAACTAGGAACTTTTTTTTTTTTAATTTACATTTTAACCCACTTAGCCTGGCTTATTTGTTATTAATTTTAAAATTGCCTTAATTTGCAATTTCTTTCATTAATAATAGTTGGCTTCTGAATAAAACTCTACTTTTGGGCAATATTGTTTTGCACCTTTCCCCTTTACGCAGTACCTGGTGCACCAGAAAACACATATTTACCTTCTTATCTACCTAAGAGGTATATTATAGCAAAATTTCAGGGTGCATAAAACACTTCATGAAAAGTGCGTTGCCAGCTCTCCGACTAATGGTCTAAGATCCCGATACACCTCGACCTTCATCGAGCTGATTAATGGATGAAAATTATTTTATATCAAATTAATTATGTCAATAAAGATACTGCAAATGGGTTGCCTACAAAAATTCAGCCCAGAATATGATTAATTTACAATTTAATTTTTTTTTTTTCAAAATTTCATCGGGTTGATTAATAGACGAATTCCATGTCAATCGAAAGTATGAAGCCTATAGAATATGCAAACGATAGGTTGCCTATTTTTTTCCAGCCACAACCATGGTTTGTCGGGTGTAAACAGGTAACTCGAAATGAGTAACTTGCATCGGTCTGATTAATGAATTAAAGTTAGGTTAAAATAAAGTTCATTTCATTACGAACACGGTGATACAGGGTTGTCTGCGAAAAATCAGTCATGAATTCCGGTTGTCGAGTTTTAACCCTTTCCGTACGCAATGAGCCGCAAGGAGTGTGTTCTTCTGTACGGGATACTAGAACCCGGCTTCGGGCCCCCTGTACGGGATACTCCCACCCGGCTTCGGGCCCCCTGTACGGGATACTAGAACCCGGCTTCGGGCCCTTTGTACGGGATACTTTTCCCACTCTCGGTCACAGCGCCTCGGCTTTCAGCGATCTCCTCGCCGTAGTAAAACTCGTCTTTTATCATTTTGATTTTTATTTTGGTTACAATGATTATTAATTTTTATTTATGTTCAATTAGTTTGGCGTTCCAATAATTATTTTAAGTTGAATAACTTTCTTTAAAAATAAGTAATAAAAAAACTATATTATATATACGAGTAAAAAAAAGAAGGGTTTTTTTCAGTTACCATTTGCCCTTTCTTTTGTTATTAATAAGCAAGGGAATTAAATAATCAATAAGTACGGCAAATAAATTTTCCATCTTCATTTTTGATCCGTGACTTAGTACACCGGCGGAGTTAAATTTTTTATTTATGTATAAAATTTAGTTAGAAAAACAAAAGCATAATTAAAAATATTTACACTTAATTTAATGAATTATTTAATTAAATATGTAATATATTAATGTAATATATATTATATTTTAATTAAATATTAAATATTTTTTTCAAAAAAATGGAGGACACGCAATAAAAAAAACAACAGTTTTTCTAAATTTAACAAAACACGAATATAAGATCTAAACTTCAGAACTAATAGTTAACTGATTTTGCAAATAAATGCTGTTAGGAATGTACAGAAGTATAAAAACAAACGGTAATTTGACTAGTGTGTACCGGGCAACTGAGTGGAGAAGGCAACGAGTTGTAATTCGACTGAAAACGACCAAAAACATCATTCAAATGCCATCTAGTAATAGTCAGGAATACTAGAAGTACAATCCGGTAACGCTAGATAGCTCTAAAGTAGAGAAATGAGAAGATAAAGAATGCGAGAGATACGCCGAGCTCCCGACTGCTGTACAAGTCCACGGTACGTGGGTCCCGTCTTCCTTCGACTTCTACACAAGTCCACGGTATGTGGGTCCCGACCGCTCTCGACTGCTGGAGCAGTCCACGGTACGGAAAGGGTTAAAGAGTGAAATATTGCTGCGAGGGAATAGGTGCGACAGCGAGGTAATAGTCATATATATATAGGGTGCCCTGCATTGAGGTGTCATAACTTTAGGGGTTTATTCTGCACTTCATTTGTTGTTCATTGGCACAACAATGAGCGTTCTATCTGAAAATGTAGTAGAGCTACACAAACGTTTGTGTATTTTAAAAACTACTGTTTTTTTTTAAAGAATAACTGTGTTTTCGGGATTTTTGAGCAATGTATCGTAAATAACGACGACATTTTTAGAATCTACATTAAATTTCCAACAAGAAACACCCGTTATTGAAATATTACCATGTAAATTAAGAGCTATAATAACAGCCCTGTAGATAAGAATGTTTAATATTAGTGTTTTATTAAATTATTCAATATTTTTTTTCCGGTTAGAACCACCTCAAAAGTTGCATTATTTAATAAGCTTCAAAATGGTATCTCGTAGTTAAAGAAAAAGTTCAATTTCAATCAATATTTTTCTGATTTCTAAGTCAAAACCAATAAATGTGCTTTAACATGAAGGAGCCATTCTGAACAAATTCCTTAAATTCACACGAGGATGGTGATGTCCCATCCTTCCCATACTACATAACGTTTATTACACAAGTCCATCTACCAAATATTAACTTACTTTGGATTCAAATGGATGGTTGCCCAGCTGATAATGGAAGAGTGGTGACGGAATGGCTGAAGAGTGAATTCCCTAACCGTTCCCAAAGTACGTAAATACAATTTTTGCTCTGATAAGGGTAGAGGGGCACTTCGGAATCAATGATGAATTTATTTAAATTTTAACGTTCATTATCATTAACTAGTCGTGTAATAGCTTTCGAGTGAGACACAGCGTTCCTTAAAAACTCTCGTTTTTATCAGTGCAAAGTGGTGGTCAGTGGTCACATTTTCTTACGAAAATTGGCACACTGATGGACATAGTTTCAGTGCACACTTCAGTGAAATATCGTTCACCCAGACATCGTAGTTTACCTACAATCTGTAAGTGAAGTTACAATCATTTATAGATTATCTAGCCCTCGCTGCTAGTAGGCCTAGTGGTGGGGGGCTTGCCTGTAGAGTCCCGCTCCTGGTGCATAGGAGCCCCTGCAGAGTGGGAGATACTTTTCCCAGCAACACTCTCTATAGACAGTCAGCTAGCAGCCAGCCTCCTTGGCTCAGTTACTCCGTAGTCGACTCTCGGCTGAAGATCAGTGGTTCGATCCCACATTTTTCACAAATTTTTTTTTTACATTTTTTTCTTTCTAAAATGTCTACGACAATGGACAGTGAGCAACAGTACACTTTCTTGGAATCTACCTCTACTCAAGACGGCGAAAATTTTACTCAGGGAAGACGTAAGCGTCTTCGTAAGAAAACTTCTACTAATTTATCGCCTAAAGCCAAACAGCAAAAAGGATCAAAAATAACGGAAAATCAAAATGTATCTCAAATTAATAAAAATCTCCTTTCAGTAGCAAAAACAGACCAGAAGCCGCCTAACATCTACGTCAGAAACATTAAAAATTACAAAAACCTCTGCTCTCGTCTCAGTCAAGCTGCTGGAGAAAAATCTTTCTCTTGCAGAGCCAGATTTAATGACATAGCGATCAGTGCTACCGACAGCGGTGCCTACAGGGCAATTATTAAAAGTTTAAACCAGATGGAAGCCGATTATCACTGCTATCAATTGCCAGAGGAAAAAGCATACAGAGTCGTCATTCGCAATTTACATCATACCACACCTCCTGAAGACATCGCAAATGCTTTGAAGGATCTTGGCTATAACGTTAAAAGAATAATTAATGTTCGCCACCCGACAACGAAAGCACAACTTCCTCTCTTTTTCGTGGATCTGGAAAAGGCCGAAAAAAGCAGAGAAATATTTAAAGAACAATATCTTCTCTACACCAAGATATCAGTGGAAGAGCCCCGTCGTCGACGCGAATTAACTCAATGTCACAAATGCCAAGAATATAACCATACCAAAAGCTACTGCAACCACGCACCTAAGTGCGTTAAATGTGGCGAGCAGCACAAGTCTGAAGACTGCGCTAAACCCAAAGACGCACCTGCAACCTGCGCCAACTGTGGCGACAATCATCCAGCCAACTACAAAGGATGCGATGTCTACAAGGCCCTCAGAACTCTTAGGACTCAACGGCAGAGGACGAGCAGCGCAACCCGTCTGACCAACGTACAGGCTTCTGCCACCAAAGATGCCACACATACTCAGCCTCAGCAGCCATCCACATCAGCAACTTCACCTCGGAGGCCAAATGTCTCGTATGCCTCTCTTCTCTCCTCTAGGCAAAAGAATGTGCTGGTAAATCCTCAACCCAATCCAATGCCAGCACAAAAACCACCAACCACCCCAACCCCAGCACAAAACCTCACACCTCCTTCCCAAACCTCCCAGAAGAATATCCCATCAGTTTCCTCTCCTAAACCTATTAATGCTCCCCCTGTTCCTCCCACTCCTACACCCCAAGATCCCTTCAACCTGTTTTCCTCGTTCCTAAATAAGTTGGAAACATTACTAACTCCTCTTATCTCCCTTATGACCTCCCTAATTTCCGACATTCTTCCGAAACTTCTTAAATGATTTCCTTTAATCCCAATTCCCTCACCATAATCCTATGGAATGCTAACGGACTTATCTCACGACGACTCGAGCTTGAACTCCTACTTACAGAAAGAAACATCGACATCGCACTGATTACAGAAACACACCTACTTACCACAAACTACTTCTCAATCCCAGGCTATGTGTGCTACAGGGCAGACCATCCCTCCGATTCCCGGCATGGAGCAGCAGTAATGGTGAAAAGTTCTTTGGCTCACTTTTCGCACTCCACTCTCTCGACAGACAGCATGCAGGTAAGTTCAATTTCCCTTTCCCTTTCATCCTATAATATAATTGTTTCTGCGGCGTATTTCTCTCCAAATTTTACCATTTACCAACCTGAATTCCTCACTCTATTCCAATCCTTTGGTCCTCACTTTCTCATAGGGGCTGATTTCAATGCGAAACATCCCAGATGGGGAAGCCGTCTTACCAATCCTCGTGGCAGAATTGTTTATGACATCCTTCAATCCCAAAATTATGACACCATTTCCTCTGATTCTCCTACATATTGGCCAACCGATCCCTCTCGCACTCCCGACCTTGTCGATTTCTTCATCACTTCTGGCCTACGAGGAATATCATACTCGGTTCAGTCACTGCTTGAACTCTCATCCGATCACTCAGCCATCCTACTCGTCCTGAATACCTCTCCTCTACCACGCTCCAGCAATCCCACTCTCACACCAGGGCCTATGAACTGGGAGTTGTTTCGTCAACAACTCTCTCAACTCATAGATCTCAATGTTCCCTTGAAAACTTCATCCGACGTGGATGAGGCTGTTTTGATGTTCACAAAAGCCATACAAGACAGTGCTCTGAGCTCAAGCAGGCCAAGAACTCGTCTCCCTTTTCACCCTAAGCCTCAACTCCCAGACCACATCCTTAATCTCTTGTCAGCTAAGCGCCAAGCAAGGGCTCGCTGGCAGAGGTCTCGTTACCCATCCGACCACACTTCCTTCAATCGACTTACTCGCCTCCTAAAAAAAGCCTTATCCGAATTCCGATCTGAATCCTTTAATGATTACCTCCAATCACTCACCACCGAAGACAACTCTCTCTGGCAAGCCACCCGTAAAATCCTAAAATTCCATTCCGTTCCTCAACCTCTTCAACGCAGCGACGGAACTTGGGCTAGAAGTGATGAAGATAAAGCCGAACTATTCGCTTCCCATCTGGAATCTACTTTTTCCCCTCATCCAGAAACCAGCTCCTCCCAAGACCTAGAAATACAAGATTACCTGAATACCCCTCTTCCACTCTCCCTTCCTCCTAAAGCATTCCATCCTGCAGAAGTTAAATACATTATCAGACACCTCCCAAGAAAATCTCCCGGTTATGACCTTATAACAGCCCTAATCCTAAAAAATCTACCTCACAAAGCAATTATTTTCCTCGCCTACATATTCAATTCAATCCTACGTACTACCCACTTCCCAAATCCATGGAAACATTCGATAATAATCCTTATACCTAAACCTCAGAAATCTCCCAAGAATCCATCTTCCTATCGCCCTATCAGTTTGCTCCCAATTATATCCAAGATATTTGAAAAACTTCTCCTTAAAAGAATTCTGTCCACGATCCCTCCTAATTCCTTACCAGATCACCAGTTTGGTTTTCGTCCTCAGCATTCAACCATCCAACAATGCTTCAGCGTTGTTGACACCATATCCCACGCGCTTGAAAGTAGAAACTACTGCACGAGTGCCTTTCTCGACGTCGCCCAAGCGTTCGATCGTGTTTGGCACCCGGGGTTGTTATACAAAATAAAGCGCATACTTCCTCACACATATTTCCTAATCCTGCAATCCTATCTATCTAACCGCTCCTTCCAAGTAAGATCCGGTCCCGCATTGTCTAGTTCCCATCCCATTTCCTCCGGAGTACCACAGGGAAGTATTCTTGGTCCTCTCCTCTACCTTTTATACACCGCAGACATCCCTACCCACCCCAGCACCCACTTAACTACCTATGCTGATGATACAGCCATATTTTCCTCCTCTCCTGACCCCGTAACTGCTTCCTGTTATCTACAAGAACATCTGGAATCTGTCGAGCACTGGTGCAACAAGTGGAAAATAAAGGTGAATCCTGAGAAATGCTGCCAAATCACATTCACCCTCAATAAGAGAACCTGCCCTCCAGTCATCATATTCAGCCACGAACTCCCCATATCCAACGAGGTGCGCTACCTGGGATTATTACTGGACAGTAGACTCACTTGGAACCCACACACCCGACTGAAAAGACAGGAACTGAACAGGAGATACGGACTCTTACGACGACTACTGGGACCTTCATCAAAACTGACAATACACAACAAACTCATTGTTTACAAAACCATAATCCGACCTATTTGGACTTACGGACTTGAACTCTGGGGTACAACTAAAACTTCTAACATACAGAGAATACAGGCATTCCAATCCAAAGTCCTCCGCAAAATAGTTAATGCTCCTTTCTATGTTTCCAATAAAACCCTTCATAGTGACCTCAACATCCCTTTCGTTCAAGAACTGGCAAAATCCCGCTTCCTAACGTTTCATTCCAAACTGTCCTTCCATCCCAATCCTAGAGCACAAACACTTTCCTCCCAAACTCACCCCAAAAATCCGCCTAGAAGGCTCAAGAGACATTGGCCTCGTGATCAATTAACTGAATAGGGACAAGACATTATTCTAAGTAGGAAGTGCCAGTATTGATTGGCTCCTTCCAAAAGTGTTATTATTATTGTGTTATTATTTTTATTATTATTTCCTATTCATTGTTTTTGTTTGTTTTGTTTTTTATGTACTTTTTCTTTCTTTTTTTTTATTTCTTTTTTATTTTTTATTTTTATTTTTTATTTATTTGCTTATTTGTTTTTTATTTATTTTGTATTTCAACTCAATTCTGTTTATAATTATTATTTTTATCTGAGAGCAAACTTAACTAATGTACTCTCCAAATGTACAGATGTTAAATAAACGTATTACTAAAAAAAAAAAAAAATTATCATTAACTAAGAATTTTAGGACGGGTTATCTATAGGTTACTACCCTTTTTGTAGGCAGGATAGGGCTGACGCCTTTTCTTTTTTGTAAAGGAAAGCCACCACCCCATAGTGGGAATTGTACTCACGACCTTTGAAACATTTTGGATAGAATTATCATTATTGTAACCACAATGAATACACGTATTAAATGGTAATGCCTTGAGGTTCTTATTTTATTTGTAATATTAATTCTATTTCATTTAATAAAATTTCTTCAAATACGTTCACTGAGTTATACATTACAATCATTTGAATTTGAAAAATCCTCAAAAAATAAAAAGCGAAAAAAAATACATTGAAATGAAAGAGGGGCCTTTCATGTGTAAGTTGCTTTTGTATGATACCTAGTTTTCCTAGAAAAACTTGATAGAAATCTATGGGTGAGAGAAAAATGGTTATTACTGTGGGCTAATAACTATTTTTCCAGTAGATTTTCAAAATGTCTACGAATATAAGCTTAACGTCGAACTCGATCCACGGTATTAGGGAGGACGTCTTGTCTTGCAGATCTCATGAGCCGGCACTGCTCCTGGATCCTGTTGATGAGTTCCTCTTTCGTCGTCACGGGCTCAGAGTACACTCTGCTCTTCAATGTTCCCAATACATGGAAATCTAAAGGATTCAGATCAGGAGGCAAACGAACTGGTCCATAGTGGCCGATACAACGGTTAGGGAATTCAGTGTTCAGCGATTCCGTCACCACTCTTCCATTATCAGCTGGGCAACCATCCATTTGAATCCAGAGTAAGTTAATATTTGGTAGATGAGCTTGTGTAATAAACGTCATGTAGTTTTGGAAGGATGGGACATCACCATCATCGTGTGACTTTAAAGAATTTGTTCAGAATGGCTCCTTCATGCTAAAGCACATTTATTGGTTTTGACTTAGAAATATTGATTGAAATTGAACTTTTTCTTTAACTACGAGATACCATTTTGAAGCTTATTAAATAATGCAACTTTTGAGGCGGAGGCAAACCTCTAAGTCTAATAATAGCCGATTAAAAAAATATTGAATAATTTAATAAAACACTAATATTAAACATTCTCATCTATATGGCTTTTAATATAGCACTTAATTTACATGGTAATATTTCAATAACTAGTGTTTCTTGTTGCAAATTTAATGTAGATTATAAAAATGTCGTCCTTATTTACGATACATTGATCAAAAATCCCGAAAACACAGTTTTTATTAAAAAAAACAAAAAAACAACACTAGTTTTAAAATACACAAACGCTTGTGTAGCTCTACTAAATTTTCAGATAGAACGCTCATTTTTGTGCCAATGAACTACAAATGAAGTGCAGAATAAACCCCTAAAGTTATGACACCTCAATGCAGGGCACCCTATATATATATATATATATATATATATATATATGACTATTACCTCGCACGTATTCCCTCGCAGCAATATTTCACTCTTTAAAGCTCGACAACCGGAATTCAGGACTGATTTTTCTCAGACAACCCTATACCACCGTGTTCGTAATGAAATGATCTTTATTTTAACCTAACTTTAATTCATTAATCAGACCTATGCAAGTTACTCATTTCGAGTTACCTGTTTACACCCGACAAACCATGGTTGTGATAGGGAAAAAATAGGCAACCTATCGTTTGCATATTCTATAGGCTTCATACTTTCGATTGGCATGGAATTTGTCTATTAATCAACCCGATGCAATTGTGAAAAAAAAAAATTAAATTGTAAATTAATCATATTCTGAACTGAATTTTTTTAGGCAACCCCTTTGATTGACATTGATTTGACATAATTAATTTGATATAAAAAAATTTTCATCCATTAATCAGGTCGATGAAGGTCGGGGTGTATCGGGATCTTAGACCATAATAAATAAGTGCCCCGGTTGCTAGGCTGGTAGCGTTTCGACTCTCATAACCCAAAGATCGTTGAATCGAATCTCGTCTTATGTTAATATTTTTTTAAATTACCTATTTATATTTTTGTTCTTGAGAATATTTTATATCATTAATAAATAAATATAACATGTAAAATCACTTAAAACCTCCAGAATTCCATCAAAAATTACGTTTTAAGAATCAGAAAAAAATATGTAAATACAAGAACATCCGTTCCCTAATAATAAGAAAACTCCCACACAGACTCCTTTCTTCTGAGTAGCCATTACTAACTCTTTCAATCCGGATATTTTGCTGTTCGGAAGGGCGGGCCATTGATTGAAAGTGTTTGTAGAACGATCATCCACAGCAAACATCCAGGAATTCATGACCGAAAGTGTGGGTGTTTCCTTCACGCCTTCGCAATGTCACGGGATTTCCTCTCGCCAGTATATTGTCGTCACGTTTCTCTCAAGAGTTTGCGAGTTTTTTATAGGCTTCGGTCTGGTGACTTAAGGAAACAGTCTGGCTTGTGACACTTATTTATAGCATAACTAGACAAATAATATCAGCTCAGTTCCAGATTGTAACATTCTTGTATATACCGAGTGTCCCGATTTTAAATGGCACAACTTCAGGAGCGTGTAGGGGACCAAAAAACTAAGACAAATTGTCCTTTAGACATTTGCTCGCTTTTGCTTCGTTTTGGAGAAAATCGCAAAACAAGAAACGAAACAAGTTTTCATTCGTGTACTCAAAGGAAAGAAATTGTAAACGCGAATTGTTTCAAGAAACCAATTAGTAAAATTCGATCAATTGATGCTGATATAGTTTTCGTGTACGGTTTCTGCGACGGTAATGCGCGTGTACGCGTCCATTCACAAATAGAAGAGTTAATCAACGAGTCATTTTGTTAACTTTTAATGGACAACGAGAGACGCGGACATTCTTACTTCATAATGATGGCGACCAATTCCAGCCACCATTGAGAGCAGATCGTCGGTGATGAAATTGAGTCCAAGGAATATCGCAGCAGGCAATATGACGAACTTTGAGAGGTGATAATTGTCACTCATACCATATTCAAATATTGCAGAATTTATTATTTCAAAATTATGCAAAGATGTTAAATTTTATTAATTGGTTTCTTCGTTTGGGAAACCTTTGAGCAGGAAGTTTATTCGGTGTTAATCAACTAAAGAGAGCAAATAAGACACCGAATCATAGATGAAGTGCACCAAATATCATTAGAGCAGTGTTTAGCTCAGTCAAGTTTATCAAGTCAGTGTTAGATGTAATGATTACGTTTCTGCAAGAGGGCAACATTTAATAACTAAACTAGGGTAAACGACCCAATAGTTGACACTTTAAGGAGAGGTTATTTTATTTAAAATAATTTTTCTCTTAGTTTTTTTGTAAAAAAGAAATTTTAAATATATCAAATTATTCGTCAGCTCATTCTCTATGAAATTCACATAAACCAATTTTAGATACATTAAGTATTTCAGGGGTCTCCCGTGGTCTAATGGCTAGCGCCTTGGATTCATAAGCGGGAGATGGTGGGTTCGATTCCCAACCTCCGGCAGGAATTTTATCATCCCACGGCTCGCTGGTAAAATTCCTCACTGCGCCCTGGATGTCGGCGCTAATGACCTAGATGTAGATGCGCCGTAAAAAAAAAAAAAAAAAAAAAAAAAATTAAGTATTTCAAGTAAAATGAATCATTAAATGCTGCCTTACTTGTTTGACTTTTCTCTTCCTAAGGATGACAGTTAGGGAAAATGAAAATCACACAACTTTATTCTTTTAACAATCAACCAAATTGGATTGAAAATAGCAGGAACTTTGGCAAATTTAATGAATTTTAAAGAGACGCTTTTCGAGAAACAAACAATTTGGTACAACAATTATTTTTAACAAAAAATTAGAACTAGGAAGACAAAGAAGTATGCCTCCGAATTTTTGCATGGAGAGTCCTTGGTTCTGGTAATTAATATATTTTGTTCAATTACTAGAGGATTGTTAAGTTTACTAGTAATTTGGCTAGTAGATATTGGAAAATCTTGCTATCAACGGAGAAAACAGTTTTTAATCTACTGCGAGGAACAAGGGACAACTGGATTGGCGGAAATCCACCTCACCACTTGACAAACATGTTACCCGTGCTGTTTTTCCTTCAACTAGAACTATATAATAATCACCTACTCTAATAACGTCCACTTTGTTTATAACTGTCTTATTATAGCCATTTTCATCTTTTTTTTTCCTAGGTCACTTTTGAACAATCCCTCTTCTTCTTTAACTTTTTGTGTAAACTTTGATCTGCATTCTTCTTATATTCGTTATTTGTGGTTTTATCTACCTGCCTTGCCTCAATTGTTCACATTGATGATGGTTTATTTACACATGTTGATTCTAACCAGCTCATGTTAGTGACGTCCTTTCTTCTTCAGGGTGATTGGTGGAGTCACCATCTTCGTCAGTCATGGAGTTTCTCACTTTCTTTTTCAGACGAGGAGTATTTAAGAGCTATTTCCTTTAAGGGATTTTTCTTCTTTCTTGTTCAATCTAGTCTTGGGTCTTTCTTTCTTGGCGATTTCAGCAGTTTTTTTTGTTGTTTTTTTTTATGCAGGACTTGCCATTTGGTTGACGCCCCATTCATGAACTTTCAGCTTCCAATCTTCTTTAAGTGCTCGGAAATCTGATACATCCAAAGGTTGGATGATGTGAGAAGCATTTGGAAGTACCGCCAGTTATAACCATTGTATCACAAATAGAATAAGAAGTTGTGCGACCATTCCAAATTGCAGAAAACTATTATAAAAAGTTGCCTGTCAACGTTAGGAACAGAATGTCAACATTAGGAAAACATGTTGTCAACTTAAGGTTCCAGTCATAAGAAATTAATAAAATCAGGATACATGAATTTCTAATGAAAATCTCAACTAAATGTTTTAGTATTCATCACTTACAACCGTTTTCCTAAAGTTGACACTGGTGTCAAGAATAGGAGCCCTGGTTGTTTATTGTGTTCCCAATGTTCACACTACCATAATGTCAAGATTTTTTTATCTAAAATATGTCAAACCTTTTACACTCCTTAATTTAAGTATCATCGATTTCATAGAGATAAAAAAAAACAACATAATTTAATGCATGCATTACTAAAAAAAAAAAAAAAAATCTTACGAAATATTCTCAATCTCTTAGCAAAATCACTAAGTCAGGAGAGCAACAAGAGTTGACTCGAGGATTTTTCTTACTAAAATGGCGGCAGATGTTATTAACGGAGTTGCATAGTTGATCGGGTCAGTCAAAATTATTCTTCAACAACTGCTCTTTCTATTGGACGCAGACATATTGAACTCTCTTTAATCTAATTGTTTTTTTTGTTTTGTTTTTTTTTTGTTTTTTTTACGGCGCATCTACATCTAGGTCATTAGCGCCGACATCCAGGGTGCAGCGAGGAATTTCCCAGCGAGCCGTGGGGTGAGAAAATTCCTGCCGGAGGTTGGGAATCGAACCCACCATCTCCCGCTTATGAATCCAAGGCGCTAGCCATTAGACCACGGGAGACCCCTCTAATTGTTATTTTTCAAATTTAAATTTGGAGTGTCAACTTATGGAGCAGTGTCAACAATCGGGTCATTTGCCCTAAATAACGTTAACTAAAAGACTCGTGAATCACTCTTGTATTTGTGAATCAGTGCGTGAACACTCGCACCTGATTCACAAACATTACAGTTGCAGACACCGTACACGAAATCTATATCAACATTAAGAGATTGAATTTTAGCAATTGGTTTCTTGAAATAATTCGTAATGACCCCGATGCAGAGATGGGTATAATTTTATTAATAAATAAAAATACGAATTTATTCGTACTTTATATATTTGTAAATACGAATATAAATAAATTCGTATTCATAAGTGTGAATACGAATTTATTTTTATTCACGTATATAAAATATAAAAATACAAATAAAATTTTATTCGCAAATTTTCCCGCGAATAATAAATTCATAGAAAAAATTGTAAATAATCACAAAAAATGTGAATATTCACGAATAATCAAGTGATTCGAGAAAAATCACATTAAAATACATGAATAAAAACTTATTCCCACTATAATTTGTGAATAAAAATTTATTCACAAAAAAATTCTCAAATCAATTATGAAGTTATTCGAATTAACGATCAGATGATTTCTTTTTCGTGGCGCTTAACGTCTAGGTTAGCGCCTAGATTAATTTTTTTTTTTTTTTTTTTTTTTTTTTTTTTTTTTTTTTTTTTACCCCGAGCCCGCCGCGGCTGCATGGACATAGTTTGCCATCTGTAGCTCTGGCAGTCCACAAAAAAAACTGAATCTAGGTGCTGATAATCTAGACATTAAGCGCCTTAATAAAAAAGTCCGACTCGCAGGAACTGCGTCATCTTAGCGCGGTTCCAGTTTTTTTTTTTTTTTTTTTTTTTTTTTTTTTTTTTTTTTTTTTTTTTTTTTTTACGGCACATCTACATCTAGGTCGTGGGATGATAAAATTCCTGCCGGAGGTTGGGAATCGAACCCACCATCTCCCGCTTATGAATCCAAGGCGCTAGCCATTAGACCACGGGAGAACCCGGTTCCTGTTCATATCCCTATTCTCATTTGAAAAGCATAGAATAGAAACAGATAATATTTTCCTCGGCCTTTGTTCAAAGGGTTTTATGGCTGGCTATACCTGCGGTCAGGTCTGCAAGACCCTAGAATCCTCTTCTACCGATACTTCATTTCATACGTTTCAATGAATTGGAAAATATCAAATATTTTCACACATTCCTGTGTTCTTTTACTATAGTAATAATTCTACAGATAAAATCAATTAAAAAATAAAATAAAAAAACCAACTAAAGGCAATTGAAAATATTCAAAAGTCGTCAACGAATCTTTTTCTCTTGGCAAGCTATATTTCTAACAATGAATTGTTTTTCTTATTTTGCCTAATCTGTTTTATTGTAAAATACATTATCCAACTATAAGCAATTAAAAAATAACAAGGAATAAAAACAGACAAAAAGAACAGTTCGAATAAGCAAAATCAATTACTTTAATGTTTTATGCACTTATTTCTCCGATTGACATCGCCTAATCAAAACTTTCATCAGAACCTTTTTTGTAGAGCATTTAGTAAGCTTTCTAATGGTATTCTTTCGTTTACCAAATTCTTAACCTTCTTCGAGATATTAAGGAAAATATACAAAGTTACCAAAACTTTTTATGTCTGTTAATAAAATATTTTATTCTAACCCTTCCTTAACTCCAAACGTAACCAAAATTTCAACATATTAGTTTTAATGAAAGTAGAACATGCAGAAAATGTTTCAACTGAATCCCATGATTCTAAGTACCCAAATTAAAAACGGTATTCAAAAACTATTTTTCCAATTTTCTCGAAAACGGTTAAAGCTATCGCCTTGAAAATGGTTTCATTCGTTTTCCTAGCCCAGGAAGCCTATAAAAAGAGTACTTACAAGCTTATGAACTCAAAAACGTAAGCGTTACGATTTTTTCTGCGCGAATTTCGCCCCAAACTCCATCTTCCAGTGGGCGGATTTTGCTGGTTAACGAACTTGACCTTTCATATTGGACGACTGATTTTTGTACCAAATTTCATCAAAATCGGACCATTCGTCTTCGAGCTAGAGAGCGAACAGACAAATATATATATATATATATATATATATATATATATATATATATATAAATATATACATATATATATATATATACAAATTTGAACCACCGTTATTTTCGGTCTCTAGGGGTTCTGAAACGCGAAATATTCTTGTCGGCACTTCCGGATTGTTTCATTGTATCAACCTTATAAGCGGGGTTCCTCCCTATGGGGGAGGGAGGAACCGCGCTAAAATAAATAAATAAAATAAATCTTAGTACGAATAATTTCATAATTTATTTGCGAATTTTATTGTGAATAAATTTGTATTCACACATTATAATGTGAATAAATTTGTATTCGAATATTTTAATGTAATTTTTTTTGTAATCACCTGATTTTTTGTGAATATTCACATTTTTGGTGATTATTTACAATTTTTTCTGCCAATTTATTTGTATTCACAGGAAAATTTGCGAATAAAATATTATTTTTATATTTAATATACGTGAATACAAATAAATTCGTATTCACACTTATGAATACGAATTTATTTATATTCGTATTTACAACTATAAGAAGTACGAATAAATCCGTATTCTTAGTTATAAATAAAATTATGCCCATCTCTGCCCCGATGGACCAGAGGTCGGGTAATCCGTCATGCACAGACGGGTTACAGTTCGGGTTTATATTTAGATCAGTCGGAAATCACATTATACACCCTGTCCAGATTGGTCAGGGTTGACCTAATTAGTCATGACCATACCTATATATTTACCATCACATAATACGTCTGTGCTACCAGAGCTCGGGTAATCCGTCATGCACAGACGGGTTACAGTTCGGGTTTATATTTAGATCAGTCGGAAATCACATTATACACCCTGTCCAGATTGGTCAGAGTTGACCTAATTAGTCATGACCATACCTATATATTTACCATCACATAATACGTCTGTGCTACCAGAGCTCGGGTAATCCGTCATGCACAGACGGGTTACAGTTCGGGTTTATATTTAGATCAGTCGGAAATCACATTATACAACCTGTCCAGATTGGTCAGAGTTGACCTAATTAGTCATGACCATACCTATATATTTACCATCACATAATACGTCTGTGCTACCAGAATCCGTCAAATCTCACGCAATCAACCGTTGGGACAGGTCTGGATCGTTTCTACCAGTTATTTGCACTTCTTTAAATGCAAATGAAATTAGAAGTAAGCCTTTTGCATTCACACCCTTACTTCTCTTAATGAGATTAGTAACAATATCAAAAATAGCATAGATTAAATACATGAATGAATGTAAAATGCAAGAGAATGATGTGGATTAAAGATGGAGGAAGGGATTATGGCGAGAAAATGGCTACTTTAAAACGCGGGCTTTTTCATCTCCCGCTTTTAATTTATTCTCCTTTCCTTTATCTGACAACTGACACTTTTCTCTGAAAGCTGTTTCCGTTTCTTTATATAACCCCCTCCCCCTTCTTCGCTCTTTTTATAACCTTACCCCTTTATAACCCCTATTATATTCCCTTCTTGACAGTCATTGTTTAGCACATGTCACCAAAGCAAAATTACTTTCTCTGTTTTTTTGTTTGTTTGTTTTTTTTTGTTTTTAATAACGATGAGTGCAACGTTAGTTTTTCTCGTTTCACAGGTGGAAAACCCGACATGTCTTATAGACAGTAGCTCAATGCATATTGGGCGGCATTCATACTTCTGGTGTTAATACTTGTTCTATGTTGTGTAAATTTATATATATATATATACACACACAGTAGAACCTCTCATATCCGACCATGACGGGACCGGGCGATGGTCGGAACGGCCAAAAGGTCGGATATCGGGAGGAGAAAAAAAAAATCGCCTTCGAAATTTATAAAACCAGCTTTAATGTACCGTACATACTGTAATGCAACTTTATTGTTTGGTAATTGTAAAACTGTTGCTATTTACATTTCAAACATTTACTCTTTTGAAAATATGAACAAAATTTAAGCATACTTTATGTAAAGAATTCAGTTATGGATTTTGTTTTAATTTTTTTAATCTTGACTTTTCGGAAGTGTCCCTCCACTTTTTTTGCCAACAATACCTCCATTGGGGTTGCATTTTGAAGTTGCTCGATGTATTTCATCGCTACGTCGAAGGCGTACTTTTCAGCAGAATGACACTACATGATCACTGGTGGTTTCGTCTTCATCCGAGTCGATTTCTTTTTCCACGGCTTTGTTCTTCACAACAGCAATGATTGAGTCATCGTTGAGATCTTCATTGGTAACTTCTGAAACATCACCTTCAACAAGTCACTCTTCTACATCTGTCATCTGGAGATCATGATGATACACTAGTAGATTTTTTAATTATTCTGTTGTGTCTGTTTCAACTTCTGCTTCTGTCTATGTCGGTTCATGTTGAGTCTCAGCTTCGTCTTGTTTCAATAATGGTCAAATCTTTTTCCAAGCCTTCTGAAGGGTGGTTTGACTGATTTCGTCCCAACCTGCAGCAACGAGCACTAGGTCGGATATCGGGAGGAGTCGGAAATGGGAGGTTCTACTGTATATATATATATATATATATATATATATATATATATATATATATATATATATATATATATATATATATATGTTTTATGTTGTACTGGATTATTTCTTGGTATAAAGGCATCTCAGGCAGTTTGATTAGACGATGTCAATCGGAGAAATAAGTGCTCCAAACTTTAAAGTAATTGATTTCGCTTATTCGAACTGTTCTTTTTGTCTGTTTTTATTCCTTGTTATTTTTTAACTGATTATAGTTGGATAATGTATTTGATAATAAATCAGGTTAAGAAAAATAAGAAAAACAATTTAATCTTAGAGATATGGATTTCCAAGATATAGCTTTTCAACTGCCTAGCGGGGTCCTTCCTAGGGCGGGTGGGCCTATCCAGGTAAGATCGTAAATAAGACCTTTCTTGAAAGTAAAGATGGAACTGTCAAGTTTGGTCCTCCTCTGCCTCCCGGCACTTTCAATGCTGACGAAGGCTACCAATGATTAGCTGAAACGTCCTAAATATAGATTTTTTAACAAAAATCGTATTGAGGTTTATTTAGCCGAATCCCAACCACTCCATCTTTACATATCACCTCGACGGCTAACTATCTAATCTTCATGCTTTCTAGAAATGTGGACCCAAAATAATAACAGCTTCCATTTTAATCATTTTAAATGAGTCTAGGGATAAGAACGGAACCGCGCTAAGATGATGCAGTTCCTGCGAGCCGGACTTTCTTCAACCTGCCTTCAATCTCATAAAGGCAGTTGCAATTTGAAGGGAATCAGTACAAGATCACATTCTAAATAAAATGAGTTGATTGGAGTTTTATTTGCTCCATATCTGAATGTATTCAATCATCTCTTGTTGTCATAATGAACGGATATACATTGTGTGAAGAACACATCCTCTGATTGATCGCAAACACATTCTCCTTGAAAATAGATTGAATACAATCAGATACCCACATGACGTCAATAGCCTGGAGAAGCCCTCCAGGAAACCCCGCACATACACCGGCCTTCTATGGCAATTTTCTTCCTTTCAACCTTTATTACACCCTTTATTAAACCTTTTTATACCATTTTTTGTTATTGTAATTGTTTGTAGCTTTGGCGATATGAGGTTTAAATATGAACGAATTCTAAAAAAAATTGATGAAAAAGCTTGACACATGACTGAATTTGACATAGATAGATGAAATAGCTATAGATAATAACTAGAGCCCGGAAGTTAGGCATTTATTTTTGCTTAAAATAGGCAGGCAAAAAGACACTCAAAATACTGAAAATAGGCATTAATCAGGAGAGAAGGCGCAGAGGAATCTCACTCATTATTAATGAAAATATGTATTTTAAATACTCATTCATTTCTTTATTACCAATTTATCACAGAATTAGTGTACTTACTCTTACTTTCCCTTGTTACAAGCAACAACAAGGTGCTTTTTCGAAGTATCAACTGTGATAGGCTTCCTCAGAAAAAAAATATTTTTCATCATGGAAAAACGTCCTCTGCATTATCTTATCTTTTCTAAATTCGGAATACCAGGTAATTACACCATTTTCACAGCAAAAGGGGTGTGAGGAAGGAGACGTACTTCTCTCATCCTCTCTCTTTCCTGCTGTTTATTATGCCTGTGCATTCCTTCTACTAAGGAAGGTTCTGTTATTAACAGAGGTTAAATCCATGGGTTGGGAATATTAGCTTTCGAATAGATATTTGTGACGGAAATATGTAACTTAATTTGGGCAACTTTTTTTGTCTTGGATGAACGAAAATTCACTAAGTACTTTTTAAAATGTTTAAATCGCAGAAAAAATGTGCATAACGACCAAAAAAGGCAAAAGAGGGCTTTAAATCTTAAAATAGGCAACGGAAGCAAAAATAGGCAAAAAAGGCAAAATAAAAATTGTCTCTACGCTTCCTAAATGCACGAAAACATATTTATTTCTATCTGATTCTTCAATATATCGAGTCAAATGCAAAAAATGCATTTTGCCTAACTCCGGGCTCTAATAATATCATATTAAGATATAGTTTTAAAGATGATGATTTACATTTTTACAAAATAAACTTGAATCATTTACATATAGACACTGTTAAAAACTCTTTATAAACTGATCTACATCTAAAAAAACGAACAGGAGGCAAAGTTAATAAGAGTAAAATAAGTAAACAAAAATAAAAAATCTGAGATAGTTAGAAGTGAGAGGTTGACGCAGAGGTATGCATACCGCTTTTCTAATTAGACTTTCAAAATTATTAGTAATTATTGGTATTTATTTAGGAATTTATGTGCTTAGTTATGCAGCCCCTGCGTGACAGACCTGTTTAAAAATATTAAATGGAGTATATTATTCACGCTGCGATTTTAACAGCGTGTTTAATACATATAATTACATTTATTCCTAAGAGCAGACAATTTTTGAGGGGTTTAATTATCAGCAAATATCAAGATAAATATTGTTGTCATACCTGTCGGTGGAGACCGTCGTCACTGGCATCTGTGCGAGTACTGTGGGCGAGCGCTTTCGACGTAAATACGTCATTATCAAGCCACTGTTAAGTTTGTACAAACTTAACAAAGCGCTCGCCCACAGTGCCGCTCGCACAGTTGCCAGTGACGACGGTCTCCACCGACAGGTATGACAACAGTATATTTACTGGCGGACCTAACCCCTTAGATTATTTACCTAAGATAAATATTGTCTATGGTAGACTGCAATATGCTGCGTGTATCCGTAAGGGTGCACCTACATTGGTCTCTACCCGATCCGATTCTCCACCGACTGTCGGAAAAAAAGCTAATACAAGCATCTCAATGGAGGTGCCTACATTGGTCCCGACACGACCCGATCTGATCGATCACATTTTTTGTGAATATTTACAATTTTTTTTTTGTGAATTTATTTGTATTCGCAGGAAAATTTGCGAATAAAATTGTATTTGTATTTTTGTATTTATTTATATGTGAATACAAGTAAATTCGTATTCATACTTATGAATACGAATTTATTTATATTCGTACTTACAAATATATGAAGTACGAATAAATTCGTATTTTTATTTATAAATAAAATTATGCCCATCTCTGGAATAGTCCGTTCACATATTATACATTCACGCTTTTACGATCATTTATTCTTTACACAACACACCTAAATCAGTTTATATATTCCATTAAATCTGCAAGCTAAATTGCCTCTTCTAAGGCTGTTAAAGGGAAGGGATGTCATTAAACTAGACTCAAGAGAACTTGGACTATGGAATAAACCATACTCATGTCACTTATAGGTCATCCTTCTGTCACAAGCATAACCTGGCGGAATGCAGATTCTATGTGAACCAAGCACAGAATAAATAGTGCCTTTGACGAAATTCTGGGTAATAATGCACATACTATAATTAATATAATGAATCTTACAAGTGAGACAGGATTAATTAGCAGAAATAACATAATCTACATGATCCTTTAATTTGTTTTTCCCGAAAATTACGATTTATTAAAAATTATTTCGATAAAGTTTATTTTATGCAATAATTCTTTTAGTATCAATGGGCGATTATTTGTAAGATAATAGGTACCTACTAGGTATATTATTTTCTACATCTTGTTTCAGCTATGCCTACGACTCAGTCCGCTTAGATAGTGACTTAGAGCAGCATTTTGGATGTATCTTTTGGATTATAAGCACCGTTGTCTGGGTATCTAAAAAATCTACTTTACAGTAATGGTTCTCTATAGGCGATATTTGACGTATAGCCATCGGGGATCAAGCATACAGGCTGCTAGGATTGTTAAACATGACACAGCCACTACGCTGAGCCCTTAGGGATTATTAAACCCTATGTGTGTACAGAGTTTCTGACAGACAGCAGACATCGGGGATCAAGCATACAGGCTGCTAGGATTGCTAAACATGACACAGCCACTACGCTGAGCCCTTAGGGATTATTAAACCCTATGTGTGTATCGAGTTTCTGACAGACAGCAGACATCGGGGATCAAGCATACAGGCTGCTAGGATTGTTAAACATGACACAGCCACTACGCTGAGCCCTTAGGGATTATTAAACCCTATGTGTGTATAGAGTTTCTGACAGACAGCAGACATCGGGGATCAAGCATACAGGCCGCTATGATTGTTAAACATGACACAGCCACTACGCTGAGCCCTTAGGGATTATTAAACCCTATGTGTGTATCGAGTTTCTGACAGACAGCAGACATCGGGGATCAAGCATACAGGCTGCTAGGATTGTTAAACATGACACAGCCACTACGCTGAGCCCTTAGGGATTATTAAACCCTATGTGTGTATCGAGTTTCTGACAGACAGCAGACATCGGGGATCAAGCATACAGGCTGCTAGGATTGTTAAACATGACACAGCCACTACGCTGAGCCCTTAGGGATTATTAAACCCTATGTGTGTATCGAGTTTCTGACAGACAGCAGACATCGGGGATCAAGCATACAGGCTGCTAGGATTGTTAAACATGACACAGCCACTACGCTGAGCCCTTAGGGATTATTAAACCCTATGTGTGTATCGAGTTTCTGACAGCAGACATCGGGGATCAAGCATACAGGCTGCTAGGATTGTTAAACATGACACAGCCACTACGCTGAGCCCTTAGGGCTTATTAAACCCTATGTGTGTATCGAGTTTCTGACAGCAGACATACAGACAAGTAGAAAAAAAAATCTAAAACTTTTTGTTTTGGGTACCATTAGATAGATCTGTTAGAATAAATAATATACGTTGCGTGCATTCCCAATTGTGCGTGCAGAGTTTTTTTTATTAGTTTTGATATTTCAATGTTTATGTTTTGTTTTAGTATACTTTTTTAACTTTAGTTTTTGGTGTCTTTATTGTGCTTAACACTGTTTATGGGTCAATTCTTGACCAAGCTGATTAAATTAGAACCTCATCTTACTTCGGTGTTGTTGACATTTCTTCAATCCTTCAGAATAAAAAATTGTTTTTTATAATTTAAGAGAACAAATAAACTTAAAATTAAGCCCTCGAAATTTAGATTGAAAATATCCGAGGAACACGAACGACATAAAGTCTAGAATTCATCAAGAACAAAATTGGATGCTGAAAAAAAATTAAATTATCATCTGGAATTCCAATCTTGATGGCAAAGGAATTAAAATTAATTCCAAGACTAAAGACTTGCTTTTAATTTTTCCCCCTCGCCTTTTTCCATTGGTTTTTCGTTGGAAATGTTCCTGAAGGGGGGGAGGGCGTACTCAGGAGTTGCTTCCAATGATTGTGGGGGCTTCCGATCCAATTATCGCGGGATTCTTGCTTTCTTCTGCTCCTCCGCTTTGCTCAGCACTTTTCTTCTCTTGAATTATTTCACGTTCCAGTCGTTTGTTGAAAAACAGCAATCTCTTTCAGGGGCCTAAGATCCATCATTGGCTCACGTTCCAGCAAGCACTCGCCTACGCATATACTAAACCTATAGCTAAGAAGTTACTCATTCAATGCCAAAGACTTTAAACAAACTCTAGGATGGTAAATATGTTGACGAGAGAGAGGTTTAGCCTAAGTGCCTACTTTAGTTTACTAGAGACATCGCTGTACTGTACATTTGGAACAAGTACTGAGGCTTCACATCAGAGATGGGCATACTTTTATTTATAAATAAAAATACGAATTTATTCGTACTTCATATATTTGTAAATACGAATATAAATAAATTCGTTTTCATAAGTGTGAATACGAATTTATTTTTATTTACGTATATAAAATATAAAAATACAAATAAAATTTTATTCGCAAATTTTCCCGCGAATACAAATAAATTCACAGAATAAATTGTAAATAATCACAAAAAAATTGAATATAGGTTCCAAAACCTAACCCGCTTTTTTCGGCATAAAGTCAGTTCAGCTGTTCTTTTTATTTATTTTTTTTTTTTTCGTTTTTTTTTCAATTTATAATTTAAAAGTAAAATTCATATGTTTAAGTTCAATTTTCCTTTGTCTTTTGGAACTAACGTTTTTAGTATTCGCCTCAGTAACTTCTTCTCAGTATTTTTTTTTCTTATTTAGGTAAACCTAAATTTTAATTTTAATTTCCAAGCATTGACTATTCTTTATATTTGTCTATAATAGATCTAAATTAATAATCACAAATCTTTTCAAAATTTTAATATTGAAATTATTGCTATAAGCTGCCCTTTTAATTCTCTTTCTTTATTTTTTTCTTTTCTTTTGTTATTTTTTTTAATGGTAGGGGGCGAGGTTAGCTCAGTGGTAGAGCACTGGACTAATAAGCTGGAGGCCTGAGTTCAAATCCCGAGCAAGCACTCAAGATTTTTTCTTCTAGTGTCTTCGTTCATGGGTTGAATTCGGCCTTCCTGATTGTCCCTAGGCCGAACCAGCCTTTAATTAATTTAATAATGGGTACCTTGGGTGCTAATGACTCTAGCAGTCGAAGCAGCCAAGGGGAAAATCAGGCGGCCGGAGCATAGTACTGACCACACTAGCTCCCTAGTGTGCCGTATGGTTATGAATCAGATACCTCTATAGTATCTGCCCCTCAGGGCCCTCGTGGCCTGTTACGGGACTGATTTTTTTTTTTTATGGTATTTTATTTAAGCGATTTGTATATTTTGTCACATAACTTATTTAATTTAAATATTTTGATTTTTTTTACACTTTTTGTTTCTATTGACGAAACTCATAAATAATAAATAGTTGTTTTTAGTTTTAGTATCCGTTTTTATTATGGTAATTAGTTTAATTTAAGCAAAAGTGACATTAATTTAGTTTTAGTTTTAAATTCACTAATTAGTTTATTACATACTATGATTTAGAACATGGGGAAGAAAATAGGTATGTATGTATTTTTGTTTAAATAAAGAGTGTTTTTTAAGAACTATAATGGAGGAAACGAGCTTACAACTAACAACTATAACTTCAGTCTATTTAAAACAAAATGAAAACAAGTTGTATTAGTTTTAATAATTTACTTAATTATCGAAATAACATATGATTTACATTAATTCACGTTATTTTTGTAAAACTAAACTAAAATAAAGCTTTAATCAATTCCCAATGATTTAGTTTTAGTTCAACTAATATCCATTAGTTAATTTAATTTTAGTTTTAGTTTTTTTTAGGTTGCAATTATTGGTCTAGATTTAGTTTATTCTAAAAAGTGAATGTAGTTTTAATTTTTAGTTTTGCACATTGGACCCCATCTAGTCTGTTATTTTTCTCAGGTTTTCTGTTTGAAGACTACAAATAAAACTACAATGACATATGAAACTTTATAGCTCAATATAAATGTATAGATCCCTTGAGGAGTAGGAATATTCGATAAACGATTGCACATAAATTAGAACTCACGCCCGGCAATATACTTGCAACGAACGGATGCGAATATATCTATATATGCTAGTACGTGACTGGAACTCCGTACATATTCGGGATAGCTCGGGATTACTCGCTTCGGGATAACAGGTAGGGAGGGGATAGAATCATGTCAATCATTAGAACTCTTTCTAGGTTATAAATCACTTTATTTTTTACGGGAATCATTCCTATGCTTTTCCTTTCTTCTGCCATTTAATGTTTATATCATTTTTTTTTTCTTTACTTTTGCCTGGAATAAGTTTTAAAAGATTTATAAAACAAGAGACGAAAACTCTTTTTACTTTCAGCAAAAAAAAAAAAAAAAAAAAAAAAAATACCTTCAGAATTATCTTTCTTTTTTACGTTTATGTTTCTTCCCCGGATTTTTTCTTTTATTATGCTACTTCTGAATTCCTTAAAGCAATACATAAAATAAAAACTTTTCTTTGGGCTTTTTAAAAAGTAGTTTAAAGATAATAATTTCTATGAATTATTCTATTATAAATTATCATAATTGAATATTCAGAGTTTTATAAAAGTTAAGAAAATAGAACTTTATGAAAGTTTGTCTCGCTAAAGATGATAAAAATAGATGATAATTCACCACTACTTTAATTTTGTTTATTATTATTTTTATTTATGAGCATCTGTAAAATATTACATATATTCATGTAATTGCATTTTAAATATTTTCATCCAAATGTACAAATGGAGCTTTACATATACATCAGTTATATAGTTCATTACACACCTAATTAAAAGAAAATACAATATTACAATAATCCATACAATCTATACAGTTCGTTATACAATTATGCAGCTCATTCTATTATATTATAGGAAAATAAAATATTACCATAATTCATACATTTTATTCAATTAATCAATTATATTTAAAACATTTTACAAAGTAGCAAGTTTAGAGATGGTAAACTCCATTAGTTTGATATTGTCAAATGTTGTAAGACAATATACGAGTATGTTTGTGTTTAATTTGTATTTTGTCATGTGTCAGTCTGTAGAAAGAAATAAACAACCTACGTGGTTTTGGTAAATAAGTAATAATGCGGTGGCTATCAGGACACGAAAACGTAGGGCTAAATACAACTGGTGACCGATACGCCAAACTTGTAACAGAACAACAATCTTACGAGCAACTTGAATCGGACTATGAAGACGTAACACGAACGACCAAACAATCCTACATAACTGGCAAATAGACTTGAGTAAGACTACAGAAAACAAACTGAGGACAGTGAAGTTTACGGTTAAAGAATGGCCTTTGTCATACAGAAGATCACGAAGCGAAGAATGGCCTTCGTCATACAGAAGATCACGAAGCGAAGAATGGCCTTCGTCATACAGAAGGTCACGAAGCGATGAATGGCCTTCGTCATACAGAAGATCACGAAGCGAAGAATGGCCTTCGTCATACAGAAGATCACGAAGCGAAGAATGGCCTTCGTCATACAGAAGATCACGAAGCGAAGAATGGCCTTCGTCATACAGAAGATCACGAAGCGAAGAATGGCCTTCGTCATACAGAAGATCACGAAGCGAAGAAGTCAAACTACCGTAAATTGGGGTCACGTCAAAACCTATACTGCTAGAATTTTTTTCTCACCGCATCAGGCGTGAAGAGGTGATTTTGACTAGGCTTCGTATTGGCCACTGCCATCTAACCCATTCTTATTTAATGGAAAACAAGCAGTGACCAACCTGTGCAAGTTGTAATGAGACTTTTACTGTTAGACACATACTGACATATTGTAGACTTAGAAGTGACTTAGACATTCCTCACGACCTTCACGACTTACTGACTCAAGGTAGTCCATACATCGACAGAATACTTAGACATTCCTCACGACCTTGACGACTTTCTGACTCAAGGTAGTCCATACATCGACACAATACTTAGACATTCCTCACGACTTACTGACTCAAGGTAGTCCATGCATCGACACAATACTTAGACATTCCTCACGACCTTCACGACTTACTGACTCAAGGTAGTCCATACATCGACAGAATACTTAGACATTCCTCACGACCTTCACGACTTTCTGACTCAAGGTAGTCCATACATCGACACAATACTTAGACATTCCTCACGACCTTCACGACTTACTGACTCAAGGTAGTCCATACATCGACACAATACTTAGACAATCCTCACGACCTTCACGACTTACTGACTCAAGGTAGTCCATACATCGACAGAATACTTAGACATTCCTCACGACCTTCACGACTTACTGACTCAAGGTAGTCCATACATCGACACAATACTTAGACATTTTAAGACAATGAACATTTATAACAAAATATAACACATTAAAATAACCTGAATTTACTTTTCTTCTATGTAGCTATATATAATATTTTTTCTTTTTCTTTATTCCCTCCTTTCTCTTCTCCCTTTTTTTTTATTTGTTTTTTAATTCATTTTTCTTGTATCATTATTTTTTATTTATTTATTATTTTTAGTTAATCAGAGACAATATAATCATTTTTATTATTTGTTTATATATTAGCCATTTTCATATCTTTTACTGTGACCAATTAGTTTTATAATAACTTTTTTTTTTTTACTTGATTTTATTTTTGATGTATGAACACACTTAAAAATTAGGTATGAGTATTGTATGGATATGACATATAGGCATACCTTACAAAACCCATATGTATGCGCGATTATTTGCATACATCAGTGAAAAGTCACTCAAATTATTATCAAATTGTTCTGGTTGTTCTTGTCTTCGTTTTGTTTAATGTTTTATTATTTTTCTTTTTTTTTCTTTTTCTTTCTTTTTTTTCTCTATTTTCTTGACAGGACAGAGGTTTTCCTGATCATGAGCTTATCGCTAAAGTTGCGTAGCTCATAATGAAATAAATAAATAAATAGAATATTATCACCTAAAATTTACCTAAAACGATCAAACTTAGCTTAACACATTCAGTGCGGTACGGGGTCGATCGACCCCGTGTCTAACTTTCCACTAGTGCAGAGCGTGTAATAGGTAAACTTTCAAAAAATGTTCGAACCAGTTTCAGCTTTAGACATTTCAAAGTTTTGAAACCAATATGTCTATGTGTTACTAACTTCGAAAATCTATCAAAATCCGATAAAAAATCTTACGGGGTCAAGTGACCCCATGCCGCACTATGGATTAAAATTCAATCTCTAGGGGGGCAGTTCCTGAGGGAGCAGTGTACTGCGGGCCCAGCCTACCTATCTGTAATTTGAATAAGTATTGCTTTCTGAGGGAGCAGTGTAATGCGGGCCCAGTCTACCTATCTGTAATTTGGATATGTAATGCTTTCTGAGGGAGCAGTGTAATGCGGGCCCAGTCTACCTATCTGTAATTTGGATATGTAATGCTTTCTGAGGGAGCAGTGTAATGCGGGCCTAGTCTACCTATCTGTAATTTGGATAGGTAATGCTTTCTGAGGGAGCAGTGTAATGCGGGCCTAGTCTACCTATCTGTAATTTGGATATGTAATGCTTTCTGAGGGAGCAGTGTAATGCGGGCCCAGTCTACCTATTTGTAGTTTGAATATGTATTGCATTCTGAGGGAGCAGTGTAATGCGGGCCTAGTCTACCTATCTGTAATTTGGATAGGTAATGCTTTCTGAGGGAGCAGTGTAATGCGGGCCCAGTCTACCTATCTGTAGTTTGAATATGTATTGCATTCTGAGGGAGCAGTGTAATGCGGGCCTAGTCTACCTATCTGTAATTTGGATAGGTAATGCTTTCTGAGGGAGCAGTGTAATGCGGGCCTAGTCTACCTATCCGCAATGTGGATAGGTAGTGCTTTCTGAGGGAGCAGTGTAATGCGGGCCTAGTCTACCTATCTGTAATTTGGATAGGTAATGCTTTCTGAGGGAGCAGTGTAATGCGGGCCCAGTCTACCTATCTGTAATTTGGATATGTAATGCTTTCTGAGGGAGCAGTGTAATGCGGGCCCAGTCTACCTATCTGTAGTTTGAATATGTATTGCATTCTGAGGGAGCAGTGTAATGCGGGCCTAGTCTACCTATCTGTAATTTGGATAGGTAATGCTTTCTGAGGGAGCAGTGTAATGCGGGCCTAGTCTACCTATCCGCAATGTGGATAGGTAGTGCTTTCTGAGGGAGCAGTGTAATGCGGGCCTAGTCTACCTATCTCAAATGTGGATAGTTAGTGCTTTCTGAGGGAGAAGTGTAATGCGGGCCTAGTCTACCTATCTCTAATGTGGATAGTTAGTACTTCCTGAGGGTGCAGTGTAATGCGGGCCTAGTCTACCTATCTCTAATGTGGATAGTTAGTGGTTCCTGAGGGAGCAGTGTAATGCGGGCCTAGTCTACCTATCTCTAATGTGGATAGTTAGTACTTCCTGAGGGTGCAGTGTAATGCGGGCCCAGTCTACCTATCTCTAATGTAGATAGTTAGTACTTCCTGAGGGTGCAGTGTAATGCGGGCCCAGTCTACCTATCTGTAATTTGGATAGGTAATGCTTTCTGAGGGAGCAGTGTAATGCGGGCCTAAAATTCAATCTGTAGTGCGGCACGGGGTCAAAAGAATGATCCACAGACCCTCTAAATGGACTAAAGCTGCAGTTCAAGGAGATTTTGTCAAAAGCATTGGCCCTAGGAAGCAGAAGAATAAGTATTGGAACAGCCCAGGACACCTAAACTTATCCACACGCTAGCTCACGACGTTGAAAGGAAGAGAAAAAAATGTTCAGGCTGCTAGGAAAAGCTTATAGTCCGTCGGCCCGTGTACATTTTATGCAACGATTTTTAAGATTCTTCATTTTTTCACTATGGAATGTACAAGTCTTAACTAGAACAGTGCCATTTGTCAGCTGGCTAGGTAGCGGTGGGTTTGGCTGCGGGGGCGTTGCAAACATAGGAAAAATATGGAAATGTGAAACGATTTTAAGATTCATGAAATTTCTTGGAGAGACGCCTTATATTATACAATAATCATTGGCACTTGTCAGCTGGCCGGCCAGCGGTGGACTGCTTGTCAGCTGGGGGTCTTAACTTGGCAAAAATACGAAATTCTGAAACGATTTTAAGATTGCTGAAATTTTGGTGGTTACTAGTATTTGTAGTGAGATTAACGAAAGACATTGTCAGCTGCTCATATCTTGGTGGAAATCTTGTCAGGTGGGGGGTATAAGCGCTGAGCACATGGCGCGCGCTCCGCTTTATACCGCCAGTTGACAACTTTTCCACCCACATATAAGCAGCTGACAATTTGTTTCGTCAATCTTATTACGAATACTACCTACTAACAAAATTTCAGGAATCTTAATATAGTTTTTGACTATTTAATAGCGAACGCATGCTTATATTGATTACAACTTCTGAATATATTGATTGTAAATGTATATTTTTATTATCAACGTTAAAATATATTATGTATTTGCATTAAGGTAAGATGAAAAAATATGTCAATTATTTGTATAAAATACTGTATTGGTAATAAAAAAGTATTATACAATTAATCATAATAATAATAATAGTATACTAAAGACACTTAATAATATAATAATAGAAAGAAAGTCAATCGTTTTCTGATTCTGACTCTGCACCTTCAGAATCATCAACCCCCCCCCGCAGTAATTGTGCGGTCATCCTCTTCTTGGTGTCTTTCAGCTAAAAATACTAATTATTGTTATTGATAAAATGATTAAACGTTAATAAAGCATAGAAAATAAATAGTTTTAATATCTTCAGTGAATTGCTGACCTCGAGTAATCATATCAACTACTTGACGGAATTGTTCGCCGTCAAACCATTTACAGGTTTATATATTATCTTCAATATCCCATCCGTAATCCAGAGGAGTTAAACTTGAAGGTTCTTGTTTGTTTATTTTAGATTTTAAACATCGTCGTATAGGTATTTTTTTTTTCAATCTACTTTACAGTAGATCGGGGATCAACCATACAGGCTGCTAGGATTGCTAAAAGAAGCTCTAGACCTCTTAAGGATTGTTTAACTGTAGTGTGTATAGAGTGTCTGACACAGCAAACATACAGACAAACAGACAACAATTCTATAAATCATTGTTTTGGGTACAATTGCATTGATAAAGGCCCCCAATAGTATTTTTACTCATATATCTTGCATGTACAAACAGCGATCCGTTAGAATTTTATTATATGTGAAGATAGATTACGGCTAGTAGTGGTAAGTTGGTAAATCGGGTCCAGAATAAACCCCCCTTCTAATAAACCGATTTACTTTATATTTACAACATATTTTTCTATTAATATTTCCACAAACGAATATTGAGTTTCTTCCGAGCGACTTTGGATCCGGAGTAAACCCCTTCTCCAGATGATCCAATTTTTCTGGTTAAAGAACTCGTTAAATCATTTGCTAAGAGAATACTATATACAAAGTTTCGTGAAAAAAAAAATATCCTCTGGTTCGTATCGAATTAACGATAGTTCATGAAATGTTGGACGTGATTCTTTACATTGGCATAACTTTTTTATTTATCTACCGATTCGCATGAAACAAACCCTAAATATTAAGTGAAACGTACCACAATATATTAGTGAATACTGCAACTAAATCGGATAAGCCGTTTCTGAGATTAGCGCGCACAGATAAACAGACAAGCAGGCAAAAATTTTAAAAATCATTGTTTTGGGTACTATTGCATTGATAAAGGTCCCCAATAGTATTTTTCACCATCTTCCAGAAACAGACAGCGATCCGTTAGAATTGTATTATTTGTATAGATTTGTATTAAGGTATGATGAAAAAATATATTATTTATTTGTATAAAATACTGTAAAAATTATTATATAATTTATTTATAATAATAATAGTTACCTAATAAAACTTTTTAATAAAAAGAAAGTCTGACTCTTCACCTTCAGAATCATTACTTTCGATATTTGTAGTGTTTGTGAGGTCATCCTGCTGTCTCTCATGTGAAAATACTAATTATTGGTATTGAAAAAATGATGAAACATTAATAAAGCAAAGAGAATGAATAATTTTAATATCTTGAGTGAATTACTGATCTCGAACAATCATTTCAACTATTGGAGGTAATTGTTCGCCATCAAACCATTTACAGGTGTACATTTTATTCATGTTATTATTAGATGTAAAAATTCGGATGAATATGGGAACGTGAACAAACCAAACTATTTAGATAATAATAAGTTATTTTTAACACAAGGCGAAACACTGTGCCAAGCGTTGCCTGATTTTCACGCATTCACAGGCAAACATTTTTTATGTGCTATGTATTTTATACAAATAAGACATATTTTTTCATCTTACCTTAATGCAAATACATAATATATTTTAACGTTGATAATAAAAATATTCATTTACAATCAATATATTCAGAAGTTGTAATCAATATAAGCATGCTTTCGCTATTAAATAGTCAAAAACTATATTAAGATTCCTGAAATTTTGTAAGTAGGTAGTATTCGTAATAGGATTGACGAAACAAATTGTCAGCTGCTTATATGTGGGTGGAAAAGTTGTCAACTGGCGGTATAAAGCGGAGCGCGCGCCATACGCTCAGCGCTTATACCCCCCCCCCCCCCCCAGCTGACAAGTTTTCCACCAAGATATGAGCAGCTGACAATGTTTTTTGTTAATCTCACTGCAAATACTAGTAACCACCAAAATTTCAGCAATCTTAAAATCGTTTCAGAATTTCGTATTTTTGCCAAGTTAAGACCCCCAGCTGACAAGCAGTCCACCGCTGGCCGGCCAGCTGACAAGTGCCAATGATTATTGTATAATATAAGGTGTCTCTCCAAGAAATTTCATGAATCTTAAAATCGTTTCACATTTCCATATTTTTCCTATGTTTGCAACGCCCCCACAGCCAAACCCACCGCTACCTAGCCAGCTGACAAGTGGCACTGTTCAAGTTAAGACTTGTACAATCAATAGTGAAAAAATGAAGAATCACGGACTATTAGGAAAACCATGACCTCTAAAGAAGCTGTTAAAAAAGTCCCCACATATTTTGAGGATTCCTCTACGAACGTCTCTGTCTTTCGTGCTTCAACGACAGACACGCATCAATGCCCTAGTCCCCACATATTTTGAGGATTCCTCTACGAACGTCTCTGTCTTTCGTGCTTCAACGACAGATACGCATCAATGCCCTAGTCCCCACATATTTTGAGGATTCCTCTACGAACGTCTCTGTCTTTCGTGCTTCAACGACAGACACGCATCAATGCCCTAGTCCCCACATATTTTGAGGATTCCTCTACGAACGTCTCTGTCTTTCGTGCTTCAACGACAGACACGCATCAATGCCCTAGTCCCCACATATTTTGAGGATTCCTCTACGAACGTCTCTGTCTTTCGTGCTTCAACGACAGACACGCATCAATGCCCTAGTCCCCACATATTTTGAGGATTCCTCTACGAACGTCTCTGTCTTTCGTGCTTCAACGACAGACACGCATCAATGCCTTAGTCATTTTTTCCTATTGTGTAACCGCTTGAAATATTTTATTTTTTTAGTGTGGTATTAATATTTGTTTTTATCAAATACTGTTTTTTAAAGCAAAGTTTTTATGTAAGTAAAATGTAAAAAAATTAAAAAAAAAATAAAAGTTATTATTCATTAAATGACACTTAGCTCAAATATATATAACTGGCGAATAAGACGAGGCCCTGCTAGTGGAAGGTTCCATTCCTCAGGTTGAGGCTGAATTTAATGTTTAAGAGTGTTCCCCTGAAGAGGCACCAAAAAGGGTACGAAACATGTAGGGAAGATAAATAAAAAGTGTAAAAGTCTGTGGCGATATTTTATTGACCTTCCGCCTTATTCTCCAGTTATATAAAAGTTATTGTGAGTGTTATTAAAGGTTCTTGTGAATTTTGTTTTCATAAAATAATAATAACAATAATAAAGTAAATAATAAAAGAAAAAATGGTATGGCTTATGGAGGGAGGGGGGGTACTCACCTCACAAAAACTCAAAGTCATTTCCTGCCTCCAAAATCTCATAAAATTAAATTTCAAGGAGGAAAAAGGTTCTTTGAATTAAAAAGAAAAATAATTTATGTACGATTACAATTTCCATGAGGTTAATGAACTTTCGTATAAATCAATGAATGTCCTGCTCCTTTGGAATACTCACCTGAGGAGTAGGAAAATAAATGTTTTTTCCTAAATAAATCAATTTTCAGCTGGCTCAATATGTTTAAACTAAGGAAAGAACTCAGGGTCAATTAACCCCGTGTCGCACTTGTGAATTTTTCCATCCGCACTAAACGTGTTAAAGAGTAAGAAAATACGAATATATCTATGTACCTATATAAACATCACGTGATGACCGATTTGACCAAACTTGGAAGACTGGTAGGTCTTGATCCGGGTCTTATAAGACGTCTACCAGCTGTCTATATGTTTGTTCCTTATAAAAATCCACACCGTTTTGCCGTTTGTGACCAAACTTATCACACAGGTAGGTTTCGACACAAAGGCTAGGTCAAAAGCGTCTACCAGCTGTCTGTCTGTATGTTTGTTCCTTATACCAGTCGACAACGTTTGACTCGATTTCGACCAAATTTGGCTCACAGGTAGGCCTTGTTACGGGGAGTGTCATAGGCTAGGTTAAAATCGTCTGGGACTCATAGTTCGGAGGTCAATGGGTTTAAAACTGTGAACCTGAACAGTTAGAGATTTGCGTTATTAGATTTTAATATTACTTATTTGGTTTTTAATTTATTTCTGCTTTTCTAGATGCAGAAAGTAGTAGTAGCATGACACGTCGGGTAAAATATAGTACTTATATTTTTGTAAGTTCGCTCACAACTTTGTACTAATGTGTCCCCATATTACGATTTTTATTGGCCACATCCATTTGACCTGCATGTTCCTGATGACTAACATGAACAAGTCTACGGTGCCTACTATGTACTCAGAACTTACAATCAAGCAGATACTGACGAGCTGCCGTTTAAGACTTAATGTATCAATTGACTCGACAGAACTCCTCAAAGAGAACAGCCACCACATTTACACAATACAGAAACAGTTAAAGAACATAGTCATCTACAAAAATAAATAAAAAGTAGGTGTTTACCAAGACAAAATGTCTGATTATAATATTTTAAAGTCATATTTAAGGTCATCAATTATTTTAAGAAAAATAATGGCTTAACCAATTTTATACCGCACTCTATTAGGAAGTTTCGGAAGAATGTAATACGCCTCTGACTCGGTGTATACAATTACTAAGTAATAATAATATTTAACTCGTTGCCTTCCACGGTCCGACTCATTACAAATATTATAGTCTTCTGGTATTGACCGTGTCACAGACTTCTTTGCCGACGTTTCGCTAGTCATACTGCCAGCTTCCTCAGTGTTTAGTCTGAGAATCTCAGACTCTTTAAGATTAAGAGAAATCACTAATTTTTGTGAGTGATCAGTAATCATTATAAATTTGATACAGGGGTAATGAATGATAAGTAATGAGTAGTGATTAAGAGAAATCACTAAGGTTTGAGAGTGATGAGTAATGATTATAAATTTGATAAGGTGTAATGAATGATGAGTAATGAGTAATAATTAGGAGAATTAAGTAATTGTTGAGAGTGAAGAGTAATGATTATACATTTGATTTAGGGGTAATGAATGATAAGTAATGAGTAATGATTATGAGAATTTAGTAATTGTTGAGAGTGAAGAGTAATGATTATAAATATAATATAGGAGTAATGAATGATGAGTAATGAGTAATGATTAGGAGAAAACACTATTTTTTTACATTGATGAGTAATGATTATAAATTTGATATAGTAGTAATGCATCATGAGTAATGAGTAATAATTAAGAGAAATCACTAATTTTTGTGAGTGATGAGTAATTATTATAAATTTGATGTAGTAGTAATGAATGATAAGTAATGAGTAATGATTAGGAGAAAACACTAATTTTTGTGAGTGATGAGTAATTATTATAAATTTGATATAGTAGTAATGAATGATAAGTAATGAGTAATGATTAGGAGAAAACACTAATTTTTGTGAGTGATGAGTAATTATTATAAATTTGATATAGTAGTAATGAATGATAAGTAATGAGTAATGATTAGGAGAAAACACTATTTTTTTACATTGACGAGTAATGATTATAAATTTGATATAGTAGTAATGCATCATGAGTAATGAGTAATGATTAAGAGAAATCAATAATCTTTGAGAGTGATGAGTAATGATTATAAATGTGTATATAGGAGTAATGAATGATGAATAATGATTAAATTTACACTCATTAAAATTACTCAAGTAATTGCTCAACACTGATCATCAGCAGCCTGACTAATATATCTACGAAGGATAAAAATATTTATTTTCGGATCTAGTGATCCTGAGTATTCCTGAAAGCTCCTAGTGTGTGCAGGAAGAAGAATATATGTTTGTGAGAGCTGGCGTATTGAAGGATTGGTGTAGAAATGGCATGACAGCCGGTCTGTCAAAGCACGGCTCCGGGCGTATGTCATTCTGACAGGGAGTGAATTATAACTAGTTCTGACACGGCTCATTCAGTTTCTTTCGAATTTCGCTTATGGGCTATAACTCAAACACGGAATGGAATACATCCAACCAGTGTTCCGTGCGATTACTCCGGACTGAAGGTAACGAAATTACTTTTTTTGGAGGAGCGGTTTTTTCGGAGATTGGAGTCGATCTTTCATTAAATCTCATGAAATTTACTCAAACCGTCAAGAAAATATTCCTTAGATGGGTTTGAATCCTAAAAAATATTTAGGATAGATAATTCTAGAAAATAGTGTCAGTGCAATATCTAAGAATAAATCAGTCTGAAACTTTCTAGTCGATTTTTTTTTTCTTTTCATGTTTATTTAAAATCTGTACAATTATAAGTACAATAATTAATTGTGCTGGCCTAAGAATACATGTCAATAAATAGTATATGGAAGGAGCCAAACATTATCGGCACTTCCTAATATATTAAAACAATCTGTGCTGTTTTTGACTGCTGTCATGGTAGCTGGTCACGGGGCCAAAGTCTCTTAAGCCTCCTGGGAAGGTCTTTAGGGTGGGTCTGAGTGGAAAGGGATTGACCTCTAGGATTTGGGTGGGATGACAATTTGGAATGAAACGTCAGGAAGCGGGATTTGGCGAGGTCGTTTACGAAAGGAATATTAAGGTCGTTGTGTAGGGTTTCTAGTCGATAACGTGGCAATCATGAATCTATCAGAGAGAGGATCTTTTAAAATTAGATGGGCTCTGAAAATTTAATATTATTAAGAGTCCACGATTTCGATCAGGCAGGTTCAAATCTATGATAGACAAATAGAATTAGTTGTGAATCAACCCTGACCTTAAAAGGCAGTTTTGAACCAAACAGCAACTCTGAAGAGATAGTTTTGAAACTAGATTGTCTCTAGAAAAGGCAGGTTTGAAATTATTAACGGTAAGCTACTTCAAGAATCGTGTTAGGTAGGTTAAAATCTATCATGGACAAATTCGGGCGAAAAACTAAGTTACGGTAAGCAGACTCTGCTGGTTAAGGAGCTTGATCTTTAAAAACAAACGAAATATTTTAGTAGAGATTTAATGGGTCTATTTTTGAGCTGCGTGGAAAGCCAACTGAAAATTATATATATATATATATATACACACATATTTGGGGTTCCCCAAAGTAATCCACGATTTGATATGTTGTATTTGGTCTTGATATTACACTAATCTTTGTGTGTAGGCAACCATAGCATTACATTTATGAGTAGATAATTCTCTTGACTCAACATTTCATTTAGTATTAAGTTGTTCAGTGCCTTTTGATATTCGCAACTGCATGTTTTTTCAGTATCATACGGGAATTAAGATGAAAAATTTGACTCAGAAAATAAATGAGGTTTATGGTGACGTGTTGGTTGTAAACAAGTACGGACGTTGGCACAGGAGGTTTGCCGAGGGTGATTTTGACCTGACAGACAAGCCTCGAAGCGGTAGAGGTTAAACAGCCTGACCACGATGCCTTCAAGACCCTAGTGGAATCTGACCCGAGGTCCACCATTGAGGAACTATCTGTGAGACTTGGTTACACCGTACTGAGGAGCCTCCATGAAATTGGCAAGTCACACAGACCGAAGATATCGGTACCACATCAATTATCTGAAGCCAACAATGACCATCGGAGAACACTCTGCTCATCGTTGATGTCTAGGCTCAATAATAATCCATTTCTTGGGAGAATTGTTACCGGAGATGAAAAATGTATCCTTTTGTAACAACACGAATCGGTCAAAATCAAGGTTGTCTCAAGGAAAATCTCCAGTACCAACCCCTAAACAGACTGTATCCATCAGGAAGTTGTTACTGTGTGTGTGGTGGGACGTCCCTGAAATTATTTATTTATTATGAAAATAAAAAATACATATAATTCAATCCCCAAGACCTTCATATATTTTTCAGGTCCTGAAATTTAAATCCTTTGTTCACTACCGTAACATCCGATCTCTTCCTTCCGATCTTTATAGTCCTTTCCACCGAACAGCAATATGCGAAAAGTCATTCGTCACCCGTGCCACCTCGCTATGGAATTCCTTACCTCTCTCTGTCCGCCATTCTACCAACCTAGAAACCTTTAAATCCCGGCTCTTCCACCACTTTCTATCCCTGCAAGTTTTACCCAATCCCTAGTTTATACAGAAGCTGTTCATTATATACTGGTAGTATTTATAAGTTTATATATTAAATTCTTTATTATTTTGTAACTTCAAAATTATTCCTATGGGACTTGTGTCCCGGAATAAGAATAAAAATTTTCATTTCATTTATATATATATATATATATATATATATATATATATATATATACATATATATATATATACATATATATATATATATATATATATATATATCCGGTATCAAAATAAAAAATACAAGAGTTTCTTGCCAAAAATGAGATCTGGAGACTCAGCCCTTGGGCCTGAAACAAGAAAACTGCTTAAAAAATCCCCAGAACTTCTGTTTGAAATGGACATCAAGAAAATGTAACGACATGCCAAATTTTCATTTATTCTTTGTGCTTAATACACTTGGTAATAAAGAATGTCATTATATATGTTTAAATTTAAGATTCTTGTCCATTGATTACAATTTCCGCCAGAAATTGACTGTCTAGTCACAGACAATCTCATCAAGTACTGTTAGTTTAGTTATAATTCAATTCTTGACCCTCATCCCTAATCAATACTTACCCTAAATTAGATTTCATTCTCCTAGGATTCCCGAGAAGTGTTCGGTGAATGTTCCTGGCAACTTAGCATAGTTCCTAGGCATTAGTCAGCAATTGGAATAACAATTACAATTTTCATGATGAAATCACTGAACTCAATTTTACCTAATATTCCTTAATACAATTGATGTATTTGTAATAATATTATTTATTTATTTATTGAGAGTACGCAATAAGGCTATTTACTCTTAAAGTCTATGTGCGAACAAAGCTAAATATTTCTTATATCTACTATTGAAGCAAGAAGGAAATCAAATGAAAAAAGATACTGTAATAGCAGAAAAAATGTATCATTGTTTATAAAAACAAAATAAATAAATAAAATAATAATAATAAAGGCAAATAAAAATATACAAAAAAAAAATAAAAAATAAATAGTTTACAGGGAGGATTTCTAAAAACGTTGGAACTTATTTTTATTTTTTAAACATTTTAGAATATTATCAATGTGTGTATTGTCCTGTTTAAGCAATTCAGATAGGTCAATGTCTTCCCTTTCCCTGCAGTCTGTAAGTATGTGTTTGATTGTTAAAGGAACGTTGCAAAGTGTACAAATCGGTTTGTCCTGTCTTGTCATCAAATATGAATGTGTGAAGTGTGAATGCCCAATACGTAGTCTAGTAAGCACGACTTCTTCTAGCCTCGAGTTCCGAATACTGCAGCTCCAGGCTCCTATTGTCGGCTTAATCTCTCGTAACTTGTTGTCTTGAGTCTATGCCCAGTCAGTTTGCCGCTTGTTCATTATGTGTATTTTTATTACATTGTTTATGTCATGTCTAGTCATCTGATTACTGTCTTCAGTTAATCGTCTTGTAACTAATTTTGCTTTATTATCTACGTCCGTACTTCTTGGTATGTTGTCATGTCCAGGAATCCATAGAAAAGTTACATGAATGTTTCTGTCCTGTAGAACGTAAAGTTGTGATAGCATTTGTGTAATCAATGGATGTGTACTGTACATGTCAGATAGGGAATGAAGTGAGCTGAGTGAATCTGTAAAAATAATGCAGTGTCTGTTAGTATTTCTAACATTTGAAAAACCAAAAGAATTCCGTTAAGTTCTGCTGTGAATGTGCTAGTGTCGTTTGGTAATTTTGAGTGGTATGTTGTGTTGTCAATGAGTGCTGCAGATGCTGTCCCGTGTAGTGTTTTGAGTGGTATGTTGTGTTGTCAATGAGTGCTGCAGATGCTGTCCCGTGTAGTGTTTTGAGTGGTATGTTGTGTTGTCAATGAGTGCTGCAGATGCTGTCCCGTGTAGTGTTTTGATTGGTATGTTGTGTTGTCAATGAGTGCTGTCCTGTGTAGTGTATTGAGTGGTATGTTGTGTTGTCAATGAGTGCTGTCCCGTGTAGTGTATTGAGTGTAATGTTGTGTTGTCAATGAGTGCTGTCCCGTGTAGTGTATTGAGTGTTATGTTGTGTTGTCAATGAGTGCTGTCCCGTGTAGTGTATTGAGTGTTATGTTGCGTTTTCAATGAGTGCTGTCCCGTGTAGTGTATTGAGTGGTATGTTGTGTTGTCAATGAGTGCTGCAGATGATGTCCCGTGTAGTGTTTTGATTGGTATGTTGTGTTGTCAATGAGTGCTGTCCCGTGTAATGTATTGAGTGGTATGTTGTGTTGTCAATGAGTGCTGTCCCGTGTAGTGTATTGAGTGTTATGTTGTGTTGTCAATGAGTGCTGTCCCGTGTAGTGTATTGAGTGGTATGTTGTGTTGTCAATGAGTGCTGCAGATGCTGTCCCGTGTAGTGTTTTGATTGGTATGTTGTGTTGTCAATGAGTGCTGTCCCGTGTAGTGTATTGAGTGTTATGTTGTGTTGTCAATGAGTGCTGTCCCGTGTAGTGTATTGAGTGTTAGGTTGTGTTGTCAATGAGTGCTGTCCCGTGTAGTGTTTTGAGTGGTATGTTGTGTTGTCAATGAGTGCTGCAGATGCTGTCCCGTGTAGTGTTTTGAGTGGTATGTTGTGTTGTCAATGAGTGCTGCAGATACTGTCCCGTGTAGTGCTTTGATTGGTATGTTGTGTTGTCAATGAGTGCTGTCCTGTGTAGTGTATTGAGTGGTATGTTGTGTTGTCAATGAGTGCTGTCCCGTGTAGTGTATTGATTGGTATGTTGTGTTGTCAATGAGTGCTGTCCCGTGTAGTGTATTGAGTGTAATGTTGTGTTGTCAATGAGTGCTGTCCCGTGTAGTGTATTGAGTGTTATGTTGTGTTGTCAATGAGTGCTGTCCCGTGTAGTGTATTGAGTGTTATGTTGTGTTGTCAATGAGTGCTGTCCCGTGTAGTGTATTGAGTGGTATGTTGTGTTGTCAATGAGTGCTGCAGATGCTGTCCCGTGTAGTGTTTTGATTGGTATGTTGTGTTGTCAATGAGTGCTGTCCCGTGTAGTGTATTGAGTGGTATGTTGTGTTGTCAATGAGTGCTGTCCCGTGTAGTGTATTGAGTGTTATGTTGTGTTGTCAATGAGTGCTGTCCCGTGTAGTGTATTGAGTGGTATGTTGTGTTGTCAATGAGTGCTGCAGATGCTGTCCCGTGTAGTGTTTTGATTGGTATGTTGTGTTGTCAATGAGTGCTGCAGATGCTGTCCCGTGTAGTGTTTTGATTGGTATGTTGTGTTGTCAATGAGTGCTGTCCCGTTTAGTGTATTGATTGGTATGTTGTGTTGTCAATGAGTGCTGTCCCGTGTAGTGTATTGAGTGTTATGTTGTGTTGTCAATGAGTGCTGTCCCGTGTAGTGTATTGAGTGGTATGTTGTGTTGTCAATGAGTGCTGCAGATGCTGTCCCGTGTAGTGTTTTGATTGGTATGTTGTGTTGTCAATAAGTGCTGTCCCGTGTAGTGTATTGAGTGGTATGTTGTGTTGTCAATGAGTGCTGCAGATGCTGTCCCGTGTAGTGATTTTGATCCGCCAGTGAAAATTTAGAGGGCTTCAGGGTTCTCAGTTGCTATTCTGTTAAAATGATATTTGTAATTGAGCAGTTTTTCTTTTTCTTTTCGATGCATAGTCTGCTAAGGTCATTAGCATAATCGTCAATTTTGTATTGTTATCTAAAATCTGTAGAATCGGAGGCCTATTTAAATAAAAAAGAGAATTTGAAACGTCATAAAAAAAAAAAAAATCGTATTTTCGTTTTTATTGAGGAACCCGCTATACACGTAAATGTTTTGCGGGTCCTCTATTGTACATTTTTATGTGTTGCACTTACGAGTCTACATTTTTTAGCATCATTCGTTATTTTTTATCATACTGTTCCTGTTTTTAGAAAACATGAATGTTATTCTATCTTTTTTTCTTGAGAAGGAAGTTCCTATAAGTAATTACTTGAACTATCTTTGTACACTCCTTGTACACTTGAAATATCTTTTGTAATTCATAAAGACTTAGAAAGATGTCGTATTAGCAGTGGAAGTCTTGAAAATTAGTTTCTAAGCAAGATAACGCATGAAGAGTGGGGAGCAGACGGGCCCAGACTAGGGTCCCCGGGAATAACATAGTCCGAGAGCCGGTAACCGCATGTTTCATGAAGTGTTTTATGCACCTTGAAATTTTGCTATAATGTACCTCTTGGATCGATAAGAAGGTATATATGTTTTGGCTAAACTTACCGTGGAACACCAGGTACTGCGCATTGGGGAAAGGTGCAAAAAAATGTTTCCCAAAAACAGAGTTTTATTCTGAAGCCAACTATCTTTAATTTAAAATTAAGACAATTTTACAATGAATAATAAATAAGGCAGACACGTTTAAGGGGTATAACACGCAAAAAAACAAAAAAAAAACAAACTTAATTATTTTTATTCTAATATTAAATGAGAGTTTTATTCAAGCTTCCATTTAAAGCGGGACATCTGTACATGAACATGTGAGCAAGAACCAATGAGAGCGCAGAGAACAACCACAACTGCGCGGTGCTCTCATTCACTCTTACGGTTAAGCGCAGTGTTTTGCTGTCTATTATAGGCAACATATATTTTTATGAGTCCTGATAATTAAAACCTACAAAAGTGTCTGCCCTTTTGTAATTATTTTAAAATGTGTCTATTGAAAACGCTGTTTTAATCGCAGCGTTATAAGTAATAAAGTACTTCATTTAATATTAAAAATAAAAAGTAGGTACTTTGTGTTTTTTTTATTAAATTTACATTTTAACCCCCTTAAAAGTGTCTGCCTTATTTATTATTCATTTTAAAATTGCCTTAATTTGCATTTTTTTTTTACAGTAATGATTGTTGGCTTCTGAATAAAACAATATTTTTGGGCAATATTGTTTTGCACCTTTCCCCGTGCAAAGTACCTGGTGTTCCAAGGTACGTCCAGGAAACACATACTTACCTTCTTATCCACCCATGAGGTACATTATAGCAAAATTTCAAGGTGCATAAATCCCTTCATGAAAATTGCGTTACCAGCTCTCCGACTGACATTGAATAAAAGTCTAGCGGTGACGTTTTTGGTTTTCCAGACAAATACGCACTTTTAGATACCCAGTCCTATTTTTTACGTCCTCCAGGCGGAAATGTTTAAAACTATTCCGGCCACGTTTCTAGCAGGTCGGGTAAAAACATCTCGAAATGGAGACCATCTAATTTAGTTTTGTCTAACCGCGAGATAAAAATAAAGGACAGCTACCTGGATGTTGGAGCAATGACAGGACATCAGTTAGTAAGGACGTTTGGCCGAAAGCCAGGACCTAACCAGGACCCGTCCTGAATTATGCCGTCATTAACCATCTCTCCTTTTCCAGGACTCGTTTTTTTTCTTTTGCTATGTTTTAGGACATTCCCATATCGAGGAAGGGCTCAAAACACAAAGCATATTCTGCAGAAACTAACGTACAGTTAAAACACCTTTTTTATGATCAATACATTTCACAATAACGTTTCGGCCTTCAAATTCTAGAAGAAAAATAAAGAAAGTGTTCTTATCTTCGTGGCCGGCGGAAGGTCAACAAATAAAATCTTCAACACTCAGTATCACCAACTTTATTTCATCCCTACATGTTTCACACCTTTATTGGTGCCTCTTCAGGGGAAAAAATTACAAAAATAATAAAAATAAAACTTACAGCCTACACCTGAGGAGGATAACCTTCCACCAGTACGGCCACGTCTAGAACCGGTGGCCGTACTGGTGGAAGGTTATCCTCCTCAGGTGTAGGCTGTAAGTTTTATTTTTATTATTTTTGTAATTTTTTCCCCTGAAGAGGCGCCAATAAAGGTGTGAAACATGTAGGGATGAAATAAAGTTGGTGATACTGAGTGTTGAAGATTTTATTTGTTGACCTTCCGCCGTCCACGAAGATAAGAATATTTAGAAAAGGGTCAGTTGAAGTATAATTATAATAAAGAAAGTGTAAACTTCATCATAAATCCTCTATTCCATCATTTATCAGGCTGTACCGTATGAAATGCCAGTTTTGGACTTGCCGATATCCTTGAAATGTCTTGAAACTGTCGGGGCTCCTTCTCCGAGTTCTTCGGCATATTCCCTAGTGCTTTTTGAGGGACAAGCTTCAACCCTTTCTTTCAGGTGGTCATTGTCAAGCTTGTTTTCTGGCCTTCCGCTCTCCTCGTTGTCAAGGTCAACAATTCCACTTCGAAGCCTGGAAAACCACCGGTAAATAGTTCGTTCATTCACCGTTCCCTCCCCGAACGCCGTGTTAATGTTCATACCAGCCTCAGCAGCTCTATGACCGAGCTTAAATTCATAACGAAAAATAATACGGATTTCCGTTGAAGTCATAATTTAAGTCATAATTTTTGTCAGAGGATCGTTCTCACAACACAGTACGCAAGTTACCTATTAAATAATAGGAATAAAAGAGCTTTAATTCTATATGAATAACAATGATGTTTGTAAATAATGAAATAAAAAAGGGAAAGCATTAAATCGCAAAGTAAACAAAACTGATATTTCTTATAAAACAGCCTGATATAATAATATAAAACCTTTTCAATATTTGTATATAATTTAAAAACTTCTTTTACCTTAAAACCGGCAGACTCTTTATTAAAACTTTTGTTTTATGGCTGGTTTTTTGGTAAAAGAAGTTTTTAAATTATATTCAAATATTGACATAGGGTTTTATATTAATATAAATGATGGAATTTTTCTTCTAGAATTTGAAAAAGGCCGAAACGTTAGTGAAATGTGGTGATATAAATAAATTCAATATTTATGGTCTGAGGTATTGATCATAAAAAAGGTGTTTTAATTAAAATTGGACTCAGAATTTTCTTTTTGGAGAAAAGAAGAATATAAAAAGACCATAACGTAGACTTCTTACACTCTCCTTCTTAGCATGTTTTTGGGTGGAAAACATACTTAATATTTGAGCTTCATGACGCAATCAGGAGAATATGAAGATATAAGGAGCTCAAAATGGTATATTGCATTTCCAAATCACGTTTAACCCATTAAGTAGCCAATATTGTTTTTTTTTTTGGAATTTTTTAATAAAATTTTAACAGGGTGTTTATATACCTTAGAATAGCATCTACACAAAATTTAAATCAATTCCAACAATTAATTCCTGAAATATTAGCTGTCATATATATAGGACGCTGCTCCATTTGGGATAAGTTACGGTAATTTTTTTTTTCCTTTTCTTTAGGTGCATCTACTGCTGAGGTCATAAGCACCATTTACGGTAATATTACTGAAATATAACACACAACAAACATGTTGTTTATTTTAACATATTTTTACATAAAATAGAATGTCTGAACATAATAATGCATATATACAAATAAAATACATATATTCTAGGGCTATAAAATTTTGGAAAAAAAATTTGTGTTATACTGCATTTTGTCAAAGGTTTTCCTTTACAATCAGAAAATTGACATCTCTGTTGCTTTTCTCTCGTTCCAATGATGTAGCCCTTTCCGTCTAGCCTCACACTCTCTAACACTTTGGCTTTGAAACTTCTAGAAGCTGGTGATCTTTCAACATTCTTATGGGCATTTGCTCCTACCTTCAAATATGTCAACGCAATCATCCTGCGAATGTCATTTAGGCTTTTCTTTTTTTTTGAAATTGTCTTTTAGCCTTGTCTCCTATTTCACTAAAATTATAGATAACATCATATTTCTCCCAAGATAATTTTCCTTCCAAAGTTTTGTTTTGGGGAGAATTTTTAATTTTCTTTATTGAATTTCTATTTTTTTTTTTACTGGTACGTTTATTTATCGGTTTCTTTTCTTCTGAGCTTGATGAGCTGAGACTTATATCATCTATGTTATCTTGTTACGGTTGGTCATCCGGAAGATTTAGTTCAATATTGCCAGGAATGTCATGGACAAATGGTGGTGCAAGTCCTTCATCGTGTATTTCCTGTTGGTCCGTGGCTTCTTGGACATTTGGTTGTAATGCTAATATATAATCTCTATTTCTTCCGAGAATAAATAGGCCACAGTATCCTCAATTGTATTGAAAACTGAAGGAAGATGTATTCTACACATAGGAAAAATATACTCATAGTAGCAGCGTCCTATTTATAGGACAGTCGATTCAATTGGATACACAAATAGGATGAAAATATATTTTCAATAAACTATTACTAAGAATAATAGTTTCATCAGTTCTAAAAATGAAACAATAAGTTTCATTCAGAAAATTAAAGAAAAAGTTACTTACCAATTTTTTAGTAGGAATAAGTGACAAAGAAAATAAGGCGTTAGGCAGCAGTTGTAAAACGCTACTTTATTATCCCACAGCTCAGAGGATACTGAAAGAGTGAGGGTCTAAACACTTGGAACTCTTAAACTGACATGTCCTGATGTGATTTGAGGGTAGTGCAAAATTTCCCTGCACCTCCTAATCCTGTCAGGTCATGAACAGTGACTGTCCTATGAATAGTACGTTGCTACCTAATGGGTTAACCTGTTCCATTCCATATTCAACCTTTTACGTTTCAAATTGGACCTCTTTCGTTCAAAATTCAAGTCTTGCATTATTCTCCACATCGAGCTCAAATGTGAAAAATAAAATAATTATTTATATATTGCTGGACCACAACGGAGGCGTTTAGGAATTGATTTAGTGTATGTGGAAACGTCAGGCAAAAAATAAAATATGGCAGAACATAAGGTCCTATCGAGGAAAAGATAAAGGTGTTAATAAATCGGCTAGCTGTGGTCTAGTAATTAATTCCCTCGGCACGGAATGTCCCAGGTATCCAGGTAAAGTGGCCGTAGTAATTTCCAATGTCTGGGAATTCCTTCCTGGAACCCGATAATTGAATTTCTCTAGCCTCATATTTTTAGTCAAGATCCCACACGCTACCCTCCGGGGCAGTGTTATTGGACTTATCTCTATAAATGTCAGGTAGAAATAGTAATTAAGCACGTAGGACATTGAAGAAATTCTTCCTCATGTCCGATATTTGCTGAAGGATATCTGATCTAGTGACTTCCGTACAGAGTTCAAATAGTTTGGGTGCAAAACTAATGCAGGTTTTTATATTACCATTTCGATCCTGATAAGTGATCAAAACCTACTTCTCTTACAATGTTTCGGGTTTGTCGTATCAACAACAGAAAGCCTTCCGCCACCTTCCTTGTCTTCGAGATCAAATCCTGCAAGACGAAATTCTTGGATTCTTCGCTGCACTGTAAAATCACTAATTCCCACTAACCCGTCCAACATTCATGTTATGACCGCAGTTCGACCATGACGAAAATCTTGAGCAAAAACGGAGAATATGGACAGCTTGCCCCCAGCCGGAAAGTAAACAAGCTACAGCTGGCGATATGTCGTTTTATATATCTGTACCCCTGATGTAAAGGGCACCTTGTCACATATTTGTAATTTTTCAGGAGCCAATTTTCCTTTACTTTGAACTATTTAAATTTGTTTCTTCGGGAATTATAGAAACAATTTAAAGAATATTTTTTTATTGCGATTGATAGGTAATTTGAAGTGTTGATCATAGTCAAACAAAACCAAGTACTCAACATGGTGTCTTTTACCCCTAATATAAACGGACATGAATTTATTTTTCACTGTCTTATCTTCCTCATTTATGGGAACAGGAAATTGTGCATTAGAACGTTATAGGGATCGAAAAATCCACATTAAGAACACGGTGTTAAGTCAATTTAATAAAAAAAATGGACATGGTGTCCTTTAGCTCCGAGGTACAGATATGTGCTGGATCGGAGGATCATTTCTTCCGACTGTCTGGGGGACTACCTCCCTGTGGCTACGGGTCAACTGTTTCATTTCGAATCTTGCCAATTGGCACTACAGCCGGTTCAGTTAGATGGAATAGTTCTAATTCCGCATGCCTGAAATTCCGAGGGAAATATTTCTGACGGTTTCGCCATTTGCATTTCCATTACAATGGACAACACCCTACTCATTGAAGAAGAAGAAGAACACTTTATTAAAAATTTAAAGTGAGGCTTCCCAAATTAATAGGGTTAACCACACAGCTCTTATATGAATCTTTTTGGTTTGATCTTTAAGGCTAGATGTCCTGTTTTAATTCAAAGATTCAGTTGCTTCTGGGGATTTTGAGGTTGTAATGATGATCGCTTTGTACACTTGATTGTGATTTTTTCTTTATTATTTTTGTTTTTAACCCTTTCCGTACGCAAAGAACCGCGAGGAGATGTGTTCTCCTGTACGGGATACTAGGACACGGCACTGGTCCCTCTGTACGGGATACTTTTCCCACTCTCGGCCACAGTGCCTCGACTTTCAGAAAAGAACGTCAGGCTTTTATTGTAAATTGATCTCTTTTCTCGATCGATTGCATTAGCTTGCTCGTTGTCGTTTTCTTTCGAACCTCACAGTGGGGTCAATTATATAAGCGAGTTGGCTCTTTGTTTTGAATGTTCCAATATCGGCAAACCTTGATGATCCTTCATCGTCGATACAATACACCTCTTCGAAACAGCGTTAGTTCTTTTCCTCAAGGAGCTCTTTTAGTCTGTGCTTCACATTACGATGGCGACGAGTGATGAGAAGCATGTTATGCGGACATTTTCCCAGCACATGTGCTGGTGTTTCGGGCTCTTCACCACATTTGCGGCAAAGGGGTCCAACATCTCTCATCGCTCCACTCAGGGAGCATATGACTATATGTATATATGTATTTCAATATATACATATAGTCATATCCTTCATATCATATATACTTTCCTCAATAGTCATATCATATGTATATATTGAAATAATATTGCAATAGGAAATATATAAGTTCAAAGGAGTCTTCTTACTGAGACATCCATGACCCATGTGGTTGACATATGTCTAAAAAAAAAAAATACATAAATTTCTTAAATACAAAAGATTTCATAATGCTGGATCTAAAAGTGATATTGACCAGAAGTACTACTTGAAGATAGATTCAGAAGATCGATATAGATAGGAGGCGATTGAAACATATATATATATATATATATATATATATATATATATATATATATATATACACATACATACATACATGCACACAAATATTTATAAATTAAATATGTCCGATTAACTCAGTTCTTTCTAGGAAAACATTATTATTATTATATTGTTTAATAAGCTAAATATATTTTTGTTTTAGAGTCCTTCTGAAGAAGAAAGAAGATTTTAAAAGAGTTTTATGTGGGACAGCTTTCACATCAACCTACCAACATCGAGTAAGAGAGTTGAGTAAATTCTAAATTTGAATGTTGCTGAGGGTTTTTGTTGGTCATCATTAGGGAACGGATGTTCATAAAAAATAAAATTCAAAATATGTACATAGGTATATATTTACCTATATCTAATGAAATATGTAATAAAAAATTGAATATACTTAATAAAAAAGTACCTAGAACACTATAATATATATATATATATATATATATATATATATATATATATATATATATATATATATATATATATATATATATATATATGAAAAATCAGTCCCGTAACAGGCCACGAGGGCCCTGAGGGGCAGATACTATAGAGGTATCTGATTCATGACCATACGGCACACTAGGGAGATAGTGTGGTCAGTACTATGCTCCGGCCGCCTGATTTTCCCCTTGGCTGCTTCGACTGCTAGGGTCATTAGCACCAACCAAAGTACCCATTATTAAATTAATTAAAGGCTGGGTTGGCCTAGGGACGGTCAGGGAGGCCGAATTCAACCGTTGAACGAAGACACTAGAAGAAAAAATCTTTAGTGCTTGCTCGGGATTTGAACTCAGGCCTCCAGCTTATTAGTCCAGTGCTCTACCACTGAGCTAACCTCGCCCCATATATATATATATATATATATATATATATATATATATATATATATATATATATATATTTATCCAATGCCCGTCGGTGGCGGTTGAGCCATTTGACGCCGAGCCTCCCAGTATCGCTTAGTGAGGTCAGGAAGATGGATCAGCTTAGGACAGACGAGGAGGTGACTTCCCACCATCCTTCCGCTTGAACATAGTGGGCAAATGTCCGAGTCTGTTAAGCCAAGGCGATAAAGATGGGCCTGCAGGTAGTCGTGTCCAATTTCCAGGCGGAATCTTGCAACAGCTTCGCTTCTCCTCAGATCGTCAGGGCTGTGACCTGGGTTCCTAGGACTATAAAATACTGAAAATAAAAGCTTAAAAAATGAATACGAGCTTTATTATAAATGGAAAGAAAAAAACTCTATAACATATTGAAAAATAAAGCATAAATAAAAATAAGGAACTCATTTTAAAACGGGAAATAAGAAGTTGAAAATTTCTTCAGGTGAAAATTATTATGGAAAATTGTTTGCAAAAACGTGCATTTTTAAATTATCAAACGTACAATGTCGCCGGTCTTATTTCATAAGGGGAGTATAGAGGGGTGGGGTCACCGACCAAGCCCAATTTTTTTTCTGGTGATTTTGTATCGAAAAATAGCCGACAACTGCCCGAGCGTTTCCTTCAATGCTAAGAAGCGTTTCTTAGGAGCTAAGCAGTAAAATAGGTTGAAAATTCATTATTTTATACCTTGAGTTTGGAAAATAATATCGCCATGATTCTTTCACAATTTCATTTTTTTAGAGATCAGATTAAAGGAATTATACAATTGTTGAACAATAATTTGTTATATATTTTTTAAAACGCATCTGTTCCCAGACCTTTAACGCCGGACAAGCATGACTACCAGCCAGCCACCTTTGCTTCTTGCAAGTTATAATTGCTTCTTCTTGGTTTCCCCTTTATTTTTTCGATTGCAAGATAAAATAATTATCAAAATATGGATTTTTGACAAAATATAAAAATAAAAACCAGTTTAAATGCTTTAAAATCACTTAAAACGTGCAGAATTTCATCAAGAATTACGATTTAAGAATCAAATAAAATATGTAAATTAGAGCCTTCTGCTGGAATTCAGGAAGATAAATATGCTTTAGGTCCACCCGAAAAACCTATGTAATGTACTGTATAACGTACAGTCTCCATTTTCCTTTTTGACCTTTTTGTTACCCTTTTTATCAGTTTATTCATCGCTAAACCATATTTATGCTAATACAATAACCGTAAAAGACCAAGAGGACCCTAAAGGGGCAGATACAGTAGAGGTATCTATAAGCCACAGTAGGAAGATATTGTTGTCTGCTCGGGCCACTTGATTTTTACTTTAACGGACTTTGATTCTGCTATTGAGTTAATGGCCTCTTTGTGATACTCATAATAAATTTAAAAAAAGTCCGTCACGCAGGAGCTGCATAATTAAGCACTTTCCTCAGAATTGGGTAGTGACGAGTGCATTCCTGAATAATTTGCTTAAAATAACCTATATAGATAAATAAAATAAAAACATAAATTGTTCTACTCTTTTGCATTTTTTATGAGCAGCTGTTTCAATTATTTATTTATTTAAATTTTAACGTCCATTTATTATTAACTACGAATTTTAGGACGGGTTATCTATAGGTTACCACCCTTTTCTAGCCAGGATAGGGGTGATGCCTTTTCTTTTTTCGAATGAAAAGCCACCGCCCCTAGTGGGAATCGAACCCACGACCTTTGGCACGGAGTGTTAAGAGCTCACGCCTTAACCCTCACGGCTACCGGGTCTCCACTTTTCAATTATTAATTTTGTAATTAATTTGCTTCCAGAGTTTTGTGTATGCGTGGTACTACACTACGTAATAAATACACAAAGCTTCACATTTTGATCTATTGATCTAGATGAGTTTCGCGAACCTACGTTTGGCGGAAGAATTCAATTCAAACATTGTACAAAGTAACACCCCCCCCCCCTTCCAATAGACCGATTTAGTTCATTTTTACAACACTTCTTTCTTCTTAGATAGCCAAGACGTATAAAGAGTTTCATAACAATACAACAGGAATTACGACCGGCATAAGGAAATTAGTAATTTCTGTCCGGAGTAAACCCTCCCTTCTAGTCAACCGATTTAGCTTATTTTTATAACAAATTTTACTCTTCAGTTGGCCACAACGAATACCGAGTTTCATTGAAATATATCAAAAATTATGGCTGGTATTGGCAAATAACTACTCTGGACCGATTTTGTTGGTTAACGAACTCGTTCAATCGTTTGATGGGGGAATACTACATTCCAAGTTTCGTGGCGAAAAAACAAATACTCTGGCCTGTATCGTGTTAATGGACACATATATAACTGCATATATATATATATATATATATATATATATATATATATATATATAAATTTGAACGGGGGTCATTTTTGGTGTCTACTAGGTAGGATCGATAAAGATTCGAAGATTTTTTTCAAAAATTCCGTTATGAGTGCTACCTCAATAGCTACTTTCTTTCGGAGGAAAGTGCTAAAAAAAATACTTCAACAAGTTATCTAAAATGAAGCTAAAATTATTTTGTTCTTTGAATTATGATGGCGTCATGTGAATAAGTGCACTTTCGATGAAGTGAATTAAATGGGCTAGTGACTCGGTCTATAGTAAATTCTATAGTATTAGTGCAGTTATCAACGCAGCCGAATATAGATTAGCATATGAATGCTGGGTGGGCCATCGGGACATTTCGGGAAACGTTGTAACCATCCGTCAATGACGTTAGGTACCCTCCAAATCCTACAACGCCGATGAAAATACGACCGCTGAAGCATAAACGATTGTCCGATCAGCGATATTGAATCGGAGAACAATAGCCTTTATGATTCCACCGACGGGAGTCAATAATCATGACTATAAAAAAAATATCGAGCCCCGTGCATCGGGTCATACAACAGCGCCCCTAGCTGCAGGACGGTGAATCTTATCGGATTATAAAGGCTGATTTATTGTTCTCACGTGCCGTTCTATATCCCCGATATTGGCGGGGTTCGAGTCATATCTCTTCAAGCATGGATGCTCTCATCGCTTGCACCTTCAGCTGGCAAATTGATGATAATTTTAACGGCGATGGTGAACAGAAATATTCCAACGAAAATAGTATTTATCCACAAATAAGGACAATAGACGAAATATTGTGTTGAAAAATGCGAAATGAATGTTTCACACTTTTCAGGGAAATTATTTAATTGTTTTATGCCCTGTCAAACAATTGGTCCAATTTTTAGCGCGTTTCCTTCCTCTCTCTATAGGGATGAAACCCACGTATGAAGTTGACCTTATAAGGCAATCGGGATGTATTGGCCTATTAAAAATGTTCACGTTTCAGAAACCATAGATCACAAAAAATAACGGTGGTCCAAATTATATTTTAAATAGATATGAGGGCCTCAGAAGTCAACGGGTCTAAGTGAAATCCTTGATAAAATCATGAACTGTAAGATTTCTTTGTTACATGTGTTTAAATTTTTCTCGACACATTAAGATAAAAAATTAACTGTTCGTATTCCAATCTTTCAAAATGACACTGAACATAAGAACAGAAACGCGCTAATATTAGAGCGGACTTTTTTTTTACCATAAATTTTCTTCAGCAGTGATATTGAGTAATATTCTTAGGAAGAAACGTGTCTAGACTATAAGGTAATTTAATAGTTCGGGCTTGGGCTAAGCCACTATTGCAGATGTACCGATTTTGCTTTAGACCAAACCCGTTTAACCTTTTGCAATAATGAGGTTTCATAGCGAACAATAAAAACGTCTGGTGAGTTTCCATAACGTTCTTAAACCTATAACCAGTTCAAATAGACAGAAAAGTTCAATTCCGCATGCGTCAAGTATTGATAGAAATATTCCCGACGAATCCAACATTTGAAAACTCCCATTTCAAGGAACGACACCATACGTGAAACATTATAAAACCTGTTTATGTCTCGTTTAAGACAAGGGAAGGATTTGTGAGGTTAGGCAAAGGAGATATTGTATTTATAAAAGCTAAGGCTAAAAACGTTTTAATCCGCCTAGTAATAAGGTTATAACAAAGAGAATTTTTACCGCCAGTTTCTTGCACGGGGAATATAGGCCACGCAATTTTCCCTCCAAATCATCTATTTGAACAGGCTATTGCTTAAATTGTTTTCATCCCTAGCTTTGGCTATGTATTGATAAATATTAAACACTATCTCCCTTGCCTGACCTCACAAATCATTCCCTGGTCCTAAACGAGACATAATCAGTTTTTATGGCCTGCTTCATTGCAAATGGAAAGCACCGCTCTAGCATTTGTCGGTCCTCCAAAAACTAGCAAATGTAGCAGACCAACATTTCGAGCCCATTTTTGACTATCGATCCGAATAGGAACAGTGTGCCAATCGACTTGGACTCAACATAGAAGACTCTCATGGCCTGTGTGTTAAGGAAATAAGGAGTACACTGCGTGAGGGCTCTTTCGAGGAATGGTCCAATTTCAAATGGCAAGGCATCGGTGTCAAGCACTTTATGGATTACACGCCACGACGAGGGGCTCCCTGAGAAAAAAAAAACAAAAAAAAAAAACAATATAAATTTCTTAAATGCAAAAGATTTCATAATGCTGGATCTAAAAGACTCTAACAAATCATGAGATAAAATATCTTGACAATGGACAATCCTAATTGAAAAGGGGAACTAATTTAAAAGCAATTTGAATAATTTATGAGATAAATTAAATTGTGCAATAAACTCATCTTATTCTTGATCCCAATTAGAAGACAATTATTCAAGACGACCCTCTTTTTATAGTAATTACATTACTGACAGTAGAATAATATTGGGGAAGAATTTTATTCAGATAATACTCCAACAAGTTAGTTTTTAATATTGAAGTTGAAAGAATGTGAGAAAATATTGAAACACTCGCAGGAACTGCGTCCACGCATTTCTCCAGTGTAGTTAGTAAATAAATTAAAGCAAGTATTGGTAGGTTTTTATCTTTCGTGAAAAATATAAAATGAAATCTCAAAGAAAAGGAAGATTTCGGACACCGCAACAGGAAATTGGCAGTATTCTAAGCGGAAACTATACAGTTTTATTTACATGTTCTATATTTGTTTACCTTGTATTACCATGGTAACAAAGTGAGGAACGTATTGGTTATAGTATTTCCAAGAGAAAAAGAGGATGGAACTATACTTTCGTAGCCACATCTTCCATCCAACAGAAATGCTTCAAGTTGTGAAGTCGATAGCCGGTAATATGCTGGTTATAGTATTTCCAAGAGAAAAAGAGGATGGAACTATACTTTCGTAGCCACATCTTCCATCCAACAGAAATGCTTCAAGTTGTGAAGTCGATAGCCGGTAATATGCTGGTTATAGTATTCCAAGAGAAAAAGAGGATGGAGCTATCCTTTCGTAGCCACATCTTCCATCCAACAGAAATGCTTCAAGTTGTGAAGTCGATAGCCGGTAATATGCTGGTTATAGTATTTCCAAGAGAAAAAGAGGATGGAGCTATCCTTTCGTAGCCACATCTTCCATCCAACAGAAATGCTTCAAGTTGTGAAGTCGATAGCCGGTAATATGCTGGTTATAGTATTTCCAAGAGAAAAAGAGGATGGAACTATACTTTCGTAGCCACATCTTCCATCCAACAGAAATGCTTCAAGTTGTGGAGTCGATAGCCGGTAATATGCTGGTTATAGTATTTCCAAGAGAAAAAGAGGATGGAACTATACTTTCGTAGCCACATCTTCCATCCAACAGAAATGCTTCAAGTTGTGAAGTCGATAGCCGGTAATATGCTGGTTATAGTATTTCCAAGAGAAAAAGAGGATGGAACTATACTTTCGTAGCCACATCTTCCATCCAACAGAAATGCTTCAAGTTGCGAAGTCCATTGCCGGTAACATGCTCGAACTCAATGCCGTTGGTTTTTCAACGGATTATTCATTTACCATATGTTGGGGCGCGGGCTTTAAGACTTAGGGTACAAAGTACGTCGTACCACCACCTCCCTAATATACCAGCGCAGTTCGTTTCCAGATCTAGAGTAGATCACAACTCATTCTTGTAGCTCGGGACTGCCCCCTCATTTCCCATTACGTTTCGGCCCCTCTTCTCTCTTTACTTTCCAGGAGCTGCTAACAGGGCCCTGTTTCTTCAGCAGCTGGCAACGTAATGGTAAGTTTACATGTTTTTTTCTCATACTCTGAACCCATCCCTCAAACCACGTGCCGAGGATTAATTTTCAATCCCCAGCGCGTACATTTTTTGGTCCTCCGGGCCGCGGATTGCGTAAGTAATCCGTGGAGATTTAACCACGACTAATCCGAATCGCGGAATACATATTAGTTCCCCATTTTATAGAATTAAAATAATTTATTCGTCCAACTTCAAGATGTCGAAGCGAGACCCCATTAAACAACTAGCTATTTTAAGGGAAAAGCGCGAGGAAATGTTCGCAATGGCATCCAATTACTTAAAAAGGGCTACAAATTTAGAAAAGGAAAATTTTCGCGATTTCGCCCCTACGTATATCAAATTGGATCAAATGGAAAATAATTTCTCTAGAATACAGGATACGATTATGGAAATTAACGCGGAAGTTTCTATAGAAACTGAGAAATTGGAAGTTCAGAATGTTCGCGTAGCCTTCGATGACGTCATACATTCCATACGCAGTACATATCTTAGGCTGGACAGGCTGTATCCCGAAGCTCCGACAGGCGCGTGCTTGCAGGAGAAGCCTATTCTTCAAACCAAATCCTTTCTCCCTAGGATAGAAATTCCACGTTTTTCGGGGAAAATCGAAGATTGGACTACCTTCATATCACTCTTTAACAGTATAGTCGATACCGACGAATGCCTGACGCAAGTTCAAAAATTTCAGTATTTGAGGTCGGTACTCGAAGGAGAGCCTCTATCTCTTATATAAAATTTCCAACTTACAACCGAAAATTACGCTTTAGCATTGCAGGTGCTTAAAGATCGATACCAGTCAAACAGACGTCTGGCCGCATATTATATAAATCAAATTTTGTTCTTTTCTCCCATTACGACATCTAACCATAATTATCTGCAGAAATTCATTAGCGTACATTCCAATTCTGTAAATGCACTGAAAGTGCTTGATCTAGAAAATTTAGAAGATGTTCTTCTTTTTCATTTGGCCTATAGGAACTTAGATCGTTCCACTCAGATTGCATTCGAAAATCATTTCAAATCAGTAAATGTTCCAACTTTTAAAAATTTACTTGATTTTGTAATAGAACGTGCTAGATCATCTGAGATAATGCAAGATCTCGGAATAAAAGGTAGAATTACTCAGAGTAAACAAGTTAATACTTTCCTAACTAATTCGAATAAAATGGAGCGAGAAGATCCCAGCTGTCCCATTTGTAAACATTCTCATAAGATAACATCGTGTCCTCAGTTAATTAATTGTCAACTCAATAAAAAATATGAAATTTTAAAACGCTTAAAACGATGTTTTAACTGTCTTGGTGCACATATGAAAAATCAATGCAAATCGAAAAATGTTTGTAGATCGTGTAGTAGATCCCATCACACCTTAATACACCCTTCTAATTCTTATCCAACTTGTAATAATAATCCGAATGATAATTTAAATTCTTGTGATCCTAATTCCAACGATGCGATAACTCCCACTTTTAGCACTAATGAAGAGCCTAGAAATAATTCCGTTACTTTATCTTGTCATTCTGCTAATTCCATAACGGTACTTCTTGGAACTGTGAAAATGTTTATAAGAGATTCAAGTGGCCGTCAACAACCGATTCGAGGAATATTAGATTCTGGATCTCAAATTTCAGCTATATCTCTCGGAGCTGTCAAGCGTCTAGGATTCAAAAAATTCAAAAATTCTATCTCGCTTTCTGGGATATCCAATGTTGCTACACCCACATATGGAGCTGTAGATTGTATCTTGTCTCCCCGTGACAACTCTAAAAGAGAATTTAAAACACAATCTGTTATCTTATCAACCATTTCTAACGACCTACCGCAACAAAGTCTACCGGGAGAGGTAATAAACAAATTTAAAAATTTAAAATTAGCCGATGATAAATTTTTTGAAAGTTCTCCAGTAGAATTCATAATTGGAAATGATTTATATCCACTCATTCTAGAAAACGAACCTATTACAATAATTAAGGGTAACCCTTCCGCAATAAACACTGTTTTTGGCTGGGTTATCGGTGGTAATGTTATTAATCCAGAAAATAAAAACCCAAATAAAGATTCTGCTATATGTTCCTTGATGACTATAACTCCTTCTTTGGATTCTTTAGTTTCCAAATTCTGGGAAACTGAAGAAGTGAGTGCATCCATTCCTATAAACCCTGAAGATGAATTCGTTGAAAATCATTTTGTGACCACTCATTCCAGAGACACTTCTGGTCGCTATGTGGTGTCATTGCCTTTCAAACCTAATGCTCCAATTTTGAGCGATAATCGCAACCAAGCGCTAAAATATATTTTAAATTTAGAAAGGCGCCTTTCTCGAACTCCTGAGATTATGTTTGACTATAATAAATTTCTAAACGAATATTTAGAATTGGGTCACATGGAAATAGCCAATTCCTCTTCTAGTTACATATTACCTCATCATTGTGTGCTTAACGATTTTAGTTCTTCTACAAAAATAGCGAGTTTCCCGCCAGCAAATTGGTCGCACGTTTCGACTGACCAGAACCCCGCCGATATAGCCACTCGAGACTGCTCTCCGGAGCATTTTTCAGAAAACTCTTTGTGGTGGAGAGGTCCCTCTTTTTTGAGAAAAATTCCCAGCGAATGGCCGTCCACGCGGGTCGTCAGTCCTGAGGAAGAAATACCAGAGCTGAAACCGCTTAAAGTGTTATTATCCGCCTCTGTTCCATCACCTTACCTAATCGAGTTCATAAATAAGTTTTCTTCTTGGCTTCGTTTGAAATATGTTCTAGCATATGTTTTGAGATTTGTTCACAACATTAGATCAAGTAACACGCGTCATAAGGGCGCTCTTTCTGTCCAAGAGTTAACGTTAGCAGAAGACCTGATAATATCGTTGGTGCAGAAAGATAGTTTCCCATTTTTATTTGTTTCTAATTCAACTGTTCCTTCCAATATAGCATCCCTGTCCCCATATCTCGATAAAAAGGGACTTATAAGAGTTGGTGGCCGCTTGAGGTACTCAAACTTAAGTGAGTCCGCTAAGCATCCTATTCTTTTGCCTAAAAAATCAAGAATATCTGAACTCCTCTGCCACTATTATCATTTAGTTTCCTTGCACTCAGGACCTAGGACTGCTCAAAGTTTGATCCAGCGATATTATTGGATAATTTCTCTTCGCGATCTAGTGCGCAAGCGCATCCACAAGTGCCTTACATGCCACAAGTTAAGAGCCTCAGTTACGCAGCCAGTTATGTCTAATCTGCCTTATCCAAGAGTCAATGTCTCAAAGCCTTTCACAAGCACCGGGGTGGATTTCGCTGGCCCATTTCTCATTAAGGAAAGCAGCAGGAAAAATGCTGCTGCTAAAAAATGCTACTTATGTATTTTCGTTTGCTTCAGTACTAAGGCTGTCCATCTGGAAGTTGTTTCCTCTCTGTCAACCCAAGCATTTATCGCTACTCTAGACCGATTTGTTGCGAGACGAGGTCTCCCTCACGACATTTATTCAGACTGTGGCCGTAATTTTGTTGGTTTTTCTCGACACCTGAAAGAAATTTATGATCAGATGAAGGCCTCCTCTCCTGAAATTAGCGCTTTTCTCGCATCCCGCAGCTTAAGATGGCATTTTAATCCTCCTCATGCACCTCATTTTGGTGGCCTTCATGAAGCTGGCATAAAATCTGCCAAACTCCTTTTGGTACGAATGCTTGGCCGGAATCCTGCTCTAAGTTACGAGGAACTCACTACTCTAGTTGCGCGCATTGAAGCCGTCTTAAATAGTCGTCCACTCTATCTCTCTTGCCCTCATCCTCTTGATGATCCTGATCTTCTAACCCCTGGTCATTTCTTGGTGGGCGGCCCTCTCCTAGCCGTTCCAGAACCTCTAGAAGAAAGTACCTCATATGCATCACGTTGGACAAGGGTCAAGTCGTTATATGCGTCCTACTGGAGACGCTGGACTTCTGAGTATTTAAACACACTCATGCAAAAACAGAAGTGGACGAAGTGCTCCGAAAACCTTGCCGTAGGCGACGTCGTTTTCCTCAAGGAAAATTCTTTACCACCCCTCGCATGGCCTATTGGCCGGGTTGAAGCCGTACTTCCAGGATGTGACGGCGTGGTGCGTGTGGTGTCAATCCGCACAACCCATGGCACTTATGTCAGGCCAGTAACAAAACTACTGTTGCTGCCACATTAGTTGTTTGTTTTTTTTTTCCTCTTTATCTCGCAAGATGCATTCATTTATTTTTCTATTATTTCACAAGTGTTTTGTTGTCTCTCTTTCTTATCGCCAAGCGAGGCTTTATTATAATTTGCCAAAGGATTCATCCCTCCTTAGTCCTCATCCTCTCCGTGGGCTTCCCGCGAAGAAGTCTTCCATGACAGCCCCCTTGGAAGTGAAGAACTTGCGTTTCCTTTATTCCTACTTCTCTCTCTCATACCTTTTCGTGATGAACCTTTTGAAGATAACCACATATTTATTATTATAATTTATTTTCTTCTTTCTCAAGATTTCTTATTTCTCTTTTTAAGAAACTATCGTTTCTTGGTGGGCGGTATGTTGGGGCGCGGGCTTTAAGACTTAGGGTACAAAGTACGTCGTACCACCACCTCCCTAATATACCAGCGCAGTTCGTTTCCCGATCTAGAGTAGATCACAACTCATTCTTGTAGCTCGGGACTGCCCCCTCATTTCCCATTACGTTTCGGCCCCTCTTCTCTCTTTACTTTCCAGGAGCTGCTAACAGGGCCCTGTTTCTTCAGCAGCTGGCAACGTAATGGTAAGTTTACATGTTTTTTTCTCATACTCTGAACCCATCCCTCAAACCACGTGCCGAGGATTAATTTTCAATCCCCAGCGCGTACACCATAATTTCTAGGCAAAAGATTTGACATTAACTGGCCAATATCTGAGTAATACAACAGAAATAGGTTTTTACCAAATTTTACGCGTTGCAGCTGAGCGAGGTCCTTCACTGTCACCTGTTTGTGTCCTTCAGCAACAGCTATTTGGGTTTCTTCAACGACGGCTGAGTGGGTTCCTCCACTGTAAGCAAGCGGGGGCCTCCAGCCTTAGCTAAGCGGGATCCTTCAGTGATTGCTATGCGGGGTCCTTCAGTGACTGAGATGCGCGGCCCTTCAGCGACGACTGTGTGGGTTCCTTCACGGTAAGCTAAGCGGGGTCCTCCAGCCTTAGCTATGCAGGGTCCTTCAGTGGCTGCGGTGCGCGTCCTTCAGCGACAGCTGTTTGGGTTTCTTCAGTGACGGCTGATTGGTTCCTTCACTGTAAGCTAAGCGGGGGGCCTCCAGCCTTAGCTATGCAGGGTCCTTCAGTGACTGCTATGCGGGGTCCGTCAGTGACTGCTATGCGGTGTCCTTCAGCGAAAGCTTTGTGGGTTCATCGGCGACAGGTGTTTGGGTTACTTCACTGTTAGCTAAGAGGTCCTCCAGTTACATTTCTGCACGGTCCATCAGCGACTACTAGGGATAAGAACGCACGTTTTATTATTATGTTTATGTCCACCGTTTTTATTTTCTGTTATTTTTTTTACGACTGTATTTCTTGTTATTTAAGTATAAATTGTTGCCCTTAGTAATAAATTTAGCACGACAGGAAATTTAATAAATAAAGGAACTAAAGAGGCTCGCCATGTTGTAGATGCCAAAACATGTATGATTGATTTCCATGTCATCCCTATGAGGCATGGATGATCTGATTTGGAAGTCTCTACTTCACATATTTTAGACAAATTCAATTAGTTGTTTTTCTCCAAAATGTCCTTTAGAATGTGCTGAAACACAGATGTAGAACTTGGATATAATTAACTGGCCAAAGCATATTTACATTTGCAGGAAACACTCTCATTGAACTTTAAGGTATAATAAGATTAATTGTACAAAGTTAAAATCCGTCCCTTGAAAGCTGCGAATTGGAATTTATAAGGGCAAATTGTAAATCGGTGTCGAGAGACAGAGTTGGCAAGTAAAATTTATTGCGGGGCAAAGCCACCAACTGCTGAGTCTCGACAATAAATCCTTCATTGTCCTTAAATAAGTTCGGCTTTGAAAGTTTCTCTTTTCCTTGGAGCCCTATTCTACCAGATCATACCTTCAGATAATAGACTAACTTTCAAAAGAGCTTATTAATCTGCTGTTTTAATTACCTGAAGGAACTTGGGGTCCTTCTAGTGATGTTTGTGATGAGATACAGGCTTTATCCTGTCACTCCAGCGATAGATAAAGGATGGAAAGGTTATTCCTTCATAGATATTAGGAGGATATTCGAGACGCTTTCTATCCCCTATTAATAAGTAGAACGGCCCCCCACGCTATAATATTATACCTTAACCCTAGGATTCTCAAGATGGAGCTTTTGGTGCCCTTCTTGTTCCTATTTTTTTCATATCTTTGTCCATAAAAGTTAAAATGACATTTCTTATTCTTATTCCGGGACACGTGTCCCATAGGAATAATTTTCTGTGTACATATACACATATATAAAATTACAAATAATTCAGCTTGTATGTAAATTAGGGATTGGTGAAATCTTGCAGGGATATTCGGCAAGAAATTCTTGTATTTTTTATTTTGATACCGGATATATATATATATATATATATATATATATATATATATATATATATATATATATATATATATATATATATATATATATATATATGATGCCAAAAATGAAATGAAAAGTTTTATTCTTATTCCGGGACACAAGTCCCATTGCTTCTGTATAAACTAGGGATTGGGTAAAACTTGCAGGGATAGAAAGTGGTGGAAGAGTCGGGATTTAAAGGTTTCTAGGTTGGTAGAATGGCGGACAGACAGAGGTAAGGAATTCCATAGCGAGGCGACACTGGTGATGAATGATTTTTCGAATATTGCTGTTCGGTGGGAAGGAATATGAAGATCGGAAAGACGAGATCGGGTGTTATGGGAGTGAACAGAGGATTTAAATTTAAGGAGTTGAAAAACATAAGAAGGTCTTTGGGATTGAATTACTTCGTAAAGGACTGAGCCGAGGAATTACTGTCGACGATAATGAGGGAATAGCCAATTTAGCTCCTGGTAGAAATGTGATATGTGGGAGTCTCTGGGGATCCGGAGGATAAAACGAATGAAACAGTCCATGAGGCGTTTGAGTTTTGCCTCGAGATCGCCAGTAAGTCCACCGTACACCAAACAACCATAGTCAAACTGGGGGAATAATAGCGAGTTTACGAGGAGTTGACGGGTCTTTGTTGGCAGGAGATGGCGGGAGAGGTTAGAGGAGTTCGAGCAATTATAGGGAAAACTATTTATCAGAAATACATTCATGGTCATAAACGTTTTTTAAATATTTTTTCCACGCGAATTTTTTTTTTGTCAACAAGGAATCAAGTGTCTTGGGAAAGTATGATGCCCTGTAAAGACAAGTGCTGAAGGTCTACAAGAGCCCTTTTCATTAATAAATTTAAATATTAGATAATTAATTAGTTTTTTTTATTTTTTTATTTTTTTTAACGGCACATCTACAACTTGGCCATTAGCGCCGGGCTATCTACAGGTTGCCACCCTTTTCTAATGCCAACAGCACGTGGTCGGTCACCCATTCAGGTTCTGACCACGCCCGACGTTGCTTAACTTCGGTGATCTAATTAATTAGTTATTATTAAAATTTCTGTTATCCTGAATTAAATTCGAAACTATCCAATAGTGATAGTTGGGAATTTATATGGCTTGCTAATATTTCTATTTGTTGAATTATAAACAAGTAGGTACGAATTACTATATAATATATATATATATATATATATATATATATATATATATATATATATATATATACTAGCCATACGTACCAGAAGCCAAAAAACAATTACGATTTCCTCTCCCACGTCTTCCACGATTCCACAAGTGTTAGTTACACGTTAAGACTGAAACAAAAATTACCTATTATTATTGTTATTATTTTTTCAATGTTATCAGTGTAATGGTGTATATATATATATATATATATATATATATATATATATATATATATATATATATATATAATTTTTTACTGAATAATTTTGTATTCAGTCTTAACGTGTAACTAACACTTGTGGAATCGTGGACGACGTGTGAGAGGAAATCCAATTTGGGTTTCTGGTAGGTTTGGCCAGTCTGTCGTCTGACCTGTACAGAAATCAACTGTAGGACCCAGCCGTTTCTCGAATGCTAGAGAAGGGAACAGTAGAGAAAGGGCTAGAAGAAAATTTGTTAATATCTTATTAACGTTACAGAATGTTTCAATATGTTTACTTTCAATTTACTTTTAATGCACAAATGTATATAATAAATGTTATTTGGATGTGTTATCTACAGGCTATCATTCTTTTCTAGCTATGGTAGGGGTAATACAATTTCTCTCTCTTTTTTTTTTTTTTTTTTTTTTTGTTTTTTTTGTTTGTTTTTTTTTTTTTTTGTTTTTTGGTACCAACGTATTAGGCTTCACCTCAGGTTAGATAAGTAAGTCTCGTTCAAAGATCTGGATCATCATCGAATCCAATATGGACATGGAAAGACCATTTATTAACCCTTTCCGTGCTATAAACGAATATATTCGTTCTCTAAAAAAATGCTCTGAGTGCGAAGCACGAATATATTCGTGCAGCCGGGACTTTCCTCAGAGTGCGACATACGAATATATTCGTTTTCATATTCGTTGTATAATCTCTGCTTCCAGAAAGCCCAGAGATCTCTTGTATCACGCTGTACAACTAGTCTAGTTACTTAGCTATCCGTTAGATAGCAGAAGAATGTCTTTACGTGTGTTTTCCCCGGTTTTATTGTGAGTGGAAGCTAACTTTATCTCGAGCGGAGTGTCCTAGACCACCTGAAAGGTCCATTATCACCAATTCAGACTGTAGCAAGGCGGCTACCTGCAGGGGTTGGGTTGTTATTTCTATTGTTTGCAGACACTTTACTAAAATTTGCTAAACCTTTTCCCACCTTTAGGCTAAATTAGGGGTGGGGAAATATGACCCTAACAAATATTTCTCAGTACTAGTTTTGGTTTATTATTTATTTTTATATTTATAAGTTTATTATTAATATTTTTGTTATATACCTACTATTTATTTCTAATTCATTACTTTATTATTATATTACTATTTATTAATTAATAGTAATTAATATACTACTTATTTTTTTATTATTATTTTTTTACGGCGCATCTACATGTAGGTCATTAGCGCCTATACTATTATAAATAAATTTGTTTTTAAAATAAATACAAAACACAAATTTTAAAAAAGTGTTGTTTTTTTTCCAGCAAGTAATTATTGGACGTAACCAGTTTTATGAGTTGCATATAAAAATAAAATGATTAGTTTTTAGTAAAAAAAGACCCAGTTATTTACTAAATAATTACTTATTGTAGATAACTGTACAGATTGTAAATTATCAATAAAGATCAATCAATATTTTAAAAAAATTACTAAATAAATTGAAGAATCATAACAATGATATAAATCATAAAATGGGTAAAATGAAGAGAAGAGAAAGTGTTTTCATGAATATTTTGATAAAAGGGTGCATTCATACTAACAGGGCTAATAGTGCTAAATTTAAAACTAAAATATTTCGGAAACAATTGAAATATTATTTTAGAAACTGTTTATTTATTAATTTTAATAAGAAACTTGTTATAATAATTGAAAAGGTCACACTAAAGTACACACAATTAATGAAATTAGCATCTTAAATTACAACAAAACAAGCAATTTTGCATGTCCCCTGTTATATATCTACGTAATAAGAGCGACCCAAGGCGGGAGCTCTGACTGAGTATAGTCTTGTTCCAAACCAAAGTCACACGCGGAGGGTGGAAAATAGGCTAGCTCTGGGGGTAGGATCGGCTCTCATAGGTCGTAGCACCCGGCGGTCGGTCCCTCTCAGATCCGCTAGCATTCTAAGGGTTAATATTATCAACAAGCTTCGATATAACCTTGAGGAAAGGTGTTGTTTTTATGTTAATGGCATAATTGCTAAGCGTTTCTGCTCGCTCAAGGTTATATCGAAACTGAAGTCAATATAACTCGTTGATAATATAGATGAATGAGGTTCAATGTCATGAAAATAGGACAAAGCACCAGGGAAATAACATCTGTTAGGCATTACTTCTAGCTTAAGCATTTAATACATAAATATAAGTTTCATTTTAACTTAAACATGAAATATTTGTAATAAACCTCTGAATTCCACCGAAAAACCAGTGATCTGTATTATCAAAGAGTTGGATTGACTAGAGTTTCGATATAAACTTGAGCGAGCGGAACCGCATAGCAATGTGCTGTTGTTCCAGATCACTGAATGAAACTGACTTCTCTAAGCTGATGCGTAAGTAACTTTTTTTTCTAATTAACCCATTTCCTCCAAAAGTTGCGTAAACGCAACATTATTTTCCCATTTTTTTTCTCACGCAAATAAATATTTTAATATAGTTTGAATAGTTTTTTCTAACTTGGCAACTCCTTGAAGAACAGGAAAACAATTCTTAAGCCCAAATAAAATGTTTTTCTATTTGTTTTTGTTTTTTTATATTGCTAAAAATATTGAATTAAATATTTGTATTTGTTAAACAAAATTTTTTTTTTCTTGCTCTAATCATTATTTGAACATATAAGAAATGTAACCAATAAAAGTAATTGCGATCATACATTTTTATGGCAATTCTATGGCCCTGCGAATATAATGTTGCGTTTGCGCAACTTTGGGAAAAGCTAGGCATATCAGAAAATACCATGATTTTATTATAATATCGGTATTTAGTTACTTTTTACATTTATATTACTCTAAGCAATATTTATATAACTTTTGCTTCAGTTGAAAACATAATTACAATTTAAAAAAAATAAATTGAGTCAAAAAATTATTTTTTTGAAAATTTTGTGAGCATTGCACATGTAAAGTCACCTGACATATACTGCAGATGAATATTGTTTGTGATTAGCATTGGCGACATCTTCTTCGTTGTTTATTATCTTTCCTGACAATCAGATGCTTTCTTTCGCCTTATCTTGGAAGAAGGAAGGCAGGATTTTGAAGGTGAAATGCTCACAAAAGTTTTATAAATATAATTTTTTGACTGAATTTATTTTTTTTAAATTGTAATTATGTTTTCAACTCAAGCCAAAGTTATATAAAATATTGTTTAGAGTAATATAAAGTTTAAAAAGTAAATATATAATGATATTATAATGAAATCATGGTATCTTCTGATATGCCTAGCTTTTCCCAAGGTTGCGTAAACGCAACATTATTTTTCTCCTAAACTATAATTGCTGATTTTTTGTTTTTGGTTTTTATACATTCTTTTAAGTGCCTAAGAGGAAAAAATAACGAAAAATGCCCAAAAAATCTAGAAGAAATAGGCTTGAGATTTAATGGGTTAAAGGCGAATATTATAAGGGAGGATTGATCAAACCTTCTCAGTACTTAGTGTTCACGACACACACAGCCACTGGGCTTCCTCAGAATGTTTAGGTTTCGGATATAATATAGGGATAACATATGTTCTATGTAGCATACATTTTGTATTTAGAATAAACAAGATAATAACTTTTAAATTAGTTTTATTGTCATGAGCCTTAGCTGTGATTCTTCAGATAGCGATGAAGTACGGAAATGTGTCAGGAAAAAGGTTTTGGACGAAATCATAGCTAAGAGAGACAGAATTAAATCCAATGAAGACATCCAAGAGCAGGCGAAGCATTACAAGAAAAGGCTTAACGACTTAGAAGAAAGATACTTGAAGAAAAATCAAGCAAAGAAGCCTGAATCCGAGATCTCACTTTCTTCCCAAGGAGACTTACTAGATTTCTTCCAGATAGACTTGGAAAAGCAAGCACAGTTGATGGGTAAGTCAATGGAGCTAGCTAAAGCGATGGAAGAGGACGATTTCCCAGAAGATGTTCACGAAGTTGTAAAGGAGTACGATGAAGACTTTGGTCAGATGGATTCTACAGCGGCTAGTGACTTGAGGGACGTGGCAAGGAGGGTTATGGCAGATATTTACAATACCCCAGACTCAAGGAAGATGGAAGAAAATATTCAAACGCTTACAGAACTTTGTGTCGATGGAGCTCATGATTATCTGAATAGAATCCAAAAAAATGCTGGTACATCTAGCACCGATAGAAGTAGTCCATCAGAAAGCTTGTTGAGTACTAAGGAAAATTCAGCTTCGACAAGTATTCGTGATATCAAGTCAAATACAAGTATCTTATCGAAAGAATACAGATCGGAGGTGTGCAAAAACCATTTAACCGAATCCAGTGCCCATATTCTTGAAGAAAAATATGCGTTCTCCCGGGAAAATAAAGTTTTCAGTTCACCAAAAGGCAAAAAGACAAAGTTAATATCAAACACTCCTACAAAAAAATCCATGGATTTGATAAAATCAGAAATATCGAGTAATTCCCCTGAAACTAGAGATAAATCAGAAAGAATATCTAAAATTAACTGGACATATCTAAAAAATATCGCTCCAAAGGAAAGAGAATTTGGCTTTAAAAGTTTTGAAGTTGGTTCATGCCCTAAAGGTTACATTACTAATTCACAGGGAACGATATCTTCGAAAAAGGACTTGACAAAGTCTACCTCGCCACAGAGAAACAAGACCAAAGCGAATACAAACATTCCAACACAACAGGACTTGACGTCATCTGAAGTATCATTTTTACCTAGAAGCTATCGCACAAAATCTAAGCGCACCGACCCACCGGAAAGTGAAACATCGTCTGAAATGACGTCGCACGATAGAAATTCGAAAACCAAGTCAAGAGAACTCATTTCAACAGAACGGGACTTGCATTTGAGGTCACCTGAAATCCCTAAAACACGTAGATATCGCAAAGATAATGGGAGTTCTACTATTTCCAGAAACCAAATCAAGACTTGGAATGTTTCGGACTTTGTCTCGTCCCCTAAGAGCATACACACATCTTCAACAGAAAGGAAGAGGAAGCAAACGTCATAAACGTAACACGGATTCATGAACGACATTCAGAAATTCCTTGAATACATTAAAAAAATAAGCTCCATGGGAAGCTCCAACCAAATATAATTAAATTTAAATTTTAAATTTTATTACAAAATATAATTAGTATATCCCTTGATGGGTTGTATTTGAGAAACATATTAGTCATTAAATTGAATATTTATTTTCTCTTCCTAACAATAACGTCAAAAAGATGCGGTCGATTCTAAGGTGTAGATGGAGTACAACCTATTGGAATAAGATGCGGTTGATTCTAAGGTGTAGATGGAGTACAACCTATTGGCATAAGATGCGGTCGATTCTAAGGTGTAGATGGAATACAACCTATTGGCATAAGATGCGGTCGATTCTAAGGTGTAGATGGAGTACAACCTATTGGCATAAGATGCGGTCGATTCTAAGGTGTAGATGGAGTACAACCTATTGGCATAAGATGCGGTCGATTCTAAGGTGTAGATGGAGTACAACCTATTGGCATAAGATGCGGTCGATTCTAAGGTGTAGATGGAGTACAACCTATTGGCATAAGATGCGGTCGATTCTAAGGTGCAGATGGAGTACAACCTATTGGCATAAGATGCGGTCGATTCTAAGGTGTAGATGGAGTACAACCTATTGGCATAAGATGCGGTCGATTCTAAGGTGTAGATGGAGTACAACCTATTGGCATAAGATGCGGTCGACTCTAAGGTGTAGATGGAGTACAACCTATTGGCATAAGATGCGCTCGATTCTAAGGTGTAGATGGAGTACAACCTATTGGCATAAGATGCGGTCGATTCTAAGGTGTAGATGGAGTACAACCTATTGGCATAAGATGCGGTCGATTCTAAGGTGCAGATGGAGTACAACCTATTGGCATAAGATGCAGTCGATTCTAAGGTGTAGATGGAGTACAACCTATTGGCATAAGATATTAGAATAAAATATAATTTTTATGATTGCTTTAAAATGTATTTTCAAAATAACTCATCAACCTAGAATCGTTTGAAATTAAATTTTAACGTCCATTTATTATTAACTACGAATTTTAGGACGGGTTATGTATAGGTTACCACCCTTTTCTAGCCAGGATAGGGCTGATGCATTTTCTTTTTTCTAAAGAAAAGCCACCACCCCTAGTGGGACTCGAACCCATGACCCTTTGGCACGGAGTGTCAAGTGCTCACGGCCACCGGGCCTCCAATGCTTACTTTTATAAACTGCACAATGTAAGGAGCAGTTTTGGATTAAATGTGCAGGTTTTGGAGCGAGTTGGTCTTAAGAGACCTTGATGGAGTAGGATTCCAAATTTAATGCGCTGAACTGCATTTAGTGGAATACTATGCAATGCTGCTCAGAGCTGTACGAAGTATGGAGACATACTGTTGTCTGTTATTACATGTCATAACTGTACGAAACAAGCTATTTTCAGAGCTGCTCAATGTATGAGTGAGTGATACTTGCCGATATTATATCAAATTCGCATTGAGCTTCTCAGAAACGCATTATGCATAGCACATGAAAACAATCTTAACCGTTTTGCTACCATTGACTGCTCCAGCAGCCGTGAGCGGCTGGGCCCTGTCTAGCATGGACTTGTCCAGCAGTCGAGAGTCCACGTATCTCTCGCAATCTAACTTTTCTCATTTCTCAACTTAAGAGCCTCTAGTATTTCTGCCCATCATTAGACAGTATTTTTGTATGAAGTTTTTGCTCATGTGGGCTACTTAGGCGTACAAAGAAAAATAAGTCGTTAACTCTCCCAGTGATGTGTCCACAATTTTAAAGCTGCTCAACTTAAAAATAATTCAAATCCAAAAAAAAATCAAGACAAATAAAAATAAATAATGGTAGTAAATAAAACAAAAATCGAAATTATAGAAGAAGAGTTTAATTTTGGCGAGGAGATCGCAGGGTGCAAGTATCCTGTACAGGAGAACCCTTCAGCGTGCGAATCTCATTGTAGGGATAGGGTTAATAAGGTTGGCGAGTAGTAAATATGTAGTTTTAATGACTACTGAAGGGATGGGAAGGATGTCAAAAAACTTGAAGATACTTTTAAAACAATGTGGTACAAAAAATTATTTTTGTTGTACTTTTTTTTGGTGATCTAAACAATATACAACGAAAAAGATAATAACTACTTTTATAGGGTCTCCCCGTGTTCCAGTGGCTACCAGGAATCTCATGCGGGGGTTATGGGCTCTTGCACATTTGTGTACCGCAGAACCGGCATCTTGCGGCATCTCTGAGAATTGCCAGTTCATTGTGTAGCCACCTTCTTTTCAAACTATGAAAGCTTTATAACTCAAACATTTTTGGTAATTGTAAAAAGAAATCAGCACTAGATGGTTGTTGCGGCACAGCAGCAAATTGTTAGCAAAGTTTTAGCGCAAATCATAGCACTAAAAAATTATTCCGTCATTCTATATCCTTCTTTTTTTTTTTAGTAATGAATGTTTCTCTGCATCCTTTTCTAGCGGCTGCTATACATTTTTTTTTTTTTTTTTTTTTTTTTGTGTCATAACCATCTTTGGACCAATGAAGATGTAAAGAAAAAATCATTAGTGTAGGTATATTGGCTTTAGGCGTATGAGATTGGCAAAAAAAACAGAGAGAGATTGTGAAGTAGAAGAAGCGAAGGTGAGACAGAAACCACGAAATGCCAAGAAAGACGTATGAGGGTAATATATTAATATAGAGTTAGAGCATGTCTGACTTTGATGGAAGAGACTCTGATAAAGAATGACATAAGCCGATAATGAAAGTGTGAGTGAGATAGGAAGAGGAACAGGCTGAGGGAGTGATTCCGAGCGATGCAGGAAGAGTGAGTGAGTGTGTGTGTGTGTGTGTGTGTGGGTGAGAGAGAGAGAGAGAGAGAGAGAGAGAGAGAGAATTAGGACGACAGACCTCCCCCCCCCCGATTGAGGGATGAGTGTAGATCTGGAAGTGGCGAATTGGTAGATAAAGTCAGGGCTGAACCTAACTCCTTAAACACCAATCTGTTTCTTCTACATTACTACAACCTAATCAACAACAGGACAGGCTCGATCTAAGGAATCGAAGCACTTCATCGATTATTCCAACTTATCGACTTCAAGAATGTCTCCTCTGTATCTCAGGACGCAGCGCTTATATTATGACGTTGGTCAGATGCCTCACTAGAAATATGGACTTATATACATAAATACTATGGCTGGTGGTTGTTGGTTTAAGATTTTTCAAAGAACTAGTATTTTATTTTTTTTTTATTTTAGACTTATTCTTTTAAATGACGACTACTATTTATAATAAAAGTTGTCTTGTGAAGAGAGGCAGAGTGCCAGAAACTAGTCGACGAACATAAAACGAAATTGTAAAAGTATTTTTTTACTAAAAGAAGAGAAAAACAGACCCATGTTTTGGACATCTCTGATTAAGGGATCGATAGAAGCAGGGTTAGGTGGGAGGAGGAAGCGGGGAGAACTGGAGGTGAAAGGAAGGGTGCGGGCAATGGGGAACAACCGCGAAAGAAGATAAAAGGTATAAATGATGAGCTCAGTGCCAAAGGTGACTAACCCACAATTAGAACGAACTGAGAAAATTAAGGTTAATGTTTAGAAGACTTTGGAAAAAATTGGTGTTGGTGGCAGAAACGATTTTAGTTGGTCTTTATTCATTAGATACACAAAATTCCAATGAATATACCATAATAATCAAAAGTTTATGGTTAGGCATGATAATGAAAAACAAAATGTACAGTCATGTTTGGCTCTGACATGAATCAAAAATAACGTACTCTTAAACAACAGTGGTCACATATCCGGAGATTAATAATTATGGTAAAATTATTTTTCTTTAGATTTCTATGATTATGTATCAATAATTTAACAAAACAATGATTTCCAGATTAGGTGAGTCGCGTAGTATGTGGGACAGGAACAGTGCAATCTTAATATTGCGGTTTTGTCCTCCACAAGTGTAGTTCATGAACATTCCTTGGTGGTTCATAGACAGGATCTGCCACACAGTCATCAGAAGCTTCAACTATATCACTCATGTTGCCATTAGCAAAGCCATACCTAGTGTGGGTTGGTCAAGTCTGCCTCTCACATGATTTAGCTTTGCAGTAAGTTCCAAAACAAACTAACAGAAGTCAGTACTAATCAATGAGGTGTAAAGGCTGGTCATTTCTATCAATTATAAAACTTAAAATTCTCTATCAGGAAAAGTGAATAACTCAAATTTGTTAAAAATGTGGGTTAGTCACTTTTAGCACTGTGCCCTTCAAATAAGGAATTTCAGGGACCACGGAAAGAATTAGTCAGGTATATGGGCAGAGTATGTTTGGATTTATTTAACGGTTAGTTTTAAGGATTAAGGAAAATATTACAATAGGTGAAGGAGATGGCTTCTTTGTCAATTTTGTCTTTGACTGGGCTTTTTTCTAGATGAATGAATATGGATTCAAAAAGGATGCCTTTTTCAAGTTTGGATTCCGTAGAAATGATTTTCAAAATCGAAATTATTCCCATCTGTGATAATGTGTCTAGACTAGACATCTGCAAGCAAACAATTCTCTCTTATCTAGAAATTCATTTTGTACAGTCTCTCCGATTTATCTTCCTAGTTTTCCTTCGCCCACTTCATTAACCATCCAGCAGTCACGCCCATTGTTGGAATACGGGCGGTCACGCGGCGCACTTAGTGCGCCATCGTGCTTATTTTCGTGTTATTGTGTTTTAACAGTCTATTTATGTTTTTCTTTACTATTATATTATTTATTGTAGTTAGGTTATTATTGTACACAGATATATAAATGGTAATGTATATAAGCTCAGTTTATCTTTTAAAACAAATTTATTACATATAACTTTTTATATTTTCAAAACAATTATTTAGTTTACAATAAGACGGAAAAATGTAAGGTGTATTAACATTAATGCGTGGAACCTACTTCAAAAAAAAAACATTAAAAGATATTAAAATAAAAGTTGAATAATACATGTTAATTAAATGCTAAGAATGCAATTTTTACGACCTATTCAGAAACACCGGTGTTATGCCCACTTTTACTGGATTTAATGCAAATTGGTTCAAGCTTTACATGTTCATTTATTACATTTTTTACACGTTATTTTCGTATTTATATTTTTTTGTCGTAAACAAACATGTCATCGCCTTTTCTTTTTCTTCGTGTGGTATTCCATTGTTGTTTCTTGACTCAGTGGAAATTATCTTTAAAAAAAAAAATGGTTTTTAATCGGAAGAAAGAGACTGAATGCTCGCTCTGGAGTAAAAATGTTCGTTCATGAGATGAAATGCAAGATCTTTGCATTGGTCGTGCGGAGCAGTGCGTTCAAACGGTTGACAGGCTTGAACTGAGGAATGCGTGAAAGGGTATCACACTAATCGTCACAGTAGGCCTGGCAGGGTTTTTCCTTGGCATACCCAGAGGTCCGTAGGGTTTCCCGGCAATTTCTTAGAAGACGAAATGCTGGCCATGGCGCACTCCGTGCGCCAGCGCGACTCCTGGAGGGTTATTTCTTAGCTGTCTAGCTAAGAAATATTTTCACTTTCAAAAATATACTTAATCTGAAGCCGAATTACTTAATCCGAAACAGTTATCCACGCTTTGCCAATATCAACGATGAATGATGGGTTTTGTGTTCAGATAATCTAACACTGAAAAAAAAAAAGAAACAAAACTGTTTCAAACCATATTTGGATACCAAAATCTTCTTTATGTCACTTTCACGCGTGATCCTGCCAAAACAAGACGCTAACAACATTATGTATTTATAATATTTTCCACGTTTGTTATTAATTAGAGTAAATTTAAGGTTCCACCATTTACATATCAAAAGCCAGAGTATTCAAGGTAATATTATCGAAATGTCCTCAAACTGAGAAAGGTTTATGGGAACATTGGTATAATGACGTCCATTACCAGTAAGATATTTCAAACAAAAGTAACTAATAGAAATGTTCAGAGCTGAAATCTTACACCACATTAACTCAAAACATACAATTATCATTCATGCGCGATATATTTATGACAATCATCCTTTAACAAAGCATTAACGTAGGACGATTCATGTGAAACTGATTTAGTACGAACAGTTAGCGTTAAAGCAACGATACTCCAATATCGGAACTTGGATGTAGACACCGCCTACATGCAGTGCAGGGTATGAGGTGCAGCCATGCGGGCAGTGGATACATTCAGCCCAGAGCTGCATTGTCTCAGCTCCAGTCCTGTGTACTGCTGCACTTCTATGCAGTTTGGCTTTTTAGCTTCGATCGGTAATTCTGCTAATTCCGCAAGCTTATTATACATGGTCAATGGATACTAGGAACTCTCTACGGGGCTAGGCTCGTCCAGGTTTCGGATTCAGTCATCTTAGACAACAGAGTTTTACACATGAGAGAATTTCACATATAATTGAGACGTGATTGAGAACCACGTAGGACAGAATTTTACATATAATAGAATATGACTTAGTTGGATGATGTAGCTTTACATATATTAGAATTTGACTTAGTTTGACGATATAGCTTTACATATAATGGAATTTGACTTAGTTGGATGATATTTATTTATTTATTTATTTATCGCACCGCATCTATGGCGAAGTGCATTTTTTCTGTCTTTTCAGTAGAGGGCGATGTAAAGTAGGTTTAGTCGAGCATATTCCTAGAACATGTTCTTATATAATAATTTTAAAATATTTTAACCAGATAATATAGCTTTACATGGATGATATAGCTTTACATATAATAGAATTTTACTTAGTTGGATGATATAGCTTTACATATAATAGAATTTGACTTAGTTGGATGAAATAGCTTGACATATAATAGAATTTGACTTAGTTGGATGATATAGCTTGACATATAATAGAATTTGACTTAGTTGGATGATATAGCTTTACATATATTAGAATTTGACTTAGTTTGACGATCTAGCTTTACATATAATGGAATTTGACTTAGTTGGATGATATAGCTTTACATATAATGGAATTTGACTTAGTTGGATGATATAGCTTGACATATAATAGAATTTGACTTAGTTGGATGATATAGCTTAACATATAATAGAATTTTACTTAGTTGGATGATATAGCTTTACATATAATAGAATTTGACTTAGTTGGATGAAATAGCTTGACATATAATAGAATATGACTTAGTTGGATGATATAGCTTTACATATATTAGAATTTGACTTAGTTTGACGATATAGCTTTACATATAATGGAATTTGACTTAGTTGGATGATATAGCTTTACATAAAATAGAATTTGACTTAGTTGGATGATATAGCTTGACATATAATAGAATTTGACTTAGTTGGATGATATAGCTTTACATATATTAGAATTTGACGGAGATAGGGGATAGTGCTTTATACATTATAGAAAAAACATTTATCTATTCTACCACATTATGGTAGAATGTTACTTGCAATAGAATTTTTAACTGATAAATTATAGTGGTTTGCACATGATATAATTTTACATATAATAGAATTTTGTGTAGAAATATGATAGCGCTTTACATATACAACACCATTACAAAGACAATAATGTAATGTATAAAAAATGAAAGGTGTGCAAAAAACAACAAATAAAAAAAATTACATAGACAGATGATAGAGCTTTTCAAACAATATAATTTTACATAGATAGGTGATAGAGCTTTGCACACGATAGAATTTGACATATTTATGTGATAGAGCTTTCCACATGATAGAATCTTACATACATAGATGATAGTGCTTTACACATGATAGAATTTTACATAGATATATGATAGAGCTTTATACATGATAGAATTTTACATAGATATATGATAGAGCTTTATACATGATAGAATTTTACATAGATAGATGATAGAGCTTTACACATGATAGAATTTTACATAGATAGGGCTTTACACATGAAAGAATTTTACAGAGATAGATGATAGAGCTTTACACATGATAGAATTTTACAGAGATAGATGATAGAGCTTTACACATGATAGAATTTGACAGAGATAGATGATAGAGCTTTACACATGACAGAATTTTACAGAGATAGATGATAGAGCTTTACACATGATAGAATTTTACAGAGATAGATGATAGAGCTTTACACATGACAGAATTTTACAGAGATAGATGATAGAGCTTTACACATGATAGAATTTTACAGAGATAGATGATAGAGCTTTACAAATGATAGAATTTGACAGAGATAGATGATAGAGCTTTACTCATGATAGAATTTTTCAGAGATAGATGATAGAGCTTTACTCATGATAGAATTTGACAGAGATAGATGATAGAGCTTTACTCATGATAGAATTTGATAGAGATAGATGATAGAGCTTTACACATGATAGAATTTTACAGAGATAGATGATAGAGCTTTACACATGATAGAATTTCACAGAGATAGATGATAGAGCTTTACACATGATAGAATTTTACAGAGATAGATGATAGAGCTTTACACATGATAGAATTTGACAGAGATAGATGATAGAGCTTTACACATGGCAGAATTTTACAGAGATAGATGATAGAGCTTTACACATGATAGAGTTTTACAGAGATAGATGATAGAGCTTTACACATGATAGAATTTGACAGAGATAGATGATAGAGCTTTACTCATGATAGAATTTTACAGAGATAGATGATAGAGCTTTACACATGATAGAATTTGACAGAGATAGATGATAGAGCTTTACTCATGATAGAATTTTACAGAGATAGATGATAGAGCTTTACACATGATAGAAAATTAAGTATATTAGAACGTTAATAAATAAATAAACAAGTTTTTAAATAAGTAACTCAATAATAAAAAAAAGAAACTATGTTAGATATTTTATTTTGTAGATCTATTAGCGCGGTTACTCCCTATCTCCATAGGGAGAACCCGCTTATGAGGTTGACCTCACGACGCAATCCGGAAGTGCCGACTAAAAACTTTCACGTTTCAAGCTCAAATTTGTATATATATATATATATATATATATATATATATATATATATATATATATATATATTTCGTCGCCGAAAAATAACATCAAACATAATCCCTTCTAATTTGAAAGGTCAAGTTCGTTAACCAGCAGAATTCGCCCACGGGAAGATAGTGTTTGGGGCGAAATTTGGGCAAAAAAAATCGTAACGCTTACGTTTTTGAGTTTATATGCTTGCAGGTACTTGTTTTATAAGTTTCTTAACATAGGGAAACGAAGGAAACCATCATTAAGGCGATATCTGTAACCGTTTTTGAGAAAAGTGGAATCAATGTTTTTGTAAGTCATTATTTTTTTTGTGGGTACTTAAAATCGCGGGATTCAATTGAAATATTTTTTACATATTGGAAATTAATCCCAACTAAGATTTTTAAATTTTGGTTATATTTGGAGTTAAGGAAGTATGCGAAAAAAATTTTTTATCAATAGACATGAAACGTTTTCGGATCTTCATACATTTTTCGTAAATATCTCGAAAACGGTTAAGAAATCGTGGTAAGTGGAAGGTCACCATTCGAATGCTTACTAAATTCTCTACAAAAAAGATTCTGAAGCAATATTCGATGGGGCAACGTCAATCAGAGATATAAGAGCTTAAAACTTAAAAAGTGTTTGTTTTGTTGTTTTGAAAGGGTTTTTCTCTTTGTTTATCTCATTGTTTAATTGGTTGTTTCTTGTTTTAAATTGCATTTATCAGTAAAATTAGTATAGTAGTAAAATAAGCTAAGAAACGGTGAAAGGTATTGGTAATAAGTTTGGAGTGGCTGTGGTAATCAAGATGGCTGTGGCTAATCATGATGACGTATGCGTACTTTGTTTTGAATTCTCCTATCTATATAACCTTCCTCATAGCCTCCAAATGAAGTTATCGTTATTTATTATTTTATAAAAAGATTTAAGCCACGACAGAATGGAATTTCATTCGCCATGAATCACATATTTACAGTTGATTATAACAGTGAAACGAATTTGCTAGTAAAACAAGATACTTAAAATGTTTGGTAGTTTAGAATAGTGCCTTCTCAGCAGTAGTCGAAGAGTAAGTACGTTTTCAGTACGTAATTGTATTGACTTGAACTGATTAAGAATGATCCGCTTCTGTGTATGTTGGCTACTGTCAGTTTCCTGTGATTTGTAATGCTAATCTATTCCATTTCTTCGAGATGTTTGTAACCGCGCTAAGATGACGCAGTTCCTGCGAGTCGGCCTTTTTTTGCATATTTCTGTTGTTAAAATTTAAATTTAACATATTATGACGACGCATTAATAAAATAGTGGATTCTTTTATTTTAGTGGTTTTAACTTAAACAGTTGTTTGTATTTTTGTAATATGGAAAACAAAAATTATTCCTGATTACTATTTACTGATTGCTACTTTTAACCAGGAATTTGTTTACTAGTCATGTTTAGTTAATTACTATTAACTTGCCTTTAACCATTATTCTTTATTGATAATTTTTAAGTATAATTTTCATAATATTATAAGATATTTTTTGAGCTTCAAGACAGGGCTTATGTAATATTTTACCATTCTGGAATATAAAACACTCTAGGATGTTAAAGTTGCGCGATGAGCCATTAGTAATTATCCTAGCTAATAGGTGTGAAGTACCGAGACGACAGTACTTGGTTAAGGTCGAGTAGCCAAGACTTGATTACAAAGCACTCCAACACTTTGTAGAGTCCTGGTAAGAGGATTATAGGTCGGTAAGCTCCGAGTCTGGCATCAGTTAATCCTGCTTTGTCGATAGTTCGTGTCGGGAATCGGGGAATTCCTGGGGCCATGGCAAATAAATAGGGAGTTTTTAGCGCGGTTCCTCCCTCCCCCCATAGAAAGGAACCCCGCTTATAAGGTTGATCTCATGACGCAATCCGGAAGTGCCGACCAGAAAATTTTGCGTTTCAGAACCCCTAGAGAACGAAAATAACGGTGGTTCAAATTTGTATATGACCCGATACATATTTTCCACTTGTTCTTTTTTCTTTATTTGGCAGAGGGTCGATGAAGCAGAACACCATTTGTTTTTGTTCAACTATTTTATTTTATCTATTTTTCCCGACATGTTTCGTTCCTTAATTCGCACCTCTTCAGGGGCTTTCCTTATCGGGAAGTCCTCTCGTCATGTGTAATGGCTTGAGTCAGGCGTAATACTCCTGTATTTTTACGCCTGACGGTTGACAATCTTGGGAAGCGAAAGGTTACCATTCGAAAGCTTACTAAATGATCTACAAAAAAGGTTCTGAAGAAAGGCGATGTCAATCGGAGAAATAAGTGCTTAAAACTTTAAAGTAATTGATTTCGTTTTTTCGAACGGTTCTTTTTGTCTGTTTTATTCCTTGTTGTTTTTTAATTGCTTATAGTTGGATAATCTATTTGACAATAAAACAGGTTAAGTAAAATTACAAAAACAATTTATTGGTAGAAATATAGATTTCCAAGATTCGAAGACCTTGTAACTACTGGGGGCCTATCTGGGGTTGGCAACCCATCCATGTAAGATCATAAATCAAGACCTTTCAACAAAGGTGGAACCAAAATAATAACTGTTTCTATTTTAATCTTTCCAAATTAGGCTATGGATAAGAACGGAACCGCGCTAAGATGATGCAGTTCCTGCGTGTCGGATTTTTGTTGTCGAAATAGATCACTCCTATATTCCGGTGTACTTTACTTCAATACTAGCTGAATGCCCGTGCTTCGTCATGCCAAATAAGTAGTGTTTTTATTGCAATAAATAATGTATCAACAAAATTAACACTACTATATAATTTTTTGCAGTATATTATAGCATGATTCCCGTCATGCATCAATTTATAAGTAATCAAAGTATAATGTTTCTTGAAACTGGGGCGCTCCGGACCAGTGTCAAGAAACAGATAACCTAGAGATAACTCGTTAACTATAGGTTACCAGTAAGAGCAATGTAATCAATGCATGTTAAATTTCGTTGTCAATAATAAATGCACGTTAAAATTTAAAAATTTACGTTTCTCAGATGTCATTCTGAAACACCCATTTTATTTGAGAGCATTACCATCAAGTGTTCTGACTGGAGATGCTGACGGTTGAGGAGGTTGTGCAAGGGTTACCTCGGATGGCCATCACCAGGTATAGCGTAAACTTTACGGGGGACAGTATATTTCTAATCATTCAAGGACTCTTTAAAACGAACAATTCAAACACATTTAAAAATACTTAAAAATTTGAATATAAAAAAAAAACTTTCTTTGCGAGTGTTTACACTCTAAAGGGAGTGTCCATGCTAAATTTCAAATTTTTCTGTCGAGTGGTTCGGGCTGAGCGATGTTAGGTTAGTGAGTCAGTCAGTCAGTCAGGGAGCGGTATTTGACAAATATATAGTAGATGTTTCGAAATGGGTGGATTCTGCCAAACGATATTCTTATAGACTTTTTATAATTTTAAAAACGTATTATTAATTAGATTGCCTTACAATCTCTTGAAACTCACCACTTCAGAACTTGAAAAAAGCCCCAGAGTTGACCCAATCAAAGATAGAAATTACATAGCGAGAAAAAGTGTTTCCGACCGCACGTATACCTTCACCGGAACTGTTCAGAGGATATAACAGAACTGCTTCACGAAGGAATTCTAAACCCCAATGTATATTTTTAAACAATTTAGTCGAAAATAAAAATATTCACAATTCATAAGTCCCCTAAAATGCTTCAGATCATGGAATCCCATCAGGAAAAGCGAATACTCAGAAGAATAAGGTGTGTCCGACCGCACGTATACCTTTCTCGGACGAAAAAATGAAGACATTTTTTATTAACCCTCCAATGCCCATGACTATTCTATTTATTTTTTTGCTTAAATGGGTTAATATGAAGTCAATTGAAGTAACTTTTAAGAAATTTTTGTTATAAAACTGTCAATGTGTAAAATAACATATGGTCAGTTTTATAACATAGAGGGTACCTTGGGCACTGGGATTACAAGTATCAAAATCTGGTGTATTTGAAAAATTCACTACATTTCATAAGCAAATCTTTATTTTACTGCAAGTAATTAATAATAAAATGCATAAGTAAATCATTAGTTGCCTATGATAAATATTGGTTTTAGAAAAAATTATTTATTCTGTGAAAATCGAAATAACAGTACGAATAAAGCCCTATAATGCAGCAGTCACTCATGAGTCTTACAATTCTTACAATGTGATTTTCTCGAATAGTTTCGGGGCAACCAGTGTTTGGTATATTTAATTCTTGAATGAGGTCTATGGTACTACAACATTGCCCACATAAAGGCTGTAAGGCCCAAATCCTTGGGGTAAGCGGGAAGACACCTCAACTACCACAGATCCACCAAGCCGTAACTATTCTGCAAGGACATTGTAGCCGCTCTGATAATACAACATTTTAGAACCAAACCTTATGGGTTTGCCATGGCGAGATGCTGCTTACAGCTATTTTTGAATTTCGAAAAATCCGTAGCATCTTATACTTATCTTATACACCAAAGTGTTATTATACACCAACCTGTCGGATTCAAAATGTTCCCAGAACATTCTTATATTTTTGGCCGTCATGTAGCCTGTCTTAAGTAGTATATTTAATAAATGAATACTTTTTTTCCGCCTGAAGTAACATTCAACTCATGAATTATGGAAATTGAGTATGAGTAGGACTTTTCAACAATGATATTTATACTTTCTTCTCCAAACATCCTTTCAAACATATTCAATTGAAGATAAGTTACTGCAATTTCTAAATAATCTGTCTGTATAACCTTCATTCCCAGCTATATTTGAAAATTCACATTCCTCTTCAAGCCATCCAATTCTGCATTTATAAGCTTTTTCGTGCCTTTAGTGACTCTAAATTTATTAGACATCGCTTTTTTTTTACAGACGGTTATTTCTTTGTTGTCTGCGTTTTTTTTTATTCTTTATTTATATAGTTTAAAACTTCTAAAAATTATAATTATTTTAAGAAACTGACGTTATCTCATTTTATTTTGTGAAATAAAGTCAATTATTTCAAATATTTGAAGATAGATATTTTATTGCCACCAATAAAGAAATCAGAATTGATGAAGCCCCAGTCCCCAAGGTCCCCTAAGGGGGACCACAGAATTCAAAGAATACTTATGAACAGGGATTTAATCAAATCCTCTCAAACTTTATTTTATTTGATAAAAAAAATGTTCAGTAAATAATTTATACACAAAGAATTATAAAACTTAACCATTTTTTAGCCATAACAATGGAAAATGCAATGAAGATGCTAACCGGTTGTTATTTTGATTGTTGCAGTAACTTCAAATCCAATTAACGTTGTTATCTGCAACACTGGAGTGTTAAAAATTTTCAGTAATGTAAATCAATCCCTTATTTAACCATAGAAGTAAAAATCCTAAGCCCCAAGTTCTTGGAAAACTTTTAAACTAATGTGAAAAAGTGGTCCCCTGTAGGGGACCTTGGGCGTTGGAGGGTTAATAACGAAATTTTATTTTTTATTTATTGTTGTTGAGTTTCGCAACAAGGGCGACGACCTCATAAGAACGGCAGAATCAAAGTCAGTCAGTTGGTAGTCAAGTGATAGTCAGTTGGTTATAAAATAAACGAAGGTAACAAAAAGTATTAAGAAAAAAAGAAATAAAATTAAAAAAAAATATATATAAAAATATTATATACAATAAAATAATACAGAATAAAATGTTTCCATTAAAAATGACATATAGTTATACTTTCGAGTGAATGTGTGTATATTTTAAATATGTTAGAAGTGTTTGAATGTACGGACTACCTTCTGTCAGTAAGTCATGTAAGTCATGAGGAATGGTTAAGTTGCTGCGTTGTCTACAGTCCGTCAGGATATGTTTTACAGTTAATGTTCTGTTGCATTGTCTACACATTGGTCTTTCCTTTCTGTCCAGTAAGTATGAGTGGGTAAGTCGGGTGTGGCCTATACGGAGTCTGCATAAAATTACTTGGTCTTGTCGAGTGAATGATTCTGTTACCCAGGCTTTAGTCGTGTTCTTAATTTCTCTTAATTTTCATTCACTCTTCAGCCAATTTTCTTCCCATTCATACAGTGTGTTAGTGTGTATGGTTTTGTTTAAGTCAGAAGTCGTCACTGTGTTTACGTCGGGTTCAGGTCGGTTGGTAGCTAGTTTGCTTGTATGTCCACAGCTGTACTCATTTTTATGTCTTCGTGTCCAGGTAGCCATAGGAGATTAATATGTTTGTTTATACTTTGTAGAATGTTTATTTGTGAAAATATGCTTTGGATAATAGGATGTGTACTGTAAATGTTCTGTAAGGACAATAAGGAACTTAAGGAGTCAGTACAAACGGTAATCGTGTCAGTTTCTGCTTCATGAACGTTAGTCAGTGCTAAAAGTATTCCGTAGAGTTCGGCAGTATATATGGTCGTCAATTCAGGTAATTTAATTTGATAAATGTTGTCATTCACAATGGCGGCTGCCCCTGTTCCAGAGTCAGTCTTGGATCCGTCAGTATAAGTGTATAATGTCCTCGGGTTTTGTCTCATTATGGCGTTGATAGTATGTTTGTAAAATAGTGTGGAAGTCGGCTCTGTCTTTTTGTATTTGGTTAGCGTCAGGTCAATCCTTAAGTTCCTTAATTTCCATGGTGGTGTGTCTGAAAATTTGTTTGTAAGAATTGAACATTCCCTTAAAATTGAATTCTTTCTATCTTCTAATGATCTAACAGTAAATGGTTGGCGTTTGGAATTTAATGCTATGTATTTATTAAAATGTATATTTTCCAGGAAACTCTGGACACAGGGCGTTCCAAGTCCTTTTGACTTTATAAAAAATGAAGAGCACAACATTGCACGCCTGTACTGCAGTGGGGGTTCTCCTGCCAAGGCGCAAAGTCTATCTGAAGGGCTGGTTCTGAAAGCTCCTGTGACAAGCCTGAGTCCTGTGTTGTGTATAGTGTCGAGTAGTCTTAAGGTTGTAGGGCTGGCAGATGAATATGCTATACATCCATAATCCAGAAGAGACCTCGTGTAAGACCGATAGAATGTAAGCATGGTACATTTGTCAGCACCCCATTTTGTATTACTAAGGATTCTTAACAAATTCAATGACTTTTTGCATTTGGTAAGAAGTCCTTTCAAGTGGGGTAACCATGTTAGTTTTTTGTCTAGTGTCATTCCTAAGAAAGTCAGTAAGTCAGTTTTGTTAGTGATTGTCTGATGTAATGTTAAGTGGGCTATTTGGTCTGCTCTTTTTCTAGAGAATATTATATAGTTAGTCTTGTCTCTAGAAAATTGATAGCCAGTTACGGAGCACCACTTGTCTAACTCCTGTAGTGTATTCTGTACCTGTTGTTTACCTTTATTGATGTCCGTGTATGTGGTGTAGATAAGGAGGTCATCGGCATACAGGCAATATGACACACCTTGAGTAATACATCTAGTAACGGAATTTACTGCAATATTAAAGAGAGTGGTACTCAGCACACCTCCTTGAGGCACTCCATTCTCCTGTAGAAACTCATCTGAAAGAGCAGTACCTATCCTCACTCTGAATGATCTTCGGGAAAGATAGCTCTTCAAGTAAAGCATGACTTGGCCTTGTACACCCCATTCTAGCAGCTGAGACAGTATTAGTCTCCTCCAGACTCTGTCGTAGGCTTTCTCTAAATCTAATGATACAGCTAGTATGGATTTTTTATTTAGGAAGGCATCTAAAATATCATTTTCCAGCCTAGCAATGTGGTGCATAGTAGAGTGCATTGGCCTGAAACCACATTGAAATACGGAGAGAAGGTTATTGTTTTCTAAGAACCAAATGACTCTTTTATTCACCATTTTCTCCAGTATTTTCCCAGAACAATGAGTCATGCTAATGGGCCTGAAACTCGAAGCTAACTTACTATCTTTCCCTTTTTTTAATATAGGAATAACTATAGATTCATTCCAGAAGGGAGGATAGGCACCCCTCTGAAATATGTCGTTAAATATATTTAAAAGGGTCTCAAGGCCGAAATTTTAAGTCTGAATAGAGAGATGATGGCCAAATCTTCAAAGATACACAAACGTGTAAAGTTTCTAAGAAGTCAAGGGATGGTTGGAGTTTTGCTAGAGAATAAAACATCCAAATTTCCATGGGTGGTGGTTTTTGAGCGACTACCAAAATTTAAGCATAACCTGGAACATGCTTCAGTCGCTTATTTTAGGCGTGTTTTTGTTAGCTCTTTTCTTCACACTTCTTGTACACGTCCGTTTTACTTCCTGCTTACTTCCTGCTTACTTCCTGTCCATATCCAGCTTATTTCCTGTTGGCAGGATGTATACGGGATAAGAGCAGAAAGTCAGGAAACGAGCTGCAAGCGTCTCGCATGTAGACCAAGAGTGTGCGCACTACTTCTTGACTCAGATTTGAAGAACTTTTTCGAACAGTTATATCATGACTGTGCCACGTTCAATGCTAAATGCAGTATAACATCTTGCTGAATGACGAGTAATCAACAGGTTTATAAAACTACCATTATTTTTTAAATGTTGTCCATTGACATTCTGCCAACAAAGGAAAAACCAAATGAACATATTTTGTCCATTGACATTCTGCCAACAAAGGAAAAACCAAATGAACATATTTTGAGTCAGTATTTATTTTAATTACATCATATTTTTACCTAAGCTGTATTTTCAGGTCCTCTCAGAACTCTCTTTTCCTCTATCCTCTGAAGCAGTTTTTCCATCATCAGAAAAACCAATTTACACGCTGAAGGACCTAATGGAAAATGTACAACGCCCTGAAAGCCTCTTGATGTTTATAAGAAAAGTCAATTGATGATCTAATGGAAAAATCTACAAGCTCCTGAGCACCCTCAAAGACTTCTCATGTTTAGGCTAAAAAAAAAAAAAAAAATTTAATCAGTCCCATCTTCTTTTCTTTTCTTCCAAGCAAAGCATAAAAAACGTTTCACTCTTTTTAACTTTTTGAAACTTGATAATTTGTCATTTCTTTTTTTAAAAAGAAAAACAAGAAATTTCGCTACTTAAATAAATAATTTCAGAGGTTCAATTTCTTTTTGTTTTATTTTGTAACGAACATTTTTCATTAATTTCGATAAGATGATTAATTAATTAATAATAATAATTCTTTATTTACATAAACCTAACGATAATTTTCACGGGAATTAACGTAATATGATTCATTATCTGTGAAAATTTATAGATATTTTTATAAATGTGTAGCCAATTTTTCTTCAACAAAACTTTTGACCAAATTTTGAAATATGACTATTTTGACCTTGGCTAGAAGATTCCCCGTATCAAGACCTACCCGAGTGCTAAGTTTGGCCAAAATCGGTCAAACGGTGTGGATTTTTATAAGGAACAAACAGACTGACAAACAAACGGGCGGACAGGTAATTTATATATATATATATATATATATATATATATATATATATATATTTATATATTTATATATATATATATATATATATATATATACATATATATATATATATATATATATATATATATATATATACATATATATATGTATATGTATATATATATATATATATATATATATATATATATATATATATATATGTATATATGAATTATGAACATTATGAACAGCTGAATATCACTAATATAAACAAGTAGATGTTACCCAGTGTGCCATGCTACACCAACTTTATATTATATAGTTGTAAGGAACAAACATACAGCTGGTAGATTATTTTCACCTTGCCTATGACACTTCCCGTATCAAGCCTACCTACGTGCCAAGTTTGATCAACTTCGGTCAAACGGTGTGGATTTGTATATGGAAAATAAAGACAGACAGACAGCTGACAGATGATTTTGACCTAGCCTATGACACTCCCCGTTTCAAGACCTACCTGTGTGCAAAGTTTGTTCAAAATCGCTCAAAAGCTGTGGATTTATATGAGGAACAAGTTGAATGGCTTGGGGGGAGTTTTTTAAGAGGGAGTTCATTTAGAATCTGAAGGTTCCATCTTCCAATACTCCCTGCATTACAATCAAAGTATTATATACTTTTTTTATATATTTTTTCTGAGTTTTAAAAGTATAATAATAATATTAAAATAGAGGAATATGATAGTGTAATGATAACAGCTATAATAATACAAATAAAAATAGTAATAATAATATTGAAAAAGAAACAAATAACAATATCAAAATTATAAATTAGTTGAAAGAATTAAAAAAAAAGAATGAATATAAATGAATTAAATAAATGATTAATGAAAAGAAAACGTCCGTTCTTGCAATGGCTTATTCTTGCGATTATCAAAACAAAATTAAATCAGGATTGTGGTCATGAGAAACTGTTCAATTATTTACAGCAGCATTACTTTTCAAAAACAAATGCACTACTTTTCTCATTTGTTCCGATACTAAAGATAAAGGTATGAATTTTGTATACGCACTTTTGATAAGATTATATGATATAATAATAAAAAATAATGATTTGTCAGTAAATGAAATTATTTACAGTGATGGACCATTGTCTCAGTTTAAAAATAAATATATGTCAAGATTGCTTTACATACTTTCAGAAAAATTTCACAAAAAGTTTTAGCGGAAATATTTTACTATAGCTCACGACAAACGTGTAGTAGATAGGGCGGGAGAAAGAGTAAAATCCTCGGTCTCTAAAGGAACTTATGAGCAAATCTGAAACTAAAAATGTAAAAAGCTCAGTAGAGTTTGCTAATGTTGCTTCTGGTTTAATGACAAACACCTCAATTCTCCGTATGAGCCAAGTAGATATTGAAGCTGCTATAAGTTCGGACAATCCATGGGTTACTGTTAAAGACATAGTTTTTATTAAGCAAATGCATGTGATACAATGCAATTCGCAAATCAAAAATTCAACTATGGAAAACAAACTGAAACCAGCAAGTTAACAGATCAAAAACTTATTATTTCAAATTTTAATGATAGTCACTGGTTTGCAGTTACACGTGATAAAAATTAAGTTGTATTTATTTTTATATTGCCCAGCAAACCCTTCACTGAAGTAATGAATGTTTTGTACAAGTAGGTAGTTCTCATTCTGAAAAGCAATTTTAGTTTTTGGGATACTATATGCCATGCTCGCATCATATTTAAGGTCATCAGAAACGATACAAAGTAAATTTTGCATGAATCTGAGGTCCAATGGTAGTTTTCACTAAAATCCATTGAGATAACAACTGTATTTGGGGGGGGGGGCTACATTCTTTAAATGTTTGTATTAATTTGTTCAGTTTTTCTATTAATTTATTAATAACCTCATCAACTGTGCTGGAACGCTAGAACATTTCGCTTCGATCAACCGAAACCCATTGACGGTACTCAACAAAATCTGTTTGTAGCTTTGGGTAACAGTGGTTATATTTTATAGTTTTTAACATTAAATCGATTTTAAAGGCTCTAATTTAGGTAAACACAAAATTTGTGTGTCACATATAGATGGTTTTAGGTGGTATGGTAAAGAACTAAAAAAATTTAAATGATTAAAGTTCTGTGCAGATCCCTGGGCTAATGTTGAAGACATAGTTTTTTTTAAGCGAATGCATGTAATAAAATGCTATTTGCAAATAAAAAAAAATCAACTATGGAAAACAATCAGGAACCTGCAAGTCAACAGATCAAATCTACTATACATTTGTCAAATACCACTCACTCACTCACTCATCTATCATCCCCCAGCCCAAAAACAGAAAAATTTGAAATTTTGCACGGACATTCCCTATAGAACGTAGACGCTCGATAAGAAAGGATTTTTTGATGTTCGAATTTTTAAGTATTTTTAGAGGGGTTTAAAGTTGGAGTTGGTTAGAGCAGGCAAGCCTAGGTAGAATGCGTTGCTAGGACGATAAAGAACAGCGGTTATTTTGGAGACCCAATGGCCGTGAGGGTTAAGGCGTGAGCACTTAACACTCCGTGCTAATGGTCGTGGGTTCAATTCCCACTAGGGGTGGTGGCTTTTCTTTAGAAAAAAAGATAAGGCATCGCCCCTATCCTGGTTAGAAAAGGGTGGTAACCTATAGATAACCCGTCCTAAAATTCGTAGTTAATAATAAATGGACGTTAAAATTAAAATAATATTTTTAATTGATGTTAATTTCCACTATGATGGCAGTCCTTGAATTACTGGGGTATGGAATACTATCAACCATGATGGCAGTCCTTGAATTACTGGGGTATGGAATACTATCAACTATGATGGGAGTCCTTGAATTACTGGGGTATGGAATACTATCAACTTGGAATAGTTTTAGGCTAATAAAACGCTATTACAACTAAAATGAAATGATCTTTGGAATGAAAAAGGAATGGATCAAACCAATTGTGCTTATAAAAGAAATGATCTTATTTAATTTATTTTTAAGGTTTGTAAGACACATTTTTACCATCAATTTAAAATGTCGGGGGGGGGGGCTGCGGCACATCCCTGTTCCCCTTATGTACGCCCACGCTGGTAACCTATAGATAACGGGTTATCTCTACGTTATCTGTTTTTTGATACTGGTGCGGAGCATCCCAATGTCAAGAAACATTATACTTTGATTACATATAAACTGATGACTAACTTATTGTATGACGGGAACCGTGCTATAATAAACTGCACAAAATTAAGTAGGAGTGTTAATTTTGATGATACATCATTTAACGCAATAACATAACTACTTATCTGCCGTGACGAAGCACGGGTATTCAGCTAGTACTTCATATTTTAAATTACTTACTAATATATGATATTAATCCAACTTCTTAGAATATAAGGATATAATTTAGATAAACACAAAAAATTTTTATGTCACATATAGATGAGTTTAGGTGGTACGTTAAAGAACTACAAGTATTTAAATTATTAAAGTTCTGTACAGATCTATGTGTTCATGTTGGAGACATAGTTTTTATTAAGCAAATACATGTGATAAAATGCAATTTGCAAATAAAATAAATGGGAACCTGCAAGTCAACAGAGCAATAACTTAATATTTCAAATTACTTACTAATATATGATATTAGTCCAAATTCTGAGAATATAAGGCTATAATTTAGATAAACACAAAATGTTTGTATGTCACATATAGATGATTTTAGGTGGTATGGTAAAGAACCAAAAGTGTTTAAATTATTAAAGTTCTGTGCAGATTCATGGGTATATTTTGAAGAAATAGTTTTTTAAGCAAATGCATGTGATAAAATGCAATTTGCAAGTAAAAATAATCAACTATGGAAACACATCAAACTTAAAAAAAAGTAGGTTAATGCCTTATAGGAACCCAGTGATGTCCTTCATCTTCAAAAAAAAAATAAGAAAATTAATCTTATATATTATTATTATTTGTCCAAATTCTGAGAAAATAAGGCTATAATTTACGTAAACATACAAAGGTTAAAACTGAAAAGTTTTGTTCCAAAAGAAAAACTTTTCGAAAAAAAGAAGAAAGTTTTGGTGGCTTGCTAATCTCCACCTAGGCAACACTGGAAAGAAAATGGCGATTTCTGAGAATTCACTCTTCTTTATCTGACAGTTTCGAACTCGTTACTTCCGAACTGTGAAGCCTAGAAGATATTGAGCTGGCCTAGGAGTTTTCCCATATCCAGAAGGACATGTGTGCCAAGTTTGGTAGAAATTGGTCAAACGGTGTGGATTTGTATAACGAACAAACAGATGGACAAACGGACAGGTGATTTTATATATATAGATAAGACTATATAACAATTAAAAATGTGGCACAAGAAAGTTAATAATTATAAACTGTAAAACAAATCATTTCTTAGGTTTACATGTTAAATTGAGAAGGCTCTCGAATTATGAAAATTATAATGAATGTGTACAGTATTAGGGATATATACTGTACACATTCATTTCTGAAATTATGTATTTACATCTGCTTATAAAAGTAGAAAATTTACTTATTTCTTTTATTTTCTCAGTAAGGGAGTTGTAAATACTTCCTCCAGTATACAGCAGGCCTTTTGAATAGAAGCAGGATGCATGCTGCTCTATTTCTAAATTATTTCTCAGTCTTGTTATACTGCCTTGTAACTTTTTTTTGAAAATTTTTTTTTCTGGGCTAAAATTCTTCCTTAATTAATCAAAAATAATATCTAAGAGTGTTTATGTAAAAAAATGTTTAAATGGACAAAAAATACGATTTTCCGAGTGAAATCCCGATGCCGAGTGATGCGGTGATGATTTAAAGATAATTTTTTGAGCAAGCTTCGATTGGTCCTTTTTTTTAATTGTTAATTTTCTTTTTAGTCCTCCTTTAATACATTTCAACATTTTTTTTAGTATGTAAGTATTTCTTTATTGATTATTACATCCTGAATATAAATACATCTGGTAATATGATAAATGATACGGTAAGGGTTTTGTGCTCAAGGCCTCTCAACTCCCTGCAAACATTTTTTATCTTTGTTACAAGAAATTATAAAAAATAAATAAATAGGAAAACCATGAACATTTCAGAACAATAAAATTTAAAGTCGTTTTCTCAAAACTATGTTTTTCAAATCGGGCGATACTATGGCGTCTTCAATTTTTGCCCGATCAACGTTAAATTTTAACTGCAGCTTCCTCATAGTATTTGCTAGAAAATTACGTAAAATGTTTTCGATACACTGAATTATAACGATTTTATGACGGACTTTTATTTTCGGCGGAATTTTTAATAGAAAATGAATAATTGTTCACCATTTTCGAAAAAAAATTATTATTTCCCTAAAATCCTACGTACTTTACTGGATTTAACCTTCTTCTTTCGAAATAATTTTAGTTTTTCGTTCTAGATTAAAAACTGCAACCTGCAGACTATCGCCCGTGAAAAGAGAGGGTTTCCGTTTGTCAGACACAGCACCGCCATTATTTTTTTCAAAAAATTGAAACGTATTTTTTTTTGGATACTTTAACGTTTGATATAAAGCATTGAAAAATATTGATTTAGTTTTTATTTATAAATTTAAGAAAATGACTTTAATTTTGATCACACAAGGTAGTCCTTAAATAGATGTAAGTGATGTTTCTAAAATTTCAGAACTTCTACTATGTACAAAGATGGGATTGTTAAAATTTTGAGTTCTTCGAAACATGTTCTGCAGGACGTTGTTGTCTGCAGATTCGATGAAAGAGGACACTATGTGGATCGATGAACGATCAGACTTTGTTATCACTGATATTAGGGAATAATAACCAACTGATGGAAATATAACTTAGGCAATTTGAGCCAAGGCAAGTGTGAGATTTATATTAAAATTCTATTCTTTTGAGAATGAAAAATGAAAGGGTTTTTGAAAGGCAATTTGAATTTTAAATTCCTTGCAGGTAGAATGGGCGACAAAGGCTGTTAGGGGTAATTACCCACTAGCCTTATGAATAATGGGTAACCAACCCCCCTTCCCCCTTTTGGTGAGTAACTGCATTACCCGTTCCTTTATGGGTAACTCGATCATCCTCATGAAAAATCCCCATCCTCTCCGCTCCTTGTATCCAAGGATCGATCATACACTTTACTCAATCATGCTTCATTTACTCATCGCGCATTAATATTCTTATCAAGGGAATATATAGATATTTGTTAGCACCAATACATTGAGCAGTATAAAATTCTTGAGACAAGATCGGTGGCAATTATCGGGGTTTTCGTTAGGGGACTTAATACAAATACATTTCTTTATACAGGGTATCCCAGTATATGTGTCCACCCCCTTTTCCTCCTAGAGTTGTTGGAATTTTGATATGAAACTTTGTAGGTCATAGTTATGTTGCATGAGGTTTTTTTTAAAGGTTTAGTTGACTTAGTAACATTCTCCAGTTTTTCTCCAGCGCATCTAACTCTTGATTTTCCAATGGAAACAGGTATTTTTTATGACAAATTCTGATAGAAAATTTAATTTTAAGACTAATTTATTCTGAGACATCTTTTGATCCGACGCACCGTTTGCGCGTAAAACGCAAAAAACTGAAACATATCGCCCTTTTGTAGACAAATTCCTATTTATCACTGAAATCAAGCCTTGTACGTAAAAACACTTCGAATCAAACGTTGTAGCCTATTAATTTTCCTTTCAGAAGATACCAAGATCAAAGTTGTAGATTGAATATTTAACGGGATACTATGAATGAAAACAAAGGCAATTTTTTTTTTTAGTTTTATGATACAATAATTTCATATGCAAAAAGAAATTTATTCTGTTCTGTTTTATAATAATTTTTATTTAATTTTTTCATAGTGTAAATAAGTACTTTTTTTTGTGTTTATGACAGCTACTTTTTTCAATTCATATCGATTTTTTGATTTGTTAGTTTTTAAAACTTTTAAGTTATATTTTTCATTCATAATATCCCGTTAAATATTAAACCTACAACTTTGATCTTGGTATAATCTGAAAGGAAAATTAATAGGCTACAACGTTTGATCCGAAGTGTTTTTACGTACAAGGCTTGATTTCAGTGATAAATAGGAATTTGTCTACAAAAGGGCGATATGTTTCAGTTTTTTGCGTTTTACGCGCAAACGGTGCGTCGGATCAAAAGATGTCTCAGAATAAATTAGTCTTAAAATTAAATATTCTATCAGAATTTGTCATAAAAAATACCTGCTGCCATTGGAAAATCAAGAGTTAGATGCCCTGGAGAAAAACTGGAGAATGTTACAAAGTCAACTAAACCTTCATAAGAAACCTCATGCAACATAACTAAGACCTACCAAGTTTCATATCAAAATTCCAACAACTCTAGGAGGAAAAGGGGGTGGACACATATACTGGGACACCCTGTATATAACAATTATATTTAACCTTCAACTGGTATCATGGGTCAAAATTGACCCAGAGGCTTCCACTATTTTGCTAGTACCCAACAATTGGAGGGTTAAGAGCACAACTAGACCAAGCCCATTTTTGACATTTTATGTTGTATTAGCATTGAAGTGTATTACGAAAATGGCTCTTTTCAGTGCTACAGGAGACTAAGTCCTAACTTCATTATTGTGCCACTTGTAGTAGTTCTTGCTACACATCTGGAAGACATTCTCTTTTTTTTTGAAGCACAAGTAAGCCAAGTTCAAGTTGTTACTATTTTATGAACAAGGCTATTCATAAATAATATCAGTGTTTAAATTCAAATATTTTTAAGGCTTATACTGGCCAATAGGATTTATACAACGCCTCTGCAATTAAATCGAATAATACTCATTTTCTGAAAACTGTATAATATGGACTTGGTTTAGTTGTGCTCTAAGCCCTCCATTTTAGCGCGGTTCCTCCCTCCCCCATAGGGAGGAACCCCTCTTATAAGGTTGATACAATGAAACAATCCGGAAGTGCCGACAAGAAAATTTCGCGTTTCAGAACCCCTAGAGACCGAAAATAACGGTGGTTCAAATTTGTATATATATATATATATATATATATATATATATATTTGTCTGTTCGCTCATTTCTGGCTTCCCTGATGGTCCGATTTTGATGAAATTTGGTACAAAAATCAGTCGTCCAATTTGAAAGGTCAAGTTCGTTAACCAGCAAAATCCGCCCACTGGAAGATGGCGTTTGGGGCGATATTCGCGCAGAAAAAATCGTAACGCTTACGTTTTTGAGTTGATAAGCTTGTAAGTACTCTTTTTATAGGCTTCTTGGGCTAGGAAAACGAATGAAACCATTTTCAAGGCGATAGCTTTAACCGTTTTCGAGAAAATTGGAACAATAGTTTTTGAATACCGTTTTTGGTTTGGGTACTTAGAATCACGGGATTCAGTTGAAACATTATCTGCATGTTCTACTTTCATTAAAACTAATATGTTGAAAGTTATGTTACGTTTGGAGTTAAGGAAGGGTTAGAATAAAATATTTTATGAACAGACATGAAAAGTTTTGGGAACTTTGTATACTTTCCTTAATATCTCGAAAAAGGTTGAGAATCTTGGGAAACAAAAGAATATCATTAGAAGGCTTACTAAATGCTCTACAAAAAAGATTCTGATGAAAGTTTTGATTAGACGATGTCAATCGGAGAAATAAGTGCTTAAAACTTTGAAGTAATTGATTTCGCTTATTCGAACTGTTCTTTTTGTCTGTTTTTATTCCTTGTTATTTTTTGACTGCTTATAGTTGGATAATGTATTTGATAATAAATCAGGTTAAGAAAAATAAGAAAAACAATTTAATCTTAGAGATATGGATTTCCAAGATATAGTTTTTCAAATGCCTAGCGGGGTCCTTCCTAGGGCGGGAACCCATGAAGGTAAGATCGTAAATAAGACCTTTCTTGAAAGTAAAGATGGAACTGTCAACTTTGGTCCTCCTCTGCCTCCCGGCACTTTCATTGCTGACGAAGGCTACCAATGAGTAGCCAAAACGTCCTAAATATAGTTTTTTTAACAAAAATCGTATTGAGGTTTCTTTAGCCGAATCCCAACCATTCCATCTTTACTTATCACCTCGACGGCTAACTATCTAATATTCATGCTTTCTAGAAATGTGGACCCAAAATGATAACAGCTTCTATTTTAATCATTTTAAATGAGTCTAGATATAAGAACGGAACCGCACAAAGATGATGCAGTTCCTGCGAGTCGGAATTTTTTTATATGTGCTCTCACAGTAGGTAGTCAGGCAGTGTCGGCCTGATTTTCTGTATTTGTGTATTATCTCGCGTCGGGTCATTTTTCACCCATGATACTTTATTACGTCCTTTCTTATTTTTTCAGCGGGATTAAAAATAACTTCTTTCCTTGTGTCTTTGAAATACTGTAATGGCCACTCAGGGGATTATTTTTGATGGAAAAAGTTATAAAAAATTTAGACCTGTCATAAGGAATACGGTGAAAGATGCTACCCTCCAGGTCCTTCTCAACCATCAGCCAATCAGCCAAACAAGGAAAGAAGGAGATGCTATTTGTCTGACTACATAAGCGACAAAACGTTTTTAACTAATTGTGAAATATGTTCTTGCACTATTTGCAAGATTATACGGAAATTATCCAGGTTAAACATGTCTTAAGGGGTCCTGTCATATTTTTTCTTATTCACTTATTTTTTTTTTATTTATTGTTTACAGATGATTTGAATTATTTTAAAGTTTTAAGAAACACATTGGAGTACTTGAATTTTTAAAAAATCATAAGAAGAGGATAATTTCGAAGAAATCTATTGAAAATGATATCATTTTTTTATTATTATATTTTTCTAACCTTGTAACTATATTTTCAAGTCCCTATTTCTGTAATCAAAATATTACCTGTGCACCTAAATGTTAGATCGTTAAAAGTTTTAAAAAATCATAACAGGTTACTAAAAAAAAAAAAAAGAAACCCTTTAGGTCACTTTTGATCCATGATATCAATAGTGTAATCCTGAAAAGGTGATATCAGCTAAAGTTTAATTATAATCCGTGATAATTAAACATATACTGACAGACTATAGAATGTAGGTGTTATGTCTTTCAGGTCATTATATATATTTAGTCAGCCACATTCCATTTAATTTTTTTCGACTTTTAAGATACTTTAATTATGATCAATTTCCACGAATTGCTTTGTTAGTCATGAAGGATTTATTCTTTTTATGTGCTCGTAGAACACTTTTTTTTGTAATGTCTTAGTCTATAACATAGTGTTATAAAAGAGCGCGCCTTTAAGGCTAGAAGGCGCGGCTCCTAAAGGCTCGAGCTCTCAGAGCTTGGACAAGGCTCGATAGAAGGCGCGAGCCTTGAAGGCTCGGCTTAGTAGAAGGCGCGAGCCTTGAAGGCTCGCCTCGGGAGAAGGCGCATGCTTTGAAGCCTTTTACTTTTCATTTCAAAATGGCGGAAGGCGGGCAAACAGCTGTTTCATGAAATATACTTTAGTAGATTCCTCCTAAATTCTTTCCGTCACGTTGAAATTATTCGCTGGCTATTAAATTTACCATTTCATTGATAAACTAATTTTATGGATCACTAATTGGGTAAAAATAGTAACTTTTCCTAAAAAATAAACTCTTCTGTAAGACAGTGATGGCAACACTGTCGTACTTGTTCACAATTGCCATTTCAACATTCAAAATATTACCGTTTGTACGTAGTGTGAAAAAATAGTATTACATTAAAATAAAAAGTCATCATAATACATACATAAATTGTCTCTGAAAAATCCAGTAGTATCTACACACACCAACAAAATTAAAACCAACATGTTTTATATCTCCTCTAAATAATACATGCCCATCCAATTTTTCATGAAGATTTGAATCCATAAGAATATAGAATTTAAGAAATCAACTGAATGAGTCACTTTATTTAGCTTAATCATTAATTTAATAAACTGAACTTTGTCGAATTTTAATAAACTTCAACTGAAGCAAAATAAGAATTATCAGAGATAACTGCTAAATTACCTCCCTTTGTAAATAAAGATGCCGCTAAAAATGTATGTGTATTATAGTGAAATAAATGGTGAGAAATGTCACAAAAAAAATCCAAATGAATAAAATGTAATGATTATAGAGTAAGTAATTATTGTACATAGATAATCTAGTAAAGCAGTAGAAAGGGTTTGACTATAACCGTGCTTGCCTAAGCTCTACCTTCCCAGGGCTCCAAGGCCGAGCCTTCAAGGCTCGATGGAGAACCTTCAGGGCTTGATAAGGTTAGAATGGAGCCTCAATCCGGAGCTTTCATCGAGCCCTCAGAGCTCGGGCTGTAGAGGCTAGGTTCAAGGTTCAGGCCTGAAGCCTCTAGTCAGGGCTCGCTTTTAACAACACTACTATAACAGTGCATTCATCTTTTTCTGTATTTCTCATTATATTAGGCCTAATACATTTCATTTATCTTTTTTTGAATTTGATCTAGATAAGGAGGATCTAGATTTCTATCTACATGGGTAGATTTCCTCCGACTGCGGAATTCAGTTTTCAGCTCTTCCCAATATCCGTTATCTGGAATTCCTTACGAATCGGGAGAGAGAGAAACCGATCGACACTAAAGTAAAAGGCAGAATTCCAATCCGACACGCCTTTGAAGTCCTAATTTTTCGGGCCGACCCTGAGAGTAACAGGATCCTAACTACATTCATCCGATCCCGCTCTAAATCTGCGGTTCTTTCATCTACTAGTCGACAGAAAGGGAAATGAGGTTTACTACCTCAAAGCTAATATAGAATACACTTCTTCCATTTCCACCAGTTTCCAGAATATTCTTCCTCTCCTTTCTCGGCTTGTAGCTAGGTAGATATATTTATTCCAATTATATTTGTATTATATCCTAAAAATTAGTTAATTACAAAAAAAAGTCCGACTCGCAGGAACTGTGTCATCTTAGCGCGGTTTCGTATATCTTGAAGAAGTGGAGTAGATTTTAATAATTCAAATGGACTTTTTAAGTTTTAAGCGCTTATATCTCTGATTGACGTTGTCCAATCGAATAATGCTTCAGAAATTTTTTTGTAGAGAACTTAGTAAGCATTCGAATGGTTGCCTTCCACTTACCACGATTTCCCAACCGTTATCGAGATATTTACGAAAAATGTATGAAGATCCGAAAACTTTTCATGTCTATTAATAATTTTTTTTTTTCGCGTACTTCCTTAACTCCAAATATAACCAAAATTTAAACATCTCAGTTGGAATTAATTTCCAAGAAATAGAAAAAATTTCAATTGAACCCCGCGATTTTAAGTACCCACAATAAAATAACATGCGAAAACATTGATTCCACTTTTCTCAAAAACGGTTACAGATATCGCCTTAAAAATGGTTTCATTCGTTTTCCTATGTTAAGAATCCTATAAAATAAGTACCTGGAAGCATATGAACTAAAAAACGTAAGAGTTACGATTTTTTTTGCACGAATTTCGCCCCAAACGCCATCTTCCTTTGGGCGGATTCTGCTGGCTAACAAACTTGACCTTTCAAATCGGAAGAAAGATTTATGTACCAAATTTCATCAAAATCGGACCATTTTTGATCCGTCAGGAGCGCGAACAGACAAGCATATATATATATATATATATATATATATATATATATATATATATATATATATAAAAATTTTAACCACCTATATTTTCGTGATCTATGGGGTCTGAAACGAGAAAGTTTCTGGTCGGCAGGACCGGATCGCGCCGTGAGGTCAACCTCATAAGCGTGTTCTCACTATGGAGATAGGGAGAAACCGCGCTAAAATAATATATAACACAAATTAGAAACAATATTTAATTGTTTGATATAGAACTTTCTGACTGTAATTCGAAAATGCCTTGCGAATATTTTTTACTACTTTACTGCTGTTGATTTCGTTCTTTTGAAAGGGTTTTCTATATTTTCTCACATTTTCATTGTTTTTTTTTTAAACCTGCATCGGTCGCTATTGGGACTGGTTGGTGGTTTTTAAGGTACCTCCGTCTTGTCCCTCAACAAAAGGTACCCCTTCCTTCAGTACCTTCCTAGGTCGGTACCGTCTACACGACATCTCCCTTTAATTTCCTGTCAGATCGCTTGGGGAGTGGACACAGCCGTCCCAATAGGACTATTGCGCCTGATCCAATTACAAATATTGAAGTTTGTGAAGTTTCTTAGAAATATACTTATTCTCATTATTTGGATCGTTTCAGCAGCAATTGCGACTTTCACTGATGTTATCGGAATACGTTGTTCGGTAAATTATATAATTATGAAAATGTGAAAAAATTAGTTCTTTTCTCACTCAGATTTTTTCCAAAATGCACAGATCCGACCATAAGAGTAATGGGAGGTTGAGTGGGGTTTATTCTAGTTTACGTTTAAGGACTAATTCAGCTCAAACACAGAAAGTATGTTTATTAATACTAATAATTGCCTCGTTTTTCACAATATTGACGGTCTTAGAAAAGCTTCCAAAATGTGTATTTTCATGATTTTTACTCTTTGCTTTTAATATAAATCCATTAAGAGTAAATATGTACTGCTTTAGGTAATATAGTTCTCCGAGAAAGGTGTGGAGTCTGAAACTGAACATAATGTCCTTTGTGATACCGCAGAATCAGTGTTTTTACTATTTATTTTTTGGCATTGAGCTTATTCATCTATTTGCAACATTTACATTTTTATTTCATTTCCTAGATGTGTACGAAGGATCTCAATTTTTTTTAGACCGTAAAATACATATAGGCCATTTAAGGCCAAAAAATTAGGGTTGTCCTATCACCTTATCACCTAATTGGGATTGCACCTGATCCAGGGTTAAAATGCATTGAAAATTGAAATAATTATTCTAGTTGTTTATGGGCTAATCAATCCTTAAGATTGATGGAGAAGGCGGATAGAGCAACTTCCAATCCTATGTAACTTGGCTAATGTCAGTTTCCTGAGCCTTCTGACACATAATATATTGCTTTTATTCAAGATAAATTATTGACGAAAGTTCAAAACAAGCATTAACTATTTCAATTTTTTAAAAAATGCGATTAGAGATAAGAAAGTAAACGGACTAAGATGACGCAGTTCCTGCGAATCGGACATTTGATTTGTTCATGCTATGTTGTAATTCCTGCATGCAGCACCCACTTTGCTATGAAATCTGCTGAGTTGTGCAATTCCTGCTCAAAACGGTTGAAATAAGATAACGGATAGAAAATTATTTCGTTTAGAGCCTTCTGCTCAAATTCAGGAACAAAAATATGCTTTAAGTCCACCCGACAAACCTATGTAATGTACAGTATAACATATAGTAGTCTTTTTCGTACATGGCCACTGGGAAAGCGTGAACACTACTGCGCATGCGCGAACGCCAGCGGACACATTTTTGTGACACATACAGTCTTCTTTTTCTTACATGGCCACGCCACTGTGCATGCGCGAACGCAAGCGGACACGTTTTTGTGACACATACAGTCTTCTTTTTCGTAAATGGCCACTGCGCAAGCGCAAACGCCACTGCGCATGCGCAAACGTAAGCGGACACGTTTTTGTAACGTATTTTTTCCAGTTCAATCACCGCTGAAGACTATTTATGCTAAAGTTTTCTAAATGCATTTATACATGTCGAGAAATATGAACGGAGTCAATATTCATGAAGATTAGATAGTTAGCCGTCGAGGTGATAAGTAAAGATGGAATGGTTGGGATTCGGCTAAAGAAACCTCAGTACGATTTTTGTTTAAAAAAATCTATATTTAGGACGTTTCGGCTACTCATTGGTAGCCTTCGTCAGCTAAAATGACAAGAAAAAGCAGAAATTAATATAGAAAAAAAGTATATCATTGAGATAAGTAACAGATCTATAAATACAATGAACTTATTATAAAAGAACAATTTGGTGTTAAATTATTAGGATGAGTTCTAGAAAATCAATAGAAACATAAGAAAAAAAAAAAAAAAGAAGAAAAAAGGCTATTTTATATTTCATATTTCACTATAGTCAATAATTCACGTCCTACTATACTGCATGACTTAACTGTTTTGCAGGTTTAATATACTCCTGAAAAGCAAGGCGCTTTAACGTGCACTTCTATATTGTATCCACAGCCAACACATTGACTCTATACTACATTACCTACACAACAATGGATTATACCAACTCATTTGAACGCAGCTTCATATTTCGTTACTATAGTGTCCTATAGAGACATGAATATCCCACCGAAGGCAGATAATTCATCTACCTTCTGATCCATACTGATCTTCCTAAGATGAAAATGTAGAATGACTGATGTATATGTAAAAAAAACTATATATATAATATAAATAAACTTAATTTAAAATCATGCAATCTGATATTATATGTGTGTAAATAATAAATGTATACTTATTAAGCATATTGTAATGTAAATATGTAAATAGACAATACGTTGATATAATGTAATTTAATAATATAGATATATGTATGTGTGTGTGTATGTGTGTGTGTGTGTTTGTGTGTGTGTGTGTGTGTGTGTGTGTGTGTGTGTGTATAATGTAAGTATGTAAGTAATGTTTGTAATAAGAATATTTAAGGTGTACATCGCCATAAAGCGGAACACCAAAAAATAAATAATAATAATAATAATATATTGTATCCATATTTAGCGCGTTTCCTCCCTTACCCCACGGAGAGGAAAACCGGCATTGGCGCATGTCAGAATAGGCGACTAAAAAATTTAGAACCATAACGGTGGGTCAAATTTCTACAAATCTATTTGTCTCTTCGCTCACTAACTGGCTCAAAGCAGTGCGATTTGAATAAAATTTCGTACAAAGCTACTTCGTTTGGTTAATAAGATAAAGTAAATTAATCAGCAGAATCCGTCCGGTAGAACATATTTTTTTGTCGACATTGACATGAGAAAAACGTTGCAGTTGTGTTTTTGCGTTAATTGTCTTTCATTTATTTCCTTTGACCTCAGCTTTGTTTCATTCCTTGTATGTTGAATGATCTCATCGTAAAAAGCTGCTCCATTACTATGTTTAATCCCCCGCTGGCTGACATTCCAATCAAAAATGTTTTCTCTGCTTGTGTCTCTCTCTAAAAAGTCTGTTCCTGTGATAGCTGTGTAATAATCTTTTATTTCTGCAATCCATTTAATTATTTTTCCTTTTGCTTTACTTCGATAGTCATACAATTCCATGATTTGCTTTGTTATTCTTGAAAGATCCATTCTTTTGATTTTTCCATAGAATTTTTATCATCTCTTTGTTTTTTTCATTGTGCATATCAGTGTAATCTTCTTCTATCCTGTAATAATACATTCTGGTTTGATTTTAGTATTTATTTTTACATAAAATGAACTTAACCCTGGAATCACAACGTGGGGTCCCCCGTGACCCCATAGTTCTGAAAACATTTGTTATTTCCTACACATTCGAGCTGTTAAACATGTCCGATCCTCTACCTTCCTGTCCTGACAAGGTGATCATAATAGAGAGTCAGGATTTTCTCATTCCTATCCCTCTGGACGGATATAAAGCCTTTGGGTCACAGGCGACCCCACTTTGTGGTTTATGTAATATTTTTATTTATCGTATTTAGTATCTCTGGCGATAAATTATTTTGCACTGAAGATTAAAGTCGCAGCGAGCTGCTTTGGCAAAGTGTAGAAGAGAAAAACAGAGAGTTTGGAGACGTTTTGGATAGTGAAGACAGTGAAATTGGTGAAGTATGTGATACGAGTGAAAAAGAGGATGGCCATATTGGAGGATGTGATGATTGTGATTGTAAAAAAATACAGGAAAGCTGTAACACATTGTGCAAAGTGTAGTAAGAGTCAGTGTGCTGAACACAGGTAAAGTAGCATATCAGAAAAGTGTATAAATAACAATATTTATATATGATCACACTAGCTGAATACCCGTGCTTCGTCACGACAGATAGTAGACTAGCTGAATACCCGTGCTTCGTCACGGCAGATAGTAGACTAGCTGAATACCCGTGCTGTGTCACGGCAGATAAGAAGTTATTAGCTGAATACCCGTGCCTCGTCACGGCAGATAAGTAGTTATTAGCTGAATACCCGTGCTTCGTCACGGCAGATAGTAGACTAGCTGAATACCCGTGCTTCGTCACGGCAGATAAGAAGTTATTAGCTGAATACCCGTGCTTCGTCACGGCAGATAAGTAGTTATTAGCTGAATACCCGTGCTTCGTCACGGCAGATAGTAGACTAGCTGAATACCCGTGCTTCGTCACGGCAGATAAGTAGTTATTTTATTGCGTTAAATAATGTTTCATTAAAATTACGTTACTATACAATTTTGTGCAGTTTATTATAGCACGGTTCCCGTCATACTATATGTTATTCAATGGACGTTAAAATTTAAAAGTTTATGTTTCCAAAAAGTTATTTGGAAACACCCATTATATTTGCGAGCATTACCAAGGTTATAGGCGAGGCTATGCAAGGGTTCCGGATATTATTGCCTCACCTAGAAAACTCTAAGGATAGGCTTACCATACTGTCCCGGTATTTTGCAATTGTTTCGGTGTCCAGCCCGGTTTTATCGATGTCCCGGAAAAGGCTGTAAGATGTAAAAAGTAATGAATTCATATTTATAAGAATCTTTTATAAATCGGTTACTTTTCTACAATCAAAATTTTGACTACTGCTCACAGTGTCAAAGATATGAGAATTAATCTAACTGTAATACGCTGGAACTACCTGCACAGCGCTGCCAGCTGCCAGACACTACTATTTGGCTGAGAAATTTTTTTAAGAAAATGAAGTAGCAAAAAAATTTTTAAGGTTTGGGTAGACAAACAGTTCAGGATCCCCCCTTCCCGTTACTTGCTAGGCTTAAAACTCACCATTTTGCTTATAATTTGCACTGTTTTTATTCCCAACCCCCCCCCCCCCTGGTATGCCCATCCCATATTAATGTGTCTCGGTTTAACTCTCCAAAAATATGGCAAGCCTATCTGACGGGATCAGGGAGAAATGAAGCGCAATTAAAACTCTATGAGCGACAGTTTATTTCTAGTAATTCAAGGACTGCCATCATAGTTGAAATTAACCTCAATTAAAAATAATACTATGAAATAGATGATGTACGGTAACAGCTGTTCTGTTATCGTCCTAGCAACGCTTGCTGCCTAGGCTTGAATGCTCTAACCAACTCAAACTTTAAACCCCTCTAAAAATACTTAAAAATTCGAATATCAAAAAATCCTTTCTTAGTGAGTGCCTACGTTATATAGGGAGTGTCCATGCAAAATTTAAAAATTTTCTGTCGTTGGGCTGGGCGATGATAGGTCAGTGAGTGAGTGAGTGGTATTTGACAAATATATAGTCGATTATTTTTCTGATCATTGTAATGTCAATACATTCAATCTATATATATAAAAATCACGTGTCTGTTTGTTTGTTCCTTATACAAATCCACACCGTTAGACCGTTTTTGACCAAACTTGGAATAATGGTAGGTCTTGATACGAGAAATCTCCTAGGCTAGGTCAAAAAAATCTAGCAGCTGTCTGTCTGTATGTTTGTCCCTTATACAAATCCATACCGTTCATCCGATTTTGACTAAACTCGGTACACATGTAGATCTTAATCTGGGGAGAGTCGAAGGCTAAGTCAAAAACGTCTACCAGCTGTCTGTCTGTATGTTTGTCCCTTATACAACTCCACACCGGTCGTCGGATTTTGACTGAACTCGGTACACATGTAGATCTTAATCTGGGGAGAGTCGTAGGCTAAGTCAAAAACGTCTACCAGCTGTCTGTCTGTATGTTTGTTCTTTATACAGACCCACACCGTTTGACGGATTTTGATCAAACTGGGCACACAGGTTGGTCTTGATCAGGGGATTGTCATAGGCCAGGTCAAAAACGTCTACCAGCTGCTGTCTGTATGTTGTTGTTTCTTTTTATAAGCAAGACCTATTTTTACCAAACTTGGCATACATGTATGTCTTGATACGGGGGGAGTTAGGTTATGTCGAAGCCGTCTAGGACTTACAGTTGAGAGGTCTCGGGTTCGAAACAGTTACAGATTCGTGTTATTAGATTTTAATAATACTTATTTGGTTTCTAATTTATTTAGGCTTTTCTATATGCAGAAAGTAGGTGTAGCATGGCACGCCGGGTAACAGCTAGTTCAATATATATTTTTCCCCTTTTAAACCAATTTTACATATTATAGTATTTTTTTATTCAAGCAGCCATAAAGACAAAATATTAAAGAAAAAAACGTCGTATTTAATGTTAATATTCAGAGAACAAATATTCTATAAATAAATAAAAGAGCTCGGGCAATGATGACCTCGCAGTTTTTTGCCCTTAAGCAAAAGTAAACAAACAAACAACAAATATTCCATTACTATTTTAATCCTCCGCTTGTTTACATTCCAATCAAAAATGTTTTGTCTGTTTGTGTGTCTCTGTAAAATGTCTGTTCCTGTGATAGCTGTGTAATAATGTTTTATTTCTGCAATCCATTTAATTATTTTTCCGTTTGCTTTACTTAGATAGTAATGGATACCATTCCATGATTTGCTTTGTTATTCTCGAAAGATCCATTCTATTGATTTTCCCATAGAAATTTATTTTTACATAAAATTAACTTAACGTTCAATCATACTCCCACACTTGTGCGGGCTAACGAGTATGCTATGTTTTCTCATAAAACTGAATTATCCACCAATGGAGTTTTTTTTGTTATTCTACTAGTTCTCCTTTGTCACCAAAAGATAGTACATTGATTTATAACTTGATCCTTTGTCGAAATCAGCTCCGCGTTAGGTCTGCACTACTGCCCAAAAAAATTCCGCATGACCCGCAAAGCGTCTGTGAATTGAATGATCTATTATTTTATTTTATTTTTTTTTTTTAATAATAATGAATAGAAGAAGAATAGAAAAATTGAATTTGTGAATTTTTTCACATTACATAGTGGAGGTTATCATGTCTTAATACAAAAATATACAAAAAAATATCATGTCTTTGTATAAATACAAATAAAAAAAATATGTATAACCTTAACATAACCAAAAGTATTATCAGTAAATAATAAATAACAATCTTCTAATCTAAAACTAACAAAGGCTTTTAAACTAAATTTTTATAATTATTATTTTCCCACTTCATTTACTAATACATTATTTACTAATACATTACATAGATGCCTATAAAATAATTTTTCTTTCTCCTCAATTTATTTATTTAGTTTTATTATTATTAATTGTTGTATAGCTCTTAATTTCTGTAATATGCTGATATTTATTTATTTAGTTTTATTCATTCATAAAGTTCACTTAATTCCTAGGTTAGCTATTTCCATCAATAACTCATTCATTTATAACATAATCTCTTATTTTTAATAAGTTTGTAAAGTAACAATAAATATTGTTGAGTTTTTCTATTACCAATTGCTGCGTTAAGTCCCCACCTAGATAAATATCCAAATGTAAGTATTTTTCTATTATTTTAGATAGATATTCTAATAAATCTGCAACATAGTCCAACTGTAGATTAGATCTTAGATAGAAACATCCAACAATAATTGATCGACACCTATTGGATACTTTACAAATAAGCTAGAACCTAGAATCATTTATTAGTTCATTATTATATGATGAATCTATAAACATTAGCAGACCTCCACTTACCCGTTCTCGAGCTTAATCTTTAACCGCATTCCTTGATATCTTCTTATACATTTATGCTATGTTTTCTCATAAAACTGAATTATCCACCAATTATGCTATGTTTTCTCATAAAACTGAACTATCCACCAATTATGCTATGTTTTCTCATAAAACTGAATTATCCACCAATTATGCTATCTTTTCTCATAAAACTGAATTATCCACCAATTATGCTATGTTTTCTCATAAATCTGAATTATCCACCAATGGAGTTTTTTTTTGTTATTCTACTAGTTCTCCTTTGTCACCACAGGAGTAATTATAACTTGATCCTTTGTCGAAATCAGCTCCGCTTTAGGTGTGCACTACTGCCCAAAAAAATTCCGCATGACCCGCAAAGCGTCCGTGAATTGAATGATCTATTTAACAGCCTATGACAGGGATAGCTATGATATCATGAGGAAGGACTTTCATAAATTTTGTTGCTCTAATGTTAATTTATAATAAAGATATTCGATCCATGAAGATTATAGTAACAAAGGATATTAACTCTAGATTTAACAGACCAGTCATTTTGACTGGTCGTGAAATTTAAATTCAAAATTTCTTCTACATATAACATTTGCTTTCCAAAATTATGTTATGACTTTTGTAGCTATAAGTAGAGAATACATATAATGAACTTAATGTTACTTTATTTATATTAGTAACAAATATATTTTTGTTATTGACATTTATACCAGTACCAGGTCTGGTAAATCTAGTGTTATTAAGACACATTTATGAACAGGGAAAAAGTATTTATTTATTTAGTTTTCTATATATGAAACGGCATTATTTAAAAATGTGTCTCTGGTTTTAATGCTTCAGACTAAGAAATCCGGATGAGTTTTTGGAGTTGAAATGTTGAAAGAAATCAAACATACATTAATTTTTCCCTAACGTCAAAAATGTATTTACATTTTAGCGCGGTTCCTCCCTCCCCCATAGGGAGGAACCCCGCTTATAAGGTTGATACAATGAAACAATCCGAAAGTGCCGACTAGAAAATTTCGCGTTTCAGAACCCCTAGAGACCGAAAATAACGGTGGTTCAAATTTGTATATATATATATATATATATGTATATATTTATTTATATATATATATATATATATATATATATATATATATATATATATATATATATTTGTCTGTTCGCTCTCTAGGTAGAAGACGAAAGGTTCGATTTTGATGAAATTTGGTACAAAAATCTGTCGTCCAATTTGAAAGGTCAAGTTCGTTAACCAGCAAAATCCGTCCACTGGAAGATGGCGTTTGGGGCGAAATTCGCGCAAAAAAAATCGTAACGCTTACGTTTTTGAGTTCATAAGCGTGTAAGTACTCGTTTTATATGATTCCTGGGCTAGGAAAACGAATGAAACCATTTTCAAGGCGATAGCTTTAACCGTTTTCGAGAAAAATGGAAAAATATTTTTTGAATACCGTTTTTGGTTTGGGTACTTAGAATCATGGGATTCAGTTGAAACATTTTCTGCATGTTCTACTTTCATTAAAACTAATATGTTGAAATTTCGGTTACGTTTGGAGTTAAGGAAGGGTTAGAGTAAAATATTTTATTAACAGACATAAAAAGTTTTGGTAACTTTGTATACTTTCCTTAATATCTCGAAAAAGGTTGAGAATCTTGGTAAACGGAAGAATACCATTAGAAAGCTTACTAAATGCTCTAAAAAAAAGGTTCTGATGAAAGTTTTTATTAGACGATGTCAATCAGAGAAATAAGTGCTTAAAACTTTAAAGTAATTGATTTCGCTTATTCGAACTGTTCTTTTTGTCTGTTTTTATTCCTTGTTATTTTTTAACTGCTTATAGTTGGATAATGTATTTGATAATAAATCAGGTTAAGAAAAATAAGAGAAACAATTTAATCTTAGAGATATGGATTTCCAGTTAGCTTTTCAACTGCCTAGCGCGGTCCTTCCTAGGGCGGGGACCCATCCAGGTAAGATCGTAAATAAGACCTTTCTTGAAAGTAAACATGGAACTGTCAACTCCTCTGCCTCCCGGCACTTTCATTGCTGACGAAGGTTACCAATGAGTAACCAAAACGTCCTAAATATAGATTTTTTAACAAAAATCGTATTGAGGTTTCTTTACCCGAATCCCAACCATTCCATCTTTACTTATCACCTCGACGACTAACTATCTAATCTTCATGCTTCCTAGAAATGTGGACCCAAAATAATAACAGCTTCTATTTTAATCATTTTAAATGAGTCTAGAGATAAGAACGGAACCGCGCTAAGATGATGCAGTTCCTGCGAGTCGGACTTTTTTAATAAAGCTTATAGTACATTTTCTCCCAATTCGCAAAATGTACATTGTGAATTGAATATAACCTTTAAAATGTTATTTAAGTGTTAGACTTTTATATATTTCAATTATGTAGCATATTTGTAACTTCTTTTTTTTTTTTTTTTATTCTTTTTTTTTATTTGTTTTTTTATTTGTTTTTTTTTATTTGTTTTTTTTTTATTTTTTTATTTTATTTGTTTTTTTTTTATTTTTATTTTTTTTTTTTTATTATTTTTTATTTTACCGTTTTGATCAATTCATACATAGCATATATCTGTATCAACTAACTTGATTATTGTACTTACATGACTTGTACAGATTTCAAATAAACAAATTAAATAAAAAAAAAAAAAAAAAAAAATTGTAACTTCTAAGGGATAAACTTCCTAGAATAAAGTATTTTTTCCCCCATTTCTTCTTCATTCTTAAAGTGAGTTTATTATATAAAACAGGAATAGGGAAATTGAAGGATTATTACCTTGATCCTTCTTAGAAAGAGTTTTGATAAATCCTACATGAAATTGAGGTCAATCGTCCTGTAAGCTAGAGTGGAAGTCGCATAAGGATATGAGGACGCTATGTGAAGCACTCTCCCTATCTCCCGTCTCCCTATCTCCCGAGATCTCCCAGAGCTTTGGGCTCACTCTCCCGCTTACCAGACCCCAGCTCCTGATAAATGCTTATAGATAACAACGTCTCTTGATAAGATATATCAAAATAAACAGTTATATAAATGCAAATTCCGTCCCCAGCCAATAGGCTATTTCTTCCGGCTTCATTTTATTCGCATAACTTCAGTTTCATTAAAAAGGATTGTGCATTTTTCTTGTACCGGGGAGGAAATTAAACCTTTATCCCACTTATAGTTCATAAATAAACACTCATTATTTAAAATAACATACATACTACCTATTTTTTTACCCTTGTTCTGAATAAAAATATGCAATAAACTAGTTAGTAAATTATAAACTAAAATCATAAATTAAGGTCACTTTTTCTTAAATTTAACTAATTACCATACTAAAAACTGATAATAAAACTAAAAATTATACAAATCTAAAACTAAACTATAACTAAAACTAAAAATATAACGTGAGTTTATATTCTCTCTTAGGTACTCGTGAGTAAGTCTTAATTGGCCAATCCTAAGCCTAGTCAATACAACCTCGTCTCGTCTATTAGTTCCATAACTGGAAGGCCAATCTTCGACGGTAGGTTTTATAGTCAGTAGTTTGTTGTCTGTAATAAATGTTAAACTCCATTAATTTGAAAATTTAAATTTAACAACTTTTAATTTAAAACATTATCATAACCAAACAACGCCGATCAATTATAACTGAAGGTATAATGTCCAGTCGCAACATACTTGGGGGGGGGGATTATAATAAAATTAATGGCTGTTGGCGTTTCTTTAGAAAAAAAAGGCATCAGCCCTATCCTGGCTAGAAAGGGGTGTACCTATAGATAATCCGTCCTAAAATTCTTAATATATAATAATAATGGATGTTAAAATTTAAATTAAATTTAAATAAAATTAATAAAAGTTAAAAAAAAAAAGTAGTCAAACCCTATATTTTACATTCTATTTTCTTGGTTTAACATGGTTCAACACTTGGAACCTTGATACCAGAATAAAGTGCCCTTTTGGTTCACCTTGACTGTTAAATCGAAAGATAATAACAACCTCTTCCTTTCTTAATTGTCTTGAGGATAATTCCTGGCCATGTCCAATGGATTTAAAAATATTTTTTATAATCTATGGCCATAATCTTTCTTAGTTCGAATATTTTCTTCAGCGTTACAAAACTCTTCCATAACTGAAATGGATGATAGCGTAACTTCCTCCAAGAGATGACCGGCTTTTTCTACACCATGTGGCTCGGTATCCAAATTAAATATACATTTTCTTATTTACGTTTCATCAGGAATCCAAAATAAACTGGTGAATTAATAAAACTATTTAAAAGTGTGAAAGCACGAACCTGGGAAATATTTGATATAAAAAGAGCCAAAATATTTACAATAAATATCACACAATAAGATGTTCCATTTTCACCTGACACATTTTTGTGGAATATTTGAGAAGACAGCCCAGAATATTTGGGAAATAAAAGTAAGGACCCGGAAAGATATTCGGAGAAGGAAAGTGCTATTTCAACCCTCCTGTCAAAACCAATATTACATATCAACGTTATCCTTATTCTAGAATCCTATATGCGCATACGTACACACATACACATACCTCGTTTTAATGCTTCAGAAGGCCTTTTGACAAATGTTTGCCTCACCATGTGCTAACAAAAAAAAATTTAATATCCTACAATATTGTAAAGTTATAAAAATCATTGTAAACAACAATATTATTTAAAAGTTAACTATGATAATTCTCCAATGTTTCTTTATTTAAAAAAAAAAAAATGAACAGTATAATGAAAATAGGCTTTAAACATTAAATGAAAGTGCTAACAGTAACAATGATAATATAGATCATTACATTTTAATAATTCATAATGATAACAATTGAAAAGTGTAATAAAAATATCTTTTTAAATGAATACTTCTATAGGAACAAATAAGCCAACAAAAATATGAATAAAAAATGACAATCTTGTTATTGTCACCCCTGTATAATAATATTTAAATTGATTATTCTAATTTAAAACAACTCAAGACACTTCAATTATACATTAACAAACAATATAAAGTACTTAACTTTATTGGAATAAATGCAGGAAGAGAGTAGGAACAAAAACATTGAATGAAAATCCTTCAGGAAATCATAACCTTGTAGCCATTAACTGGCTCTCATCTCAAGTCTTGGAGGTATTAATTTTAAAGCCTTCCCTGTGGTTAGTTTTTTAATCAGGTATATCATTGATGACTTAGAGGACCCTTCAAACATAAGTTTCCTGTATTTCTTAATATGAAATTAGGACTAGTTCGCTTATTTCTTTAAGTTGAAGTTTGGGGTGTCAATAACTGTACGGGGTGTCAATAACTGTCTGGTTTACCCCAATTTAGATCATTACATTTTAATAATTCATAATGATAACAATTGAAAAGTGTAATAAAAATATCTTTTTAAATGAATACTTCTATAGGAACAAATAAGCCAACAAAAATATGAATAAAAAATGACAATCTTTATATATACCCCTATATTTTACCATCGCCTTAATTTTTTTTTCTCCAAGACATAAGCTATTGAGTCAGCAGATTACTAAAAGCCAAATATGAAAAAAGTCCGACTCGCAGGAACTGCGTCATCTTAGCGCGGTTCCAGTTTTTTTTTTTTTTTACGGCACATCTACATCTAGGTCATTAGCGCCGACATCCAGGGTGTAGCGAGGAATTTCACCAGTGAGCCGTGGGATGATAAAATTCCTGCCGGAGGTTGGGAATCGAACCCACCATCTCCCGCTTATGAATACAAGGCGCTAGCCATTAGACCACGGGAGACCCCGGTTCCTGTTCATATCCCTATTCTCATTTGAAAAGCATAGAATAGAAACAGATAATATTTTCCTCGGCCTTTGTTCAAAGGGTTTTATGGCTATACCTGGGGTCAGGTCCGCAAGACCCTAGAATCCTCTTCTGCCGATACTTCATTTCATGCGTTTCAATGAATTGGAAAATATCAAATATTTTCACACATTCCTGTGTTCTTTTACTATAGTAATAATTCTACAGATAAAATCAATTAAAAAATAATATAAAAAAAAACCAACAGCAGAAAGGCAATTGAAAATATTCAAAAGACGTCAACGAATCTTTTTCTCTTGGCAAGCTATATTTCTAACAATGAATTGTTTTTCTTATTTTGCCTAATCTGTTTTTATTGTAAAATACATTATCCAACTATAAGCAATTAAAAAATAACAAGGAATAAAAGCAGACAAAAAGAACAGTTCGAATAAGCAAAATCAATTACTTTAATGTTTTAAGCACTTATTTCTCCGATTGACTTCGCCTAATCAAAACTTTTATCAGAACCTTTTTTGTAGAGCATTTAGTATGCTTTCTAATGGCATTCTTTCGTTTCCCAAGATTCTCAACCTTTTTCGAGATATTAAGGAAAATATACAAAGTTACCAAAACTTTATAAGTCTGTTAATAAAATATTTTATTCTAACCCTTCCTTAACTCCAAACGTAACCAAAATTTCAACATATTAGTTTTATTGAAAGTAGAACATGCAGAAAATGTTTCAACTGAATTCCATTATTCTAAGTACCCAAACCAAAAACGGTATTCAAACACTATTTTTCCAATTTTCTCAAAAACGGTCAAGCTATCGCCTTGAAAATGGTTTCATTCGTTTTCCTAGCCCAAGAAGCCTATAAAAAGAGTACTTACAAGCTTATGAACTCAAAAACGTAAGCGTTATGATTTTTTCTGCGCGAATTTCGCCCCAAACTCCATCTTCCAGTGGGCGGATTTTGCTGGTTAACGAACTTGACCTTTCATATTGGACGACTGATTTTTGTACCAAATTTCATCAAAATCGGACCATTCGTCTTCGACCTAGAGAGCGAACAGACAAATATATATATATATATATATATATAAAAATGTATACATATATATATATATATATATATATACAAATTTGAACCACCGTTATTTTCGGTCTCTAGGGGTTCTGAAACGCGAAATTTTCTTGTCGGCACTTCCGGATTGTTTCATTGTATCAACCTTATAAGCGGGGTTCCTCCCTATGGGGGAGGGAGGAACCGCGCTAAAAAAGGTTAAAACTAGATCACCCACTATTTGGATCTGGTGAAAATTTTGCAAAAGAGGTTCAAAAGTAAAAATTCGTTTAAAACTTTTTTAATAAAAATTACCTTTTAGAATGATAGTAGCATGCATGTATTCTTCTAAATGAAACGCGTAAATTGCAAACTTCATCTAAACATTTAACACTCGTTTATGTAAACCATTGGATAAATGGAAAAGTAAACATGCACGGATTGACGTAGATATGAAAGGTTTTATCGTTGATTGAAATGGAAGCAATGTGGAAAATATTGGTCTGGGTTAAACTCTGTTCTGAGTAAATATTAAACACGGAAATCATAAAGGATTTGTTCTACAACTGTCAAACATGCAATATTGGTCGAGAATAAATATTGGCAATTCAAGATTTAAATCGGGAGAAATCACTGAAGACTAATCGACGACCGATTTATCTTATTTTTTTTTTATTTTTTTTTTGTGCGTTTAACGGCGTATCAACAATTTGGGCTATCTACATGTTGCCACCCTTTTATAATGCCAACGGCGCGTAGTCAGTCACCTATTCAGGTACTGGCCACGCCCGACGTTGCTTAACTTCGTTGATCAGATTTATTTTATTAAATCGAAATCAGTCCCGATAAAGGTTTAAAGGGCCCAGTGTGGCAGATACTGTAGAGGTATCTGAATCTTGACCACACAGCTCACTAGGGAGATAGCGTCATAAATTAATTAAGGGTAGGGCGTAGGGCCGATCTGAGAACCCAAACCCAATACTTAAACGACTACATTAGAATATTAAATCTTTAGTACACCCGATTTTTTTACTCAAATCCTTCACAACTTAAGTCAGTCATGACTGAGCTAACCACGCCCCTAATTTACAGTGTCAACACAATTAAAATGCTAAAACAATTACCAATATAATTTAGTTATTTAAGAAGTCTGAGATATCTAAGAACATCTGAGGATATGCGAACCACTGTGTTGAGATCCATGTAAAAAATCATTAAACTGCTAACGTTGGCATAACCCGACACCTCTCAGGCTGCTTGCCACGCCTAATGGTGGCATATACCGACACCCCTCACACTGCTCGTCACGCCTAATGTTGGCATGTACCGACTCCCCTCACACTTCTTGTCACGCCTAATGTTGGCATATACCGACTCCCCTCACACTGCTTGCCACGCCTAATGTTGGCATATACCGACACCCCTCACAATGCTCATCAATCGTGACGTTGGCGTATACCGATACCATTTACACTGCTCACTACGCTTAATGTTGGCATATAACGACACCACTCACACTGCTCACCACTGCTGACGTTGGCATATACTGATATTCCTCACACTGCTCAACACTGCTAACCTCCATTATTGTGGGTTCATTCTTGTGTCAATATATCGGTTGCTTTCATAACTAAAGGAGATTGTTAAGCTTTAAAGATATCATGGGAATTTACTTTTGAGAATTTTCTTGAGAGGTATTTTCGCTAAGCTACTATTACACAGTTTACTACATACTCTGTATGTTACATTGCTATTTCATTGTAATGTCATGTTTGTAATTAGTGTTAAACAACTCTCTTTCCATTAGTCTTTAGACATTATTTACTTTCTTTCAATTAGGGTGAGCAGCTTTTTTCGAATTCACAATTTCTTATCTGCGGTAGTTAAGGATTGTATTAGTTAGGCGTTAGGTGATACAGGGTTCATTTTAGGTAGTCTGTACTATTTTTAGTTGTTTTTAAATTATTCATAATAATGAAAAAATGGTTTACTGCTGTGGAAAGTGTTTTAAAAGTGGTACCGAAAATTTGAGTAGCAAAAAAAAAAAATATTTAAGAGAAAGATAAAAGCTTAATAGGGAAAATAACAGCCAATAATAACTAGAAGGTAAGGTCGAATGAGTAATCGTGAGTAAAGAGTATCACTAACAGGTCGTTAGACAACCGGCTCTCGCATGTAGCACTTTTTGGCACGTAAAGCACCTTAGGTGTAGCAGGCACAAGGACATAAGTCCAGCAATGTCATGGAACAGCAATGTCATGGCGTATATAATAAATAATATTACTTAAAAACGAAAATATATTCATTAGTATTTTCATACTTATACGGTTTTATGAAACACTCAAACATACAACGAATACAAGCATTCCAATCCAAATTCCTTCGTAGAATAGTCAACGCTCCCTTTTATGTCTCCAACAAAACCCTACACAACGACCTTAATATTCCTTTCGTAAACGATCTCGCCAAATTCCGATTCCTATCCTTTCATTCCAAGTTGTCATCCCACCCAAATCCTAGAGGTCAATCCCTTTCCGCCCAGACCCATCCTAAAAACCTTCCCAGGAGTCTTAAGAGACTTTGGTCCCGTGACCAGCTAAACTAACAGCGCTTAAAGGCACCAAAAATAAATATTAAGATATAATAGGAAGTGTCGATAATGTTTGGCTCCTTCCATATTCTGTTTTACACTGATATGTATTCATTTACCAGCACAATTAATTATTGTACTTTATTGTACAGATTTTAAATAAACATGTATTAAGAAAACAAAATACGGTTTTATGAGACCTAAATGGTGGACAAGTTGAAGAGCTATAGCCCATCGGCATTGGCTAGATATTATGACGATCTCGCTTTTATGAAAGCAATAATTTATAATTGTATTTAGAGTTAACAGCCTAGAAGCCGCCACATTCCTCCTCCCTATTCCATACAAAGAAAGTTGTCTGCGTTTCCTAGCTCCAGTAAGACTTAATTGCCTTCGTCTCGATTCGGGTCCCAGGAATCCGAGCGGTTTGTTTGAAAGGGAAATACGCCCCCAAGGTATGTGGCCTGAACTCGAAGCGGAATTAATGAACTCTCACAAACAGCGAGCACAGAACTACACAGAAACAGACAATGTCAAACAGGTAGCGGCTTAACATAGAACCCTGTACAGCGCCTTCAATCATCTCTCTCCTCGCCTCATAATACTCATCAAATTGTGGAATTCTGCACATCAATTACATTACCGTCCTGATCGTATTTAATTATCTCCCTACCTACTCCTTCCCCTTCTCTTCCCGTCTCAATATGCCATTAATTTTCTATATTTATATCGATATCTTTTAACTGATATTTCATATATTTTCTAAGACATTTCATATATATGTATATATATATATATATATATATATATATATATATATATATATATATATATAACACATTACAATATGCACTGACTTCCTGAGTACATTACTAACATTACAGGATATTTATGATGACGATCCATTAATAACATTCATACATACCACTACTAAACAAGACTGTGACTATGTACTGGCTGCCAAGCCATGAAGATATCGATCCTAGTACTCAAGCAGACACACAAGCAAAACTTGCAGCACGAAAAGATCATCTAGACATAGACAACTCGACATTCCAGGACTTAAGGACAGAGGCACAGGGATTCATTTTACAGATGTGACAGAAAACATGGTACGAAACACGGGGCAACAAACTAAGGGAGATTAAAGAAACAGTCCGGGAATGGCCTTCCAGCAGCAGATGTAACGGACGAGAAGAAGTCGTACTGTGCAGACTAAGGATAGGCCATTCCCGACTCACTCACTCTTACCTTATGACACGACAGGACAGACCAACTTTTAAGTACTGTAATACACCACTTACAGTACTAACAAGTCAGCACGTCCTCGCAGACTGTAGACAAAGACAAAATGATAACATCCCACAAAACATGCACGAACTACTTACAGATGACAGTCGCTACATCGGACAAATATATGAATACCTCAAACATTTAAACATTTATGACCTCATCTAATTTCGCACGAACGAACTATATAAGTATACAAATATAAATACTACAGATTGAGAACTAAAGCTAAC